>CM046336.1:18510203-19110203 GCA_025403435.1 Artocarpus heterophyllus
CGAACATTCTTGCAATTAGAAAATAAAAACTAAAAACAAAATAGGAAAGTCAACTTTGTCAGTTTTCTTTTTACTCAGATTTTATTCCGAATTTTATTGGAAAATCTTAATCAAATAGATTTGAATAAATCAAAGAAATATTCAATATTACTATTTTAAAAGTTAAAACCTATCACCATCAATGAAAACAAATTAGGAAACTCAAAAAGGGATTTGAAAATATTCAACAAATGATTCTAATATCACAACAAAATCATACATATTTTTAAAAATAGATAACAACAGAAAAATAGGATTAAAAATCCTCACAATGTCCCCCTTTGGCATCCTTATCATCAAAAGTCATGTATCACTAGCATCTGCAAAACCAATGTCACAATCATCCATCAAATCCAAACACAAATTTCGTTTGCCTGCAAAAATAAGTAGCCAAGAATATGGTGCTCTGCAAAAACAAACAAGTTGCACTTTTTCTCCCCCTTTTTGATATAAGAAAGGAAAAGAATTTTCATCCTAAAGAGAATTAGCAGTGAAACTATCAGCTGTAGGTACAGTGAGATCAATGTCTGCTTTCTCTAGTCTGATATCATAGTAGTGGGCTCTTAGTAATGTATGATCAATGAGCTTTGTAGCTACAAACACTGTGTTTTCTCTCCCCTAAAAACTGATATTATTACTCTTAAAAGCATGTTACTGATATGTCCATGGAGGTGACATCTCCCCTTAATTGTTTCTTCTAAAGAACTAGATAACTTAAACCTTTCCTAGAAAGCACCAAGAGAGTAAGAAATATAAAGAAAAACTTAAAATATGCCATTCAAAATCATAGCACACTTTTCAACAATCAAACCTGTAATTGCACACTCGGGCCGCTAATGTCTAAGAAACAATCACTTATATGAACACATAAGTGCATCAGAACAAATGAATGTGTGAACAAGAGTGAGAGCAGACATTACTTATTGCATACGTCATAGAGTAGATAGTAAGAGAAAAGAGCAAAACATGCTTGTTGGTATGTGATTGTGTCAATAGTACAACAAAAAACACAGAATGAGTGGATAAGTATGGATGTGAACAAGACAATCATCTCATTAAAGAACAATGTTGGGCATATGAGATAACAATATGATGGTGAGTGCATTGTGTGTGCACAGAATATTCGAGCCTGGACTATACATATAACTGGTGAATGTTTTCAAAAATAAACTGCTAAATAGCACATTCATGGAACAAGAGCATTTTTCCAGATTTAACCTGATCAATTTAACTACATAAAACACCTTACTTTGTCATCCAACATGGACTGAAATAATTCAACTTATGCTCTTTCAAGGTTTACGAGTAAGAGAATAAAAGGACATCGTTGACATGTTTAACAAATTAAAGGCATTTAAATGATTTTTCAAGAATAGAAATACATCTTGATATTTCAAACTACCATAGTCATCTAACCAGGAAGAATGATCCTCAAGTGAATTCCAAAAAATGTTGTGAAGTGTTGGCATGATTGATATTTTTTCACCTTTTCTCACACCTTTTTTTTTTTCCCAAATAACAAAAGTTATTCTCTCTTAGAATTTGAGTTCCCCCCATTTATTTTGCTCTTTCTTTTGTCCTTTTTCTATGTTTCAGATATTTTTCATAGTAGGCACCTTTGTTCTTTTCATATTATGTGAGAAAATTTGACGTTTGTTGTGCCTTTTTATTTTTTTTGATTTTGTACATCTTTTTTTTTTTTTTCTCTCTCTTTTGGCTCCTAGCTTTCAATTTCAAACTGGGTGTTTATGACTACATGTAAGTCATAGGATGATATAGTATAAGATTTGGTAGCCTTTCTCTTATAATGCATGTCCTGTGGTTTCGGCTTAAGAATCATCCCATTGTCTAAGACAGGTGCTATAGGTAATCAAGATGTATTCTTGCCTCTAGTAAAGATAAAACACCTTTTGTTTCTTTACACATATGAATGTCATCACAGGTTATTTAAAGGTATACATAAAGAAACACGAGAAGAATCGTAACAAACATATTTTGTTTAAACAAATATGAAATTTAAGTGTTGTAATCATGCTCAGAAGAAATGAGGAAAAACACAACTTAGAATCATGACAAGGGCAAAACAGTGTTTTCCCTTGTCCATCACTCAATCAGTTGAACGTGCAGACATGAAGTGTCTTTTTAAGGTGTTCAAACTGTACAGTGTTAACCTTCTTGCTCTTTTTAATGTCACTGCCTTTAATGCAACCACTATCATAGCAATTCCAAAATGAAGAAACTCTACGAGCGACATGTGAATCAAAACATTTTAATTCATCTTTCTTAACCCAAACCCTTTTAATCCTATTGGAATTTTCTTTTCAAGTCTAGGTTTGACAAGCTTCTTCTTTTGAACATTTTCATTTCCTTATTTGGCTAAGTTAATTTCAAAAGTTTAAAGCAACTAGCCTGATATGTCCTCTAATACCATAATGATGACAAATGGGAATATTTCCAGTTATATTACCTAGATTACTTACCTGAACCTTGATGTGTGGCGTCTGTCGAATGTAAGCACGATGCTGTATAGGCGTCGTATGTGACTATAGTCATTGAAAGGATTGCAGTGTTTGCTGCTCGTGTTATGGATCAAGCTGATCTTCTTTTTTGGCGTTGAAGGTTTCGTCTTGTCCTGCCTTGAACGCGGCCTTTCCTTTAGTTGCACTAGGAGCATCTTCGTTATAGCCTAGACCGTGCTTACTATTATTGGGTCTTCCAAGACTTAATACTTTGTCTAGCTTCACAGTGCCGATGGTCAACTTCTGTACGGCAACCTTAGATTGGGCAAGTTTTGTAGTAACAGCCTGTAGTCTCTCTGGCGTCAGCCAGCTGTTGCCTTCGCCAAACTTTTTCTTCTCCAACTGCATGCTTGCGATCTTCTTCTCCAAAATTTTGTTCTTTGCAAGCATCTTTTCCGTTGGGGCATATAACTTGTCGTGGGCTTCTTAGATTCATCAAAGAGTGGCCCTTATCATCTTTAGGTTCTTCTCTATCATCAATATTGGTGATGGTTTTTCAAGTAAAAGTATGGAAATTATTGGCCACTTCATCATGAGATTCTTCTTCCTTATTACTCTAAGTAACAGGCATGCCTCGGTTGTTGTTTCTCTTCTTTGTTCGAATGTTGGCACAGTCAGCTGCAATTGACCATACCCTTCACATTTATTGCACTGCATATCTTTTTTCTTGTCAGTACTTGTCTCTTTTTTACTGTTCCCATGGCTCTTATTCCCTAGTTTCGTCTCTGTAGCCCATTAAATTTCTTACTGTTCCTATTGTAGAAATTGTCCTTTAAAAATTTTTGAAATCTTTACATCATCTAAAAGTTCATTGTCGGAGAGTTCATCGTCCTCTTCATTTTCTTCCACAAATGCTATGCCTTGGTCTTTGTTTTTCTTTTTGTTCTTTAGTTTCATCTCATATGTTCTTAAAGAACCCATAAATTCTTCAACCATCATAGTATCCAAGTCACGATGCTCCTCAATGACGATCACCTTGGCATGAAATCTCCCTTGTAGAGATCTTGGAATCTTTTATACGATCTTTGCATCTGTAAAAATTTCAGCCAAGATAAATGATCAGTCAATATATTGCACAATATTAAATAAAATTTGGTATAAGTCTCATCTTCTTGCATGAGAATTTCATCGAATTGTGTGGCCAATATTTGTTTAACTCCAGTTGTTCCTCCATGAGCGACTTTTAACTTTTTACAAGTCGCTTTTGCCTTTATGCAAGCAGAGATTAGTTGAATTGGTCAGTATCTGACAAAAATTAAAGATAGCATTCAAATCTTTTACATTCCAAGTGGCTAGATTTGACTCAATTGGTGACCATTCCTTGGTGGCATTGCGGGTAGCATCACCATCTACTGTTGTTGTGCGTGGTGACCAACCAAGTTCAGCACTCCTCCAAACATGTTCATCAATTGAGCCCAAAAAGGCTCTCATACGCACCCTCCAATAGGGGTAGCTTATGCCATCAAGAAGAGGAGGCTTGATAGTAATACTTCCTTCACGTAGTCCTTCCATACGGTTGATCCCGAGTTCTCACTGTTAATACGATGTCCTGCTCTGATACTACTTGTTAGACCTGATAGATAGAACAATATCATGTTTGACCAATAACCAAAGTAATTGTTGTGTAAAATAAAGTGCAGAAAATTAAAAATTGACACAGCGATATGGTTATTTAGTGTGACCAAAAACCCTTATGGAAAAAAGCCACTGGTGTTGCTCTCACTAGATATAAGAAAGATCCATTATACCAGATTATGGTTATAAAGTTTGGAAATACCAAAAAAACCTAAAATCTACACCAACTTGAGACCCAAAATACTCCTTTTGTGGCTCACTCTCCTTTAGACTCCTAGTCCTACTCTAGGCCATCTTTGTTTGTCTTCTGTTCAACTGATGTACTTCGAGCCTTCAACGCATAAACAATCCTCGTTGGACATTTTGGATTGGAATGAATATGCTAAGGCAACAAATAGATGAGAACAATGTATTGAAATCTAAAATACTAAGGTTTTTCACTTGAGTTTTCTCTCACAATGAAGCTATACAGATGATCACATTATTTGATTCTTTAAATAGGCAAGCCTAGCCCTAAGGAAGTGTCCCGAGTTGTTCTCCTAGTTCTAGTGTCGAATCTTCTTAAAATCAGTCCTAACTGTCAAATCTTCACTTTGAAACAAATTAAGAAAGTTTGAACTTGTTGTGTTGAAAGTTGTTTTGAAGATGTCTCCATGCTTTGACTGTGCAGACAGATGGACATTTCATGTAGTTAGAAAATAGAAACTAAAATCAAAACAAGAAGGTCAACTCATATCAATGTCATTTTCCTCATATTTTATTCTAAATTTTATTTGAAAAGTCTCAATCAAATATATTTGAAGAAATCAAAGAAACACCCATATTACTCACAAAACTTTCCACAAAAAGATGGCAACTAAAACAAGTACTATCTCATTTTTAAAAGTCAAAATCTATCTCCATCAATAAAAACGAACTAGGAAACTCAATAAAAGGGATCCAAAATATTCAACAAATAATCTTATATTACCACAAAATCTGACATATTTTGATATAGATGACAACACAAAAATAAGGTTAAAAATCCTAACAAAAGTTTATCCTGGTTTATCTCATTAAATATATATCTTGAATTTGCATATAATTAGTACTTTTATCAATCAATACTCTATTTTGATCGTAAAAATGCCCAAAAGACATTTAAATAAAAAAAGTACTCTATAAAAGAATATGGAAAGGGAAAAACCATTTTTTATGTTTTATATATTTTGAAGATTTCTTTATTTTTTAATTATTGTATTTAAAGATATTTTTGGTTATTTTCAAGATCAAAATGAGAATCAACAAAGAGTTTTTTTTTTCCAAAAAAAATAAAATGAAACTCTAATCCATCCTTTTACCATTCAGACAAGTACATGCCATTACATACAATTTTTTTTTTTTCATTAGCTTTGTGTGAAAGGAAAGGAAGCTCTAATGCCCAAAGGATTAGGACGAAAGTGCACTTTATTTTATTTAAACGGTTGTTCCTTTCAGATAAAATAGGTTGGCTTTTCTATAAGAAAAAAAGGGACAAAAGACATAGAGAAGTACAACGCAAAAAAAAAAAGCATGATCTTTTTTTGGGAATAATAAAAGGCTAGGGTCAATTTTAAGTTTGGAATTGTTTCCATCCGGGCACTAATTCAGCAGTTGGATGGAGATCAAACCATGGTGATTTAAAGAGAGGTAAGTTAAAGTGATAACAATGTATGTAAGCACATTTGTAAATGATAAAGAATTCCAAAAAATGTAACTAATATATTATAATATGTACACTACTAAACATAATGTCATTGAAGTTATAGAAAAGAAGCCTGATCAAGACCACATGATGTGGGCCCAATATGTCACGATGCGCTTTTACAGCACGCGTACTATACGTGCTTGAGTTGGCCCAATGAAGAATCAACATTTGGTAGCGTGTGGATTTCTTCAAATGAATGGGTTGCTGACACAACGTTGCTGGCGAATCAGAGTTAGTCACGTTTGTAGTTGACTACTATTGTGATGCTGACTAGGCCTTGATGAAATTTTTCTAAAAATTATGATTTTTGACTCTAAATTCCAATTTTCTCTATAAACAAGCCCAAAAAAAAATAATTATTTTATAAAATAAAACAAGTAAATACTATTAATCGCTTATTCAAGACAAAACTAAATCAATACTAAAAACACAAACTAAAAAAAAAAAAACTTTTAAGTAAACTTATGGTTTTAAATAGATACCTAAACACACAAAAATACTAAGTTAGTGGATGAAATTGATAAATAAGAAAACCCATGAAATTTGACTCCCTAAGTGCGCGTGTCACGCACAGTCAGGAGCTCGATTTGCACGCCACCACGTGTCTGTAGGCTATATATGAATCATGATTCACTTTTATTGTTTCTATATGTAGGCTAGTTTTGCACCATTATGAAATAAGCAATTGTATTTTCCTCAATTTATAAATTTAATGAATTGTTAATTTGTATTTAAATGTATTGAACATGTATAAAGGATGACGGTGTAAATTCATCAACAATACTCTCAATAAAATATTCATGCTGCTGTTTCTTCTTCTTGATTAAAACATAAAATAATTGCAAAATAATTTTAGTTGACTTTCCTTATCTCGCGGTTCATATCTCCTTCAATTATGCATCAAATGTTATTCTGCTAATTCTGAGGATATTCAGTTCTTCCATTCTAAGTAATTGTTACTCTCCTTCACACACCTAAAGAGAAAATAAACAAAATTACTTAACCTGCAAAGTAAGTCAAATGAACCGATATATAAAATATCTAAATATACAAGGTTTGAGATTGATGGATTAGAAGTGTTTTGTGAACACCCTAATCTCATACTTTGTTAATCCAAATTAAGTAAATGCAGATTAGACTTGTAGTCATTAGTAGTAACAACAGTCCTAAGTTTTATGATACTTGTTGTCATCGTAGTAATTAACTAAATACCAGTCAAGTAGAAGTAGTTATGGACATATGGTGCAAATTATAGAATTTAAATTAAGATTAGCTTATATGAAGAAGGAAGTGCATGAGTTCTAGAGTGAAAAACACATGCACGAGGATATTAGCTTTAGCAATTTTTAATTGCAATTTAATCTACAGATTTGAAGACAGTTCCTTTTTGAGAATTCATAGTCTTTAAGAGAACATGACTATAAATAAGTAGAACAATATATATATGTACATTACTAAGAGGGACTCTTAACGTGAATACTTGTAATTGATGATTGTAAATTGAGTGGTTCATGATTGTTCAATATTTAGGTGTCATCCTGTGATACTGCAACCACAAAACGAATCGTCTTTTGTTGATTAACTTATTTAATGCACACTTTAATTAATTATGTGAACTTTATTTTATTTTCATATTTTAAAATTGGTATAAATTTTACAAGTGAGCAAGTTGCACTTACTCATTAGTTAACCCACAAAATGTGGATACATAAATACAAAGAATGTGATTAAGTCCAAAATGCAATAAAGTTGGTCACTTTCACATGTACTTAAAACTTAATTTATATTATTTTATTTCACAATTTCATGTAAGTTCTATTACTAGTTCTTAGTTACCATTAATATAGTAATGGCTAAAATTAGGTCTACCTCATTATCACTTGATACTTAGTGCAAATTTTACAAAGACTATACTATTTGTAAATTCTTAACTTTATTGCTTCCTTCAAACAGCTCATTAAAATCATTCCCAACACGTTCTAACAATCAAAAGGAAGGAGTTGCCGAAATAGATTACTTGGACAATTGTTAGTTTTGTTCTACTTTAAAAAAGATAAATGAATGCTTACATTTTAGTATTTCCTAATTACATTTCTAGTTATTACTTGTTAATTACCAATTCAATCAAATAAAGTTATATATTATTGGGCTTTCATTGACCGATTCTGTAGCTTTATGTATATTGTCATTTACGAGGGACAAAAATATATTTTATTCATTTCTTTTACTTCTTTATTCAAATAAGACTATACTTTTACCCTTGACCTGTAATACAATAATTGCCACCGCTTTAGGTCCCTAGCTCTGTCAATCCATTTTCAATAGTCCTTGCCCAATAGAAGCTAAAGGTATGTCAAAATCTATGCCAACTCAAAGCCCACAAAAGTGCCAGATGAGAAATGGTACGAAACTTAAGATTAGTCCTAAAAGGTTATTTTTTTTATACTATATTTTAGTTTAGGGAATTCTTGTGGTGGAGCAAGCAATTTCGCTTCACCAGCAGAGCATTGTATTTTAGCCATTGGATCAGAATTTTGACTGTCTGCAACTTCTACGTCAAAAATTGTCACGCCCTGGAGTACGAGAGGTGACGTGGTGAATTATTTAAATTAATTAAAAGAGAATTTAATTAAAACCAGGAGTTTAAGGATTGAATTTAGTAATAAAATATAAGGTTTTCGAAACAACACCCTATAAGAGGGATTCATTAAAACACTTTGTACAGAGTTCATATATATTAGACAATTTAAAACATTAAACGAATAAATATTAAAATATAAAGCCGCGAGTAGGGGTTCCACAACCAACAACTTGTGCACACACATGGTACTGACAATATCATAAATACAATCACAGTCCAGATACAAATAAAGTTAAAATCTTACATGCCTTGATTAAATGATACAAAAGATAAATTAATTCTTCTATTGCTCCTGAGTTGGGTCCGAAGAATCCTCTCCAAACCTAAATGGAAAACAACCTAGAGGGGGGAATTTAAAACAAATAAAACGTTAGCGAAAGGCTCAGTAGTACTACATTTTATAAATAATTTAATTTAAAGAAACAGGTCATTATTCAGGAGTTATTTAAAAGAAACCTTAAATAAATAAATAGATAATAAATAAATAATTTTTTTTTAGTAAACTATTCTTACCTAGAACAGTTGGATAACTAGAAATATCATTTTCTTTTTCCTAGGCAAACCATAATAATATTACCACCGTAGTGGCCCAGCTGGGTTTCAGGACCTGCCCCCAAGGTCGATCGCTACATGACCCGATCTCTGATATGACATCATGCCTATATGTTTATTATCATCATCATTCAAAACCCAATTACTGAGTGTTGTCATTTACATTCATTATGAAGTTTATTTCAGTTCACGGTATATTAAAATATAACCGATAAATCTATTTTCAAACAACCGTTAAAAATATTTTAATAGAAATCCTTTTCAAAGCCAAATCATTTTGAACTAGGCTACCAAGGAATAGGGTAGAAGTCCTACCTCAATACTTGTGTCGGTGCCCCACACCGTAATTCCGGCCCGCTATACGTTAGCTTCGCGGAACCACGAACGATCCTAGATACAAACTAAGTCGATCAATATCTAGTTCAAGACATTCTATGTTACTAAATCATTTCATGATGTCCTAGTGTGCCATTTGTACCTTTAAAATCATTCTATGAGGTTGGAATTTAAATCAGGGTTCAAAACAGTGAAAACGGGTGAAAATCACAAAATTTTCTATGCTTCGGTCGGCCTGCCAGACTCCCTGCTTCGGCCGGCCGAACTGTACTGCCGGAAGTCAGGTCCGGTCGGCCGGTCATTTCCCCTAGGTTCGGCCTGCCGGAAGGAAGAACACCGGCCTGCCGATCCCTATTCTGGCCTGCCGAACACGCAGTTCGGCCTGCCAAACTAGGAAAACCCAGAAACCCCAGCCACGGGTTTCTCGATCCCCAAAATTCAAATCTTGATTCTAACCTGTTTTTCTCAAATCCCAGGCATAAAAAATAATCATAGTTGATAGAAAAACATACTAGAACATGTTTGGACTCATTTAAACAAGATTTAAACTCAAAAATCGCAAAAATCCAAGAATGAGGAAATAGGGAGAAAAATGAAAAATCTTGAATTCAATTTGTTTTTCTTCAATCTAAGCTTAGATTCCAGTTGTTCTAAGTTCATTTAACTCAAATCCAAGGTTTTCTAAGCTTAAACAAACCTAGATTTAAAAATACACAAAATTGAAAATTTTGTAAAAAGTTTAGAAATTTCAAATCTAACATCGAATCGAAGCTTCAATCCGTGTTCTCGGCTGCCAAATCACGTCCCCTAGCTTCCTCCTTGCTAACCTGAAGCATGGATTCGAATTTGGTTTCAAAAATTTGAGAAAGATAGAGAGAGAGGGGGTTGCTGAGAGAGATCAAGAGAGAGAGAGAGAGAGTGAAATCGGGAGAGTGAGGAGAGAGGAGGAAGAGAGAGAATAAATAGAGAAAATCGGTGGGCGGTTTTGCTGTGCGAAAACCATATGCCGCCCACGGTTTTGTAAAACGGAGTATTTTTAACATTTTACAAATTGTTGTGTTTTAAAACTCAAAACATCATTTTAAAACAATAAGAAATCATTTGAATGCATCAATTTAACAAAACAACCAAAAATTTAAAATCCAACCAAATAATCTAATTAATGTTGAAACATTAATTATGGCACACTATTTCATCATTTACATTACATTAACATTAAATAAATTTCGGGGCGTTACAACTCTCCACCCCTAAAAGAAATTTCGTCCTCGAAATTTACAACTCATTTTAGAAACTAAACAAATGCGGATACCATTCCCGCATACTCGACTCTAGCTCCCAAGTGGCTTCATCAACCCCATGATGCTGCCACACGACCTTTACCAACGGGATCTCACGACGATGCAAACTAATCACTTTTCGATTGATGATCTGAATCGGCACTTCTTCGTACGTCGTATCTTCCTGAACCTGCACTTCGTGGAATGAAACTATCTTACCCTGCTCAGGCGGACACTTCCTAAGCATTGACCCATGAAACACAGCGTGCACATGAGAAAGTTTGGGCAGAAGATCAAGCTGATAAGCGACCACACCAACACGCTGAGAGATCTCGAATGGCCCAATATACCTCGGCGCGAGCTTCCCACTCACCCCGAACTGCATAGTTCCCTTACGAGACTATACCCTCAAGAGAACGAAATCTCCAACCACGAACTCTAAGGGTCTACGTCTCCTATCCGCGTAACTCTTCTGACGACTCTGAGCTACCCTCAACTGATCTCGAATCACCACGACTTTCTCGTTGCTATCACGAATCTCATCCGGTCCAAGAATAACCTTATCTTCTGGCTCGGCCCAAGCATAGGTGACTGACACGGTCGCCCATACAACGCCTCAAGCGGTGCCATACCAATACTCTCCGGATAGCTATTGTTGTACGCAAACTCTGCCAAATGCAAACATTGCTTCCAGTTCCCGCCGAAGTCCAACGCACTAGGCACGCAACATATCCCCGAGAACCTGAATGACCCGCTCAGACTGCCCATCATTCTAAGGATGAAACGCCGTACTGAAGTTCAAATTCGTACCTAAAGCCTCCTGAAAACTCCTCCAGTACTTAGCATTAAACCTGGTGTCTCGATCAGAGGAGATGGACAAGGGAACTCCATGCAACCTCACAATGTTCTACAGAAACAACTCTCCGAGAACCTTCCTAGAACACGTCGACCTAAACAGAATGAAATGCGCCGATTTCATCAACCTGTCGACCACAACCCAAACTGCATCGTGCCCCTGCTTCGTGCTCGGCAAACCTGTGAGGAAATCCATCGTCAGATGCTCCCATTTCCACCCTGGAATAGGAAGCGGCTGAAGCTGACCTATAGGCTTCTGATTCGCGGCTTTCACCTGAAGACACGTCGAACACTTGGCCACGTACTCTCAAACGTCTTTCTTCATGCCTCTCCACCAATACTGCCTCTTCAAATCACGATACATCTTGGTGCTCCCTGGATGAATAGCGAACTGAGACCTATGAGCTTCGTCCAGAATGGCTTTCGTCACTTCGGCGATAGCTGGAATTGCAAGATGCTCCTGAAAGTACAACGATCCATCTGCATGCATGCTCCATTCCTTAAACTGCTCCCCGTTCTGAATCCGTGACCAAATCCCCTGCAAATGCCGATCCTGCCACTGACTTTGTTTCACATCCGAACAAGAGCTGGAGTCGCTTCCACATGATACACCGAAACGCGATCACAGTCTTCATGATAACGTCGCCTAAACTCGCTCACTGTCGCATCCCTACTCCAGTCCCCAAAAGCCAAACAAGCGAGAATCCTTGAAGACTTCCTGCTAAGTGCGTCCGCGACCACATTAGCTTTCTCGGGATGATACTGCAACGCAAAATCATAATCCTCCATATACTCGATCCACCTACGCTGCCTCAAGTTAAGATCCCTCTGAGTAAACAGGTACCTCAAACTCTTGTGATCGGAGAAGACCTAAAACGAGGCTCCATACAAGTAACACCTCCAAATCTTAAGCGCGTAAATCACCGCCGCAAGCTCCAAATCATGAGTAGGATAATTTCGCTCGTGAGGTCGTAGCTGTCTTGATCCGTATGCAACCACACGTCCATGCTAGCATCAACACGCATCCAAGTCCGCGCCCGAAAGCATCCGCATAAACCTCATACGGCTCGTCACTGCTAGGGATAACTAACACTGGAGCTGAAGTCAACCGGTTCTTCAATTCCTGAAAAGAAAGCTCACAATCTTCATTCCACTCAAACCTAACATTTTTCTTGATCAATCTCATCAACGAAGCTGCAATCTTCAAAAAATCCTTTACAAATTTCCTGTAATATCCAACAAGACCTAAGAAGCTGCGAATCTCTGCCACATTTCTTGGTCATTCCCATTCCAATATAGCTTCAATCTTGGACGGATCCACAGAAATACCATGCTCCGAGATAACATGACCCAGAAACTTGACCTCAGCCAACCAAAACTCACACTTTTCCCTCTTAGCATACAACTGGTGCTCCCGTAGAGTCTGAAGCACGATTCGAAGATGCTGCTCATGCTCCTCCCAAGTCTTAGAATACACAAGAATGTCATCGATGAACACGATCACGAACTGATCCAAATACGGCCTAAATATCCTGTTCATCAAATCCATGAAAGCTGCCGGAGCATTCGTCAACCCAAACGATGTAACCAAAAACTCGAAGTGCCCATACCGAGTCCTAAAACCTGTCTTAGGAATATCCTCTTCCTTAATCCTGAGTTGATGATAACCTCACCGTAAATCAATCTTTGAGAAGTACCGCGAACCTCCCAACTGATCAAACAAATCATCAATCCTAGGCAAGGGATACTTGTTCTTCACCGTAACACGATTCAACTGCCGATAATCCACACACAACCTGAGAGTCCCATCATGCTTCTTCGCAAACAAAACCGGTGCTCCCCACGGAGATGTGATATTTCGAATATACCCTTTATCAGCAAGCTCCTGAAGTTGCTTCCTCAATTCTTTCATTTCTGCCGGCACCATCCGATAAGGTGCCATAGAAATCGATGATGTCCCTGAAAACAACTTGATACCAAACTCAATTTTCCGATGCGGTGGTAATCCTGGCAACTCGTCGGGGAAGACATCCTCGAACTCATCAACCACCGAAATTGCTACACTGCCACTCAAAACATAGGGCTCGCAATCTAGATAGGCAAGAAAAGCACAACAACCTAGGTTTCTTCGCCCTCCTAGACACGACTTCATGAGACGCTCACTCATTAACCAATCACCACCACCCTGGTAAGTGATCACCGTCCCCCTATCAGACACTAGGGTCACTTTCCTAAGTTGGCAGTCTACAACTGCATTATACCTGAACAACCAGTCCATCCCTAAAATTACATCATAGGAGCTCATGGGGAGTATAATCAAATCACTTTTCAAAATCTCATCCCCAATCTTTATTTTACAGGATTTACACGTACAATTTACATACACCCGCCCCAAGGGAGAAGTTATGACTAGGGGTTCATTAAACTCTTCTATCTCTAATCCCAAGGCATGTACAAAAGATCTCGAAATGAGAGAATGAGAGGCACCGGTATCAAATAGAACGCGAGCTAAAGATTTGGAAACCAAGATCGTACCATCGACAACCTGGTTACCAGCATGGGAATCTGAACCTCCAGATGCCATTGCATGAACCTGCACTGGCGCCTTCCCTTTTCCTCTACCAACATCGCTGGGTCCTGGATTACTCAGCCGATGCTGCTGAGATGGAGACAACTGCACACTACCTGTACTTGGCGCTCGATACTGAGGAACACTACGCTGAAAATACTGCGGCTGCTACCCCATGTTGGATATGAGAATTGCTGAGGAGAGAATTGGGGATACTGCAACTGCGGGTACTGCGGAGGCGGAGGTAGGGTCTAAGGCTGAGACGAACGACTGGCATCCTCCCCGGTCTGAGATCCAAGACGAGCACTCCTGATCGGACAATTTCTCTTGATATGTCCAGGCTGCTGACAGAAATGACAATGAAAGCTGTAGGGATTGCTGCGTCCGCTGCCAGACGAACTGCTACTATCACTGGTCGCACCGCCTTGCTTGCCTTTCCCCGGAGCTGGATGACTACTGGTGCTCTTCCTGCCACTCCTTTGCGGTCCTCCTGAAGCCTTGGCTCGGTCCTCACAATACTGCACATAATCATTCTCCACGGAGATCACCGACGACACAAGCTCTTCGAAACTCCTAAGCCATAGAGCAACCAACTACCGCCGAATAGGAGTCTTGAGCCCTTCCTGAAACTTAACACATTTCTCACGCTTCGATGCCACCACTGATGGAGCAAACCTAGCCAACTCATTAAACTTTGCCTCATACTCTCGAACTGACATATCACCCTGCTGCAATCTATAGAACTCAGCTGCCTTCTGATCTCTATATCCCTGCAAAAAATACCGATCATAGAACAGCTCCTCGAACTTGTTCCAACTGATATCACCACCGCGCTCCAGACACTTAGCCTGTTTCCCCCAAGTGTTAGCGCCACCCTCGAGCTTATACGCAGCAAACTCCATACGATACTCCTCAGGCACACCAAGAGTATCCAAGTGCTTCAAGATTGAATCCAACCAATACTCTGCTAACTGCGGATCCCCATTGCCATCAAAAGTTAGAACATACGCCCGCCGGAATTCCTTAAAGTACACATGCCGACTACCAACATCAGAATCTCCTAGTCTAGCCCTGGCTGCCATCTGCCGGAAAGCCGCAAACATAGACCTCATCATGCTCTCATCGTTTCCGAACTCGGCGTCAGCTGTCGAACGACATCTAGGTGCCATTCTCTCACTTCTGAAAACAAAATTTGGACTGTCAGAGGTATTTCATTGTCAAACCTATGTGTGCACAATTCCCAAGGTTCATAACCTTGAGCTCTGATACCATTCTGTCACGCCTCGGAGTACGAGAGGTGACGTGGTGAATTATTTAAATTAATTAAAAGAGAATTTAATTAAAATCAGGAGTTTAAGGATTGAATTTAGTAATAAAATATAAGGTTTTCGAAACAACACTTTATAAGAGGGATTCACTAAAACACTTTGTAAAGAGTTCACATACATTAGACAATTTAAAACATTAAACGAATAAATATTAAAATAATAAAGCCGCGAGTAGGGGTTCCACAACCCACAACTTGTGCACACACATGGTACTGACAATATCATAAATACAATCACAGTCCAGATACAAATAAAGTTAAAATCTTACATGCCTTGATTAAATGATACAAAAGATAAATTAATTCTTCTATTGCTCCTGAGTTCGGTCTGAAGAATCCTCTCCAAACCTAAATGGAAAACCACCTAGAGGGGGGAATTTAAAACAAATAAAACGTGAGCGAAAGGCTCAGTAGGACTACGTTTTATAAATAATTTAATTTAAAGAAACATGCCATTATTCATGAGTTATTTAAAAGAAACCTTGAATAAATAAATAGATAATAAATAAACAATTTTTTTTTTTTTAGTAAAACCATTCTTACCCAGAACAGTTTACTTGGATAACCAGAAATATCATTTTCTTTTTCCTAGGCAAACCATAATAATATCACCACCGTAGTGGCCCAGCTGGGTTTCGGGATCTGCCCCCAAGGTCGATCGCTACATGACCCGATCTCTGATATGGCATCATGCCTATATGCTATCATCATCATCATTTAAAACCCAATTATCGAGTGTTGTCATTTACATTCATTATGAAGTTTATTTCAGTTTACGGTATATTAAAATATAACCGATAAATCCATTTTCAAACAACCATTGAAAACATTTTAATAGAAATCCTTTTCAAAGCCAAATCATTTTGAACTAGGCTACCAAGGAATAGGGTAGAAGTCCTACCTCAATACTTGTGCCGGTGCCCCACACCGTAATCCCAGCCCGCTATACGTTAGCTCCGCGGAACCACGAACGATCCTAGATACAAACTAAGTCGATCAATATCTAGTTCAAGACATTTAATGTTACTAAATCATTTCATGATGTCCTAGTGTGCCATTTGTACCTTTAAAATCATTCTATAAGGTTGAAATTTAAATCAGGGTTGAAAATAGTGAAAACGGGTGAAAATCACAAAATTTTCTATGCCTCGGTCGGCCTGCCGGACTCCCTGCTTCGGTCGGCCGAACTGTACAGTTTGGCCTGCCGGAAGTCAGGTCCGGTCGGCCGGTCATTTCCCCAGGTTCGGCCTGCCAGACGGAAGAACACCGGCCTACCGATCCCTATTCCAGCCTGCCGAACTGGGAAAACCTAGAAATCCCAGCCACGGGTTTGGACTATTTTGATCCCCAAATTCAAATCTTGATTCTAACCTGTTTTTCTCAAATCCCAGGCATAGAAAATAATCATAGTTGATAGAAAAACATACTAGAACATGTTTGGACTCGTTTAAACAAGATTTAAACTCAAAAATCTCAAAAATCCAAAAATGAGGAAATAGGGAGAAAAATGAAAAATCTTGAATTCAATCCGTTTTTCTTCAATCTAAGCTTAGATTTTAGTTGTTCTAAGTTCATTTAACTCAAATCCAAGGTTTTCTAAGCTTAAACAAACCTAGATTTCAAAAATGCACAAAATTGAAAATTTTGTAAAAAGTTTAGAAATTTCAAATCTAACCTCGAATCGAAGCTTCAATCCGTGTTCTCGGCTGCCAAATCACGTCCCCGAGCTTCCTCCTTGCTAACTCGAAGCTTGGATTCAAATTTGGTTTCAAAAATTTGAGAAAGATAGAGAGAGAGAGGGGGTTGCCGAGAGAGATCAAGTGAGAGAGAGAGAGAGTGAAATCGGGAGAGTGAGGAGAGAGGAGGAAGAGAGAGAATAAATAGAGAAAATCGGTGGGCGGTTTTGCTGTGCGAAAACCATATGCCGCCCACGGTTTTGTAAAACGGAGTATTTTTAACATTTTACAAATTGTTGTGTTTTAAAACTCAAAACATCATTTTAAAACAATAAGAAATCATTTGAATGCATCAATTTAACAAAACAACCAAAAATTCAAAATCCAACCAAATAATCTAATTAATGTTGAAACATTAATTATGACACACTAATTCATCATTTACATTACATTAACATTAAATAAATTTCGAGGCGTTACAAAAATTTACAAGGCACGATATAAAATTGCTTCCAGTCATAGATTAGACCATTAAAAAGTTAATCTGACGGCTAAAACATTTATACTAGTGGAACATAACTGCCTTTTTTACTATAAAAAATGAATTTAGTCTATTAAAAAAATATTCTTTAGTTTCTATCTCATCAAATATATATCTTGAATTGCATTTAGTTAACAATATCATACTTTTTATCAATCAACCCTCTATTTTATCCTATCATACCCAAAATGAGATTAAAAAGGTAAATAATCCTGACAAAAAAAGTATTGTCTTAATTCTTTCCTTCATGTTGCACCTTTTATGTGTATAAAAGCAAACAATACTCAACTTTGATGTGATTATTATTACTCCATTACTTTAATATCTTTTATCGCACCCACTACTTTAGTTTTCTTTGAAGTGCATGAAACCTTTTAATCGTACTACTTATTTGTTTTTTTCTTTTGGATGTACACGAAATCTTTTACTCGTGCATGAAGAAAATTTGTGATCAGGAAAATATAAGTGGATTCAATGTTATGTTTTTTTTTTTTTTTAATATTTGGCATCTGTTTGAAGAGTGGGTTCCAACTTTTTTTTTTCTCAGTTCAAAACAAACTACTATTTAGTTTATTTATGGTTCAAACTATAAATTATGATTTAAACTTATTTTTTAAATTTAGACTAATTAAAACCAACTTTTTGATAAACTTATCAGCACAAATTCAAACTATAAATTATGATTCAAACTTATTTTTTTTAGTTCTAACTAATTTTGGTTGTTCTAACCAATATTACATTGACTAACTCCATTAAAGGAATTATTATCGTGAATGCTATTTCATTAAAGCAAAAGCAAAATACAAGCAGAAAAGTACATTTATGCATATCTAGTTTAACAAAATGAATCAATCATAGTAGAAGTCATTGGACGAATGTTTAAAATTATCAAATGCACTCGCAAACTTAAATTGTCTTGTAACATGTAGCACTTTCCCAACCGTTAGCCTAGACATAACAATATTTAAACCAATTATCTCAAAGGGTGGTACTAGAAAAACCAGGTAATAAAAAGAACAGCCTCGATAGCACATTAAAGTATTAATTTTGTAAAATATCAAACAATTAGCACTTAAATATACCAAAAGTAAAATGCTTGTAAAAAAAACCTAAAGCAAAGTGTTTTATGTAAAAGTGAAGATATTGGGTAGACTTTCACGACAAAAGGGCTAGGCATTATTTATCAAATGGTGTAACACCACATTATGACAAGTTGTTAAAGGTGTTGTTGGCACTTTCATCAATTGACCCACTGGCGGGCGATTCTCAAATAATGGAAAACCCATCTGGGACTAGGAGGTCCCATGTTCAATACTATGATCGGGAAAGTTTTTTAAAATAAAATAGAATGTGTGAGTCAACTCAACTATTCTGTTAACTGTTACGACCCGCAGTACGGGAGGTAACGTGACAGGTTATTTAACTTAATTAAATAAAAATTTAATTAAAACATAAGCTTAAGTTTTTAAATTAGTTATGAAAATGTGATACTTTTTAAAATCCTTTTGAACAAGTATTTATAATCATTAAACGGATAAAATAGAATGTGTGAGTCAACTCAACTATTTTGTTAACTGTTACGCCCTGCAGTACGGGAGGTGACGTGATAGGTTATTTAAGTTAATCAAATAAAAATTTAATTAAAACATAAGCTTAAGTTTTTAAATTAGTTATGAAAATGTGATACTTTTTAAAATCCTTTTGAACAAGTATTTATAATCATTAAACGGATAAGAACATCGAGGTAAACAACAAGAAAGTAATAAAGAAATAAAAAGATGCGAGAATGGATCCCACTGACCCATAACTTGTGCACACACATAGCACTGACAATATAATAATACAACCATAGTCCAAGTAAAGAGAAAGTTAAAAGGTTACGTGCCTTGATATAATAATTTAAATAACCTACAAGGTCCTCTTATTGCTCTTAAGTTCTGTTTGTGGAATCCTCTCTAAACCTAAGCTGAAATCCACCTAGAGGGGAAAGGTTTTGAAAACAAATGAAATGTGAGCGAAAGGCTCAATAGGACTATATTTTAAGAAACATAAAATTTTGAAAGGAAATTTCATTATTCAAGAAATTATCTAAGAAAAGACTTACATAAATAAAATTAAACAAAATCAATCTTACCCAAAACAGTGTATTGGTCGACCAAAAAGAACATAAGTTTCTTTTCCTGGGCAAACCATATGAATAGCACCACCGTAGTGGCCCAGCTGGGTTTCAGGACCTGCCCCCAAGGTCGCACGCTACACGACCAGATCTCTAATATGGCATCATGCCCTTATATTCATTTCTATTATCATTTAAACCCAATTACTAGGTATTTTCATTTACATTCATTATAGGGTTCATTATGAAGTTCACTTCAATCAACGGTTTATAAAAATAACCGATAAAAACTCTTTTTTCAATCAACCGTTGAAAACGTTTTGATAAAAACCCTTTTAAGGCCAAGATCTTTTGAAACTGGGTTACCAAAGGAAGGGGTAGAAGTCCTACCTCAACACTCACGCCGGTGTGCCACACCATAATCCCAGTCTGCTATATATTAGCTTCGCGAAACCACGAACAACTTTAAAGAAAACTAGGTCTATCAGTATCTAGTTTAAGATATTTTACATTGCTAAACCATTTTATGGTGTCCTAGTGTGCCATTTATATTTATAGAATCATTTTATAAAGTTGGAATTTCAATTAGGGTTCATAACAATAAAAACAAAAGAAAAATCACAAAATTTCATCATGCTCGGTCTACCTACCGATCACCCTGGTTCGGCTGGCCGAAATGTGTACTTTGGCCTACCGAAAGACCAGGTCTGGTTGGCCAAACTTTTCCAGGTTTGGCCTGCCCGACGGATGCATCTGGCCTGCCAAACACGAAGTTTGGCTTGCCGATCTAGAAAAATTCTAGAATTTTCCAAGCACAGGTTTCGGCCTCCCTGAGCCCAAATCTCCATTTCAACCTGTTTTTCTCAGTTCTCAGGCATGGAAAATAATCATAGATGATAGAAAAACAATATAGAACACTTTTGAACCAATTTAAGCAAGATTTACACAATGATTTTGAAGAATCCCGAAAAAAGAGAAAAATGAGGAAAAAAAAAAATCTTGAATTGAATCCGTTTTTCTTCAAATAAAGCTTAGATTCTAGTTGTTCTAAGTTTCCCTAACTTAGATCAAAGGTTTTCCTAAGTTCAAATAAGCTTAAATCTCAAAATGCAAGAAAAATTGAAAAATTGAAAAAGTTTTGAAATTCAAAAACTAACCTTGAGTCGAAGCTCTAAATCGTGTTTTTGGTTATTCAATCAAGCTCTTGAGCTTCCAATCTACTAAGTACCGAAGCTTGAGCGTGATTTTGGAATCAAATTTTGGAGAGAAATTGAGAAAGAAGGAGAGGGAGAGAGATAGAGACGAGCGTGAGAAAGGAAGAGAGAGAGAGAGTGAGCTGAGTGAGAGAGTGGGAGAGGAGAGAGAATAAATAGAGGGAAAGGAAGAGCAATGAGAGAAAGGAAACCATGTCCCGCACATGGTTTTCCTTCGTGGGACCTATTAGTCATTTGACAAATTATTTTGTTTCAAAAACTCAAAATAACAATTAAAAATAATTAAGAATAATGAAAATAACATTAATTTAGAAATTCCACAAAATGATCAAATTAAGTTTAAAATATTCATTATGACACACTAATCCACCATTTTACATCCTAATGCCAATTAATTAATTTCGGAGCATTACAACTCTCTACCCCTAACAAAAATTCGCCCTTGAAATTTACATATCGTCTCAAAAACAAAACAAATGCAGATACAATCCCCGCATGCTCGACTCTAATTCCCAAGTGGCTTCATCAACCCCATGATGCTGCCACATGACCTTTACTAACGGTATATCACGACAATGTAAGCTGATTACTTTTTGATCGATAATCTGAAGCGGCACTTCCTCGTATGTCGTGTCTTCTTGAACCTGTAAATCGTGATATGAAACTATCTTATTCTGCTCAGGCAGACGCTTCCTAAGCATTAACACATGGATTACATCATGAACATGAGAAATTTCAAGAGGAAGGTCGAGCCGATAAGCGACTACACCAACACGCTGAGTAATCTCGAATGGTCCATCATATCTCAATGCAAGCTTACCACTTACCCCGAATCGCATAATGCCTTTACGAGGCGATACTCAAAAGAGGACAAAATTACCTATCGCAAATTCTAAGGGTTGACGTCTTCTATCCTCATAACTCTTTTGTCGACTTTGAGCTGCCTTTAATCGATCTCGAATCACGGTGACTTTCTCGTTGCTATCACAAATCTCATGCGGCCCAAGAATAATCCTGTCTTTTGGTTCTGTCCAACACACCGATGACCGACACAGTCGTCCATACAACGCCTTAAACGGTGCCATGCCAATGCTCAATTGATAGCTGTTGTTGTACGCGAATTCTACCATATGCAAATATCTCTTCCAATTTCCACCAAAATCTAACGCACAAGCACGCAACATGTTCTCGAGAATCTGAATAACTTGCTCAGATTGTCCATCGGTCTGATGATGAAATGCCATACTAAAATTTAAATCTGTACCTAAAGCCTCCTGAAAGCTCCTCCAGTACTTAGCATTGAGCCTTATGTCTCTATCGGATGTGATGGACAAGAGAACTTTGTGCAATCTCACTATATTCTGTAGGTACAACTCCCCGAGAACTCTCCTCAAACATGTCAATCTGAACAGGATGAAATGCACCAATTTTGTCAATCTATCAACCATAACCCAAATTGCATCGTGCCTATGCTCCATCCTTGGCAAACCTGTAAGGAAATCCATCATCACGTGCTCCCATTTTCACCCTGGAATAGGAAGCTACTAAAGCTGGCCTGCTAGCTTCTGATGCTTGGCTTTCACCTAAAGACACGTCGTACACTTGGCCATGTATTCCCGAATGTCCTTCTTCATACCTCTCCACCAATATTGCCTCTTTAAATCACGATAAATCTTCATGCTCCCCGAGTGAATGGTGAATTGAGACTTGTGGGCTTCATCCATAACGGCTTTCGTCACCTCTGCGATTGCTGGAATTGCTAGGCGCTCTCAGAAGTACAATGATCCATCTGCATGAATCCTCCATTCTTCAAATTGCTCTCTGTCCTAAATCCGCATCCAAATCCCTAATAGATGTTGGTCCTGCCACTGATTCTGTTTCACCATTTGAACAAGAGCTGGGGTCATCTCCATATGATACACCAAAGCTTGATCATAGTCTTCATAATACTATAGCCCATACTCACTCATTGTCGCATCTCTCTTCCACTCTTCAAGAGCCAAACAAGCAAGAATCCCTGAAGATTTCCTGCTAAGTGCATCCACGACTACATTAGCTTTCCTGGGATGGTACTGCAGTGTGAAATCCTAATCCTCCATGTACTCCATCCATCTCTGTTGCCTCAGGTTGAGATCCCTTTGAGTGAACAGATACCTCAAACTCATATGATCGAAGAAAACCTAAAATGTTGCCCTATAGAAATAACATCTCCAAATCTTCAGCGCGTGAATCACCGCCGCAAGCTCCAAGTCATGAGTAGGATAGTTTCGCTCATGAGGTCGTAGCTGTCTCAATCTATATGCCACCATGCGTCCATGTTGCATCAACATGCACCCAAGCCCACGTCCTGAAGCATCTACATAAACCTCGTACGACTCATCACTATTGGGAATAATCAATACTAGGGTTGAAGTCAACCGATTCTTCAATTCTTGAAAAGTGAGCTCACACTCTTCATCCCACTCAAACTTGACATTTTTCCTTATCAATCTTATCAACGGTGCTGCGATCTTCGAGAAATCCTTTACAAATTTTCTGTAGTACCCAAGAAACTATGGATTTCTACTACATTCCTTGGTCGTTCCTATTCCACTATGGCTTTTATCTTGGATGGATCCACCAAAATACCATGCTCGGAGATGACATGACCCAAAAACTTAACTTTTGTTAACCAAAACTCACACTTTTTTTCTTGGCATACAACTGGTGCTCCCGTAGAGTCTGAAGCACGATCCTGAGATACTACTCATGCTCCTCCCAAGTCTTAGAATACACTAGAATATCATCAATGAACACAATCACGAACTAGTCCAGATAAAGCCTGAATATCCTGTTCATCAAATCCATGAAAGCTGCCTTGGGAATATCTTCCTCCTTTATCCTGAGCTGATGGTATCCCGACCGTAAATCAATCTTTGAGAAATACCGTGAACCTCCCAACTAATCAAACAGCTCATCGATCCTAGGCAAATGATACTTATTCTTCACCATGACCCAATTTAGCTGCCAATAATCTATACATAACCTGAGAGTCCCATCATGTTTCTTAGTGAACAAAACTGGTGCTCCCCACGGTGATGTACTATTTCAGATATATCCCTTATTAGTAAGCTCCTGAAGTTGCTTTCTCAATTCTTTTATTTCTACTGGCGCCATCCGACAAGGTACTACTGAAATTGGTGCTATTCTTGGAAGCAACTCGATACCAAATTGAATTTCCCCATGTGGTGGTAATCCTAGCAACTCATCGGGGAAGAAATCTTCATACTCATCAACCATTAGGATTGTTGCATTTCTTCTTGAAGTACTAGGCTCTCCTTCAAGATTCATGAGAAAGGCATAACAAGCAAGATTCTTTCACCCTCCCAGACACGTCTTCATGAGATGCTTACTCATTAACCAATCACCACCACCCTGGTAAGTGATCGTCTTTCCCCTATCAGACATTAGGGTCACTTTTCTAAGCTAGCAGTCTACAACTACATTATACCTGGACAACCAGTCCATCGCTAGGATTACATCATATGATCTCATGGGGAGTATAATCAAATCACTTTTTAAAATCTCATCCTCAATTTTTATTTTACAAGCTTTACATACATAGTTCACACACACCTGCCCCAAGGGTGAAGCTATGACTAAGGGTTCATCAAACTCTTCTATCTCTAATCCCAAGGCATGTACAAAAGAACTCAAAATGAGAGATTGAGTGGCACCTGTGTTGAATAAAACATGAGCTAAGGATTGAGAAACTAGGATCATACCATCGACAACCGCATTGCTGGTATGGACATCTAAACTCTCTGTCGCCATCACATGAACCTGAACTGGGGCTTTTTCTTTTCCTTTACCAGCATTGCTAGGTCCTGGATTATTCGACCGATACTGCTATGATGGAGGCAACTGTACACTAGCTATACTCGACACTTGATACTGAGGCGCGTTGCGCTGGAAGTTCTGCGGCTGCTGTCCTTACGCTAAATATAGCTGTTTTTGGGAAGAGAACTGAGGAAACTACAACTGCAGAAATTGCTGACGCGGAGGTAGAGGATGAGGCTGATGACTGCCTCCTTCTCCAGTCTGAGATCCTAGACGAGTGCTCCTAATCAGGCAATTCCTCTTGATATGTCCTAGCTACTGGCAATAATGACAATGAAAACTGTAGGGGTTGTTGCGCCCGCTGCTTGATGAACTGCTGCTATCGCTATTCACACCACCTTGTTTGTTCTTTCTTGGAGTTGAACGATTACTGATACTCCTCCTACCTCTCCTCTAGGGCCCTCCTAACGTCTTTGCTTCATCCTCACAGTATTGCGTATAATCATTTTCCACCGATATTGCTGACGACACAAGCTCTTCAAAATTCCTGAGTCGTAAGGCGACCACCTGACGTTGAATAGGAGCCTTGAGTCCTTCCTGAAATTTAATACATTTCTCACGCTCCGACGCCACTGTCGATGGAGCAAACCTGTCCAGCTCATTAAACCTTGCCTCATATTCCCAAACTGACAAGTCACCCTGCTGCAATCTGTAGAATTCAGTCGCCTTCTGGTCTCTATACCCTTGCAGAAAATGCTAATAATAGAACAGCTCCTCAAGCCTGTCCCAACTAACATTACCATTGTTCTCCAAGCATTTAGCTTGCTTCCACCAAGTATTGGCGCCACCTTCGAACTTATATGCAGCAAACTCCACACGATACTCAGCTGGCACACCAAGAGTATCCAAGTGTTTCACGATCGAATCTAGCCAATATTCGGCCACCTGCGGGTCCCCATTTCCATCAAAAGTCAGAATAGAGACACATCAAAATTCCTTGAAATATGTATGCCAATGACTAACATCAGAATCCTTCGGCGTTGCCTTAGCTACCATCTATCGAAATGTAGCAAAAAAAGCTCTCATCATGCCCTCATTATTTCCAACCTCGGCGTCAGCTGTCGAACATCGTCTAGGTGCCATTCTCTCACTTCTGAAAAAAAAATTTAAACTGTCAGTGGTATTTCATTGTCGTATTTTTGTGTGCATGATTCCCAAGGTTCATAACCTTGAGCTCTGATACCATTCTATCACACCTCAGAGTACGGGAGGTGATGTGGCGGGTTATTTAAGTTAATGAAATGAAAAATTAATTAAAACATAAGCTTAAGTTTTTAAATTAGTTATGAAAATATGATAATTTTTAAAATCCTTTTGAACAAGCACTTATAATCATTAAACAGATAAGAACATCAAAGTAAACAATAAGAAAGTAATAAAGAAATAAAAAGATATGAGAATGGGTCCCACTGACCCATAACTTGTGCACACACATAGTATTGACAATATAATAATACAACTACAGTCCAAGTAAAGAGAAAGTTAAAATCTCACCTGCCTTGATATAGTAATTTAAATAACCTACAAGGTCCTCTTATTGCTCCTGAGTCTTGTTTGTGGAATCCTCTCTAAACCTAAGCTGAAATCCACCTAGAGGGGAAAGGTTTTGAAAACAAATGAAATGTGAGCGAAAGGCTCAATAGGACTATATTTTAAGAAACATTAAATTTTAAAAGGAAATTTCATTGTTCAAGAAATTATCTAAGAAAAGACTTACATAAATAAAATTAAACAAAATCAATCTTACCCAAAATAGTATATTGGTCGACCAAAAAGAACATCATTTTCTTTTCCTGGGCAAACCATATGAATAACACCACCGTAGTGGCTTAGCTGGGTTTCAAGACCTGCCCTCAAGATCGCACACTACACGACCCGATCTCTAATATGACATCATGCCCTTATATTTGTTAGACATGCATGCCCTATGGAGTAAAAACGTAATAAGTTTTTGGAGACATTTTTATCAATAAATAATTTATTTATTATTTATATATCAAATCTTGTCCTCTTTACATTCATATTTGTTAAATGTATTTTAAGCAAACAAAAGTCTAGGACTGTCGATCTAAACCTTTAAGAATTGGGCATATGATGGACAGATTATGCAGAAGACACAATTCTTAAGGTGATGGTCTATAACATAAGATCTGCAATCGAGGGAATAAAGTTGGGTGCTTTATTCATGTAAAGATTGTTATGTTGTCTATATCCCAATTGGGAGATGGTTTGTCTTGACCATCGAAGGTGAACTCCATGAGTTTGAACTGTTGATCAGTAAGTCTCCTGCGGGTGGAGAGGCCAACATGGTAGCTACTTCTGGTTCCAATCTCAATTATGGGATTGGAAAGTAGCAACGGGCCAAGAATAGGAAGTCTTCTATTCTTGCTAGCACCAAGAGCAAGAAGAAGAAGAAGAAGAACCCAAAGAAGCTTAAGTACTTCTTCTGTGGAAAGGTCGGGCATATCAAGAAGCATTGCAAGGACTTCCTTTCAAAGGAGGTAGGTGTGATCTTCTGTATTTAGAAATTTGTTTGGTTGAGGAATCAAGTGACATTTGGGTCATAGATTTTGGTGCAACTAATCATTTTTGTGTTTCTCTACATGGGTTCAAAGAAACAAGAAGTCTAAATCATGAAGACTTCATGCTTCGGATGAGCGATGGATCATTGGTCTAAGCAGAAGCAGTAGGAGATGTACATCTTTATTTTGATAATTATAGGAATTTATTTTTGCAAGATTGTTTTTATTTTCCTAAATTTAAAAGGAATTTAATTTCTATAGCTTGTTTATTTAAAGACTCATATTTGGTTTCTTTCAATGATAAAGTGGTGATTTGTAAAAACAAGTCTTTTATCTGTTTTGGATGGATGTAAAATAATCTATATTTCATCAAACCTAAGATAGAATTATTGCTTAATGCTAAGATGAAGGATAATGACTCTAAAAGACTTAAAACTCCTTACTCTAATAAGACTTATCTTTGACATTTACGCCTTGGTCATATTAACTTGAATAGGATTCAAAGGTTGGTAGAGGATGGACCTTTAAGTCACTTAAAGGTAGAATCTATACCAAAATTTGAATCTTGTTTGGAGGGTAAAATGACCAAAAGACTATTCGGGTCAAAGGGCAATAGGGCCGAAGGGGTTCTAGAACTTGTACATAGTGATGTTTGCAGACCGATGAACATCCGGGCATGAGGAGGGTATGAGTACTTCATCACTTTTATTGACAATTACTTAAGATATGGGTATGTGTACTTGATGCACCACAAAAGCGAAACTTTTGACAAGTTCAGGGAGTTTCAGGCTGAAGTGGAAAAGCAATTGGGTAGACCCATAAGACACTTCAATCCGATCAAGGTGGGGAATACCTTTCTGATGAGTTCTTGGGATACTTATTAGAGAATGAGATTTTATCCCATTTGACTGCACCAGGCACTCCGTAGTAGAATGGCATAACGGAGAGAAGAAATAGGACTTTATTGGACATGATTAGGTCCATGATGAGTTATTCATCATTGCCTTTATCCTTTTGGGGATATGCACTACAAACCGCATGTTATCTTTTGTACAATGTGCCTTCAAAATCGGTCCCTAAAACTCCTCACGAGTTGTGGACGGGTAGGAAGACATCCTCAAACCATAGTCGCATATGGGGATGTCAGGCTCATGTCCTGTTTAAGGATCCGAATAAGTTGGAAGCACATTCAGAAGTTTGCGTGTTTATAGGATATCCAAAAGGGACTAAAGGGGGTTATTTTTATAACCCAAAGGAAAATAAAGTTGCGGTTTCAACTAATGCAACTTTCCTTGAGGAGAGTAACATGGACGACTGAAAACCTTGAAGCAAAGTGGTGCTTGAGGAGTTAAGGAGTGATCTGATCACTCTGAAGGTTCTAAATGAAACCATTCCGATCAATGTAGAAAAATGAAACAAACTTGAACAACAACCTCAGGGGCTTTGGCGTAGTGGAAGGATCGGGCGTCAACCTGAGAGGTATATGTTCAATGGGAGGTCTTTTTGGCTGAACCGGATGAACATGATAGGGATCCTTATACTTATGTAGAAGCTATGGAGGATGTTGATTCAAAACTTTGGATAGAGGCCATGAACATAGAGATGAAGTCTATGGAGACTAATCAGGTTTGGAAGCTTGTGGTCTTCCCGAAGGGGTAAAACCATAGTGTGTAAGTGGATCTACAAGAGAAAAAGAAGAGTGGATGGAAAGGTCAAATCATTTAAGGCTAGACTGGTAGCGAAGGGTTATAAACAAAAGGAAGGAATCGATTATGAGGAAACCTTTTCACCTATAGCCATGCTTAAGTCCATTCGGATTCTCTTGTCTATAGCTACCACTTTCGACTACAAGAATTGGCAGATGGATGTCAAGACGGCTTTTTTGAATGGCTATCTTGATAAGTCCATTTATATGGAACAACCAGACGAGTTCAAGGTCACCGGTCAAGAGGGTAAGGTTTGTAAGCTGCTAAAGTCAATATATGGACTTAAGCAGGCTTCCTATTCTTGGAACATAAGATTTGATCAAGTGATCAAGACTTATGGGTTTTCACAAAATGTGGATGAACCATGTGTTTACAAACACATTAAGGATGGGAAGGTGGTTTTTCTACTGCTCTATGTAGATGACATACTGCTAATTGGTAATCACGTTGGGGCATTGTCATTAGTCAAATTGTGGTTGTCCAAGCAGTTTGACATGAAGGACTTGGGTAAGGCTAATTTTTTCTCGGAATCCAGATCTTTCGAGATAGGAAGAACAAAATGATAGCTTTGTCCCAGACCGGCTACATAGATGAAATTCTCAAGAGGTTTGCAATGCAGAATTCCAAGAAAGGTGGGCAACCATCTAGGTCTGGAATTGCTCTTTCTAAGAAAGACTCTCCAAAGTCTTATGAAGAAAGAGAATACATGAAGAAGGTGCCTTATGCTTCGGCAGTGGGTAGTCTCATGTATGCCATGCTTAACACACAACTAGATATTAGTTATGCGGTCGAGATTGTAAGTCGATTTCAGGCGGATCTAGGACCGAACCATTGGGTTGCAGTAAATCATATTTTCAAGTACCTAAGAAGGACTCAAGGGTATATGCTTGTATATTCGGGTGAGGACTTGACTCCTCTAGGATATACTGACTTGGATTTTCAATCCTGTCTGGATTCTAGGAAATCAACTTTAGGTTTTGTGTTTACTCTGGGCAGTGGTGCCATCAGTTGGAGAAGTGCTAAGCAAGATTGCACTTCAGATTCAACAATGGAGGCCGAGTATGTGGCCGCTAGTGATGCTTTGAAGGAAGCAGTGTGGCTCTGCAAGTTTCTTAGGGATCTTGAGGTAGTTCCTCGTATGGATAAGGCGGTATCACTGTACTGTGATAAAAGTGCGGCGGTAGCTAATGCTAAGGAACCAAGATTTCACAAGAAGAGTAAGCATATTGATCAGAAGTATCATGTGATAAAGGACTTTGTTGAGGGCGGGCATGTCATGGTGTGCAAGATCGTGTCATTTCAGGCGGATCTAGGACCGAGCCATTGGGTTGCGGTAAAGCATATTTTCAAGTACCTGAGAAGGACTCGAGGGTATATGCTTGTATATTTGGGTAAGGACTTGACTCCTCTAGGATATACTGACTTGGATTTTCAATCCTGTCTGGATTCTAGGAAATCAACTTTAGGTTTTGTGTTTACTCTGGGCAGTGGTGCCATCAGTTGGAGAAGTGCTAAGCAAGATTGCACTTCAGATTCAACAATGGAGGCCGAGCATGTGGCCGCTAGTGATGCTTTGAAGGAAGCAGTGTGGCTCTACAAGTTTCTTGGGGATCTTGAGGTAGTTCCTCGTATGGATAAGGCGGTATCACTGTACTGTGATAACAGTGCGGCGGTAGCTAATGCTAAGGAACCAAGATTTCACAAGAAGAGTAAGCATATTGATCAGAAGTATCGTGTGATAAAGGACTTCGTTGAGGGCTGGCATGTCACGGTGTGTAAGATTGTGTCAGAGGACAATTTAGCTGATCCATTTACGAAGACACTTACTGGGAGAGTCTTCTAGAAGCATGTGGAAGCTATGGGGATGTGATATTTGTCTTATTTACTCACTTAGTGTAAGTGGGAGATTGTTAGACATGTTTGCCCTAAGGAGTAAAAATGTAATAAGTTTTTGGAGACATTTTTATCAATAAAGAATTTATTTATTATTTATATACCAAATCTTGTCCTCTTTACGTTCATATTTGTTGAATGTATGTTAAGCAAACAAAAGTCTGAGACTGTCGGTCTAAATCTTTCAGAATTGGGCATATGATGGATAGATTATGCGAAAGACACAATTCTTAAGGTGATGGTCTAAAACATAAGATCCGCAATTGAGGGAATAAAGTTGGGCGCTTTTTTCATGCAAAGATTGTTATGTTGTCTATATCCCAATTGGGAGATGGTTTGTCTTGACCATCGGAGGTGGACTCCATGAATTGAAACATTGGCACGTTGTCATAGGTGACAATGTGTTGGATCGGGACATAAAGTGAATTGATTTGGATTAATAAGTCTGTCTCGGCAAATCGATTCACTTTAGACAATCATTTGTATTGTATCTTAATCCTAAGATGAATAGTGGGCCTGTTGTCTTGACTTGTGTCTTTTGATATACCAAAGGGTGACACCCATATCTTAATAGTGGTATGTATGTCGGTATGTTGGAGGCATGACTCTTGATAGCGTAGACCTGTTATTCATAGATATGGAATCCATAGCTCCTCTTTAGAAGTAATGACATCCTCTTATATGTGTTATCCTATAATTGGAAAACTGGAGCGCTCAACCATTTGGATACATAGGTGTAACCGAATGGTATACTGTCTTTAGATGGTAAGTTTTCTGATGGTGAGATAATGGAACGTAAGATAAATATAATCGGGAAGGTAGGACAGAACTTTTCCTTAAGCCAATTATGGATAATCATATGGGGATACAATACACTATGATATGTCATGGAAACTTAGCTATACGAGCTTCGTAATTCTACGTAGTTCGAGAGTGCAGCTCCAACCTTTTAGTGGAGTAGCATTGGAGTTGATAATTATGAAATGTATATCTAGGATATTGGGTTTTGTAATTATCGGGAGCTTGAACTATATAGGTTCATTTGATCCCATTTGCTAGCTCACAACATCTTATAACGATACAGCGTGCTTTTTCAATAATTGGTGACTTATGTCAGATTTATCAGATTGGTTTAAAATTTTGAAGAATCACATAATTCATGTCTGTTTATTAGTTGAATTAATTTTGTGATAAAATTAATTCAAGATAAACTTGTTGAATTATTAGGATCGGATAATTCTTATTTGTTTATCGGTTGATTTAATTTTTGGATAAATTAGATCAAGATAAACTTGTAGAATTATAGGGAATTGATTTATTTTCTTAGAGATTATCTAGAAAAAGTTATTTTTAGCACATAACTTCTCTATTGGGTTATTTGAATTAAAACTAAGACTTTATCCTATAGAATCTCGGGTGAAAAATAAAAGATTTGCGAGATTTTAATCGCCAGTTCGGCCTGTCGATCCCCATGTTCGGCTTGCCGATGGGGCCTGTTCGCCCTGTCGATGAGCGAAGAATAAGATTACGCGTTTTCGCGTGGATCTTATCAGATATTAATCAGAACTTGATTCTGTTTCGAGTTTTTGAGACCTAATCTGATAAGGACTAACCCCTAGGCCCAACCTCTATATAAAGGGAGTAAGTCTTAAGAGTTACTCAGATCAATTGAGATATTAAGAGTAATACTCTATCGGTGAGTATCTGAAAACTCCCTAATAGCTCTTGTTCACAAATTACAAACAGTTGCTTTGGGTTCTCTTGATTGGTTGGAAGGAGAGTCACCTAGTGGAAGAGTTGTACATATGAGCCCACACTCACTCCAGTCATGGATAGAGAATAGTAAAGAAGATCAATTGGTTGAGGCTCTTCTAGAACGTTACTTCTCTTCACGGATTGCGAAAGTTCTTCGACATACAAAGGTTAGTAAGATCTGGTTAATTTATGCATATAGCATGTCAAACTTGTGTTTTGGAAAATAATCTGATGTAAAATTTTTAAAATTACTGTTGTGTACTCTTTTTCCAACAATTGGTATCAAATCTCTAGGTTTGTACATAAATTTATGAGGTTGTGATCATACTATATGTATAAATTTTGTGATCTTAATCTCTCATATGCTTGAATTTAATTTTATAGAGAGTTGGCACTCTAGGTTTCTATATATTATATATGTTGTCATGGATTATGTGGTGAATGTTCATTAATTATTTATGGTTGATTAAATGGTTATTTAATTAATTATTTATTAATTAATTTATACCGGTTATGGTTCCTTAGAGGTTAGAATGTGTATCTTGGTTTTTCATGTAATTAGATGGCGGACTATCATCTCCGTCTAGGAATTATTATTTATTTTTAAATTTGTAAGAATTTTGTAACTAAATAATCATTCGGAGAAGACGGATCTAGAAGGCGGATCTAGAAGAAAGATGATGGCATTCCTAGGTATTTCCTAAGTCTCTAATTTTATGTTTTTGAATTGTTGAAAATAAAATTGATGAATTGCATTAAAAATTTTATCTTCTAGAATGGGAGATTTTTGCTCAGTCGGTATGCCGAACACACCAGTTCGGCAGGCCGTCGATGGGGCAGAAATCAGGTGGCTCTGGCAGTAGGCCGAATTTACAGTTCGGCAGGCCGACCAATCACCCAGATCGGCCTGCCGACCAAGAGCTGAAAATTTTTCTAGAAAAGGTGCAGTTTTCAATGCAGTTTTAATTTTATTTTTAGGACAATTTTGAGAAACATTAAATTTGGATATGACCAGAAATATGAAGTATTCGATTCATATAGGATTGAAGACTTAAAGATGGGTATTATATGAAGAAGGATACAGCTTGAGGATTCAAGGATGAAGAATCGATAATATGTCTCGATTATTCTCTTGTAATCGTAGTTTTCTATTCTCTAGGGTGGAGCCATAATATTATGGTTATTATTATTATGCTTGTAGCTTTGCTTGATTGCTTTGCTTGTCTGCATTATAATATGATTTGCCATATATATTGATAACATGTCATATTGAATAAGGAGTGCCGCTCATATTAAAATTGTTCATGCACAATCTTAAAATAAAACCTTGATGTCAAAAGATTGAGTGGGAAAAGGTTTTTGAAGAGAGAACCTAAGGCCTCCATCGTTGGTCCATAGGTAGAACATGGTGGTCCCGACCCCTAGGAAGGGATTTCTATCATATACCAGATTGGATCTCTGAAATGATATGGTATTTTAGCATGATTTATGGTTGCACACCCCTAGGTGGTGATTGTAAATCATGGATAAAATATTGAAACGATGGTTATACACTCATGTTAATTTTATTATTAACCTCCCATAGGAGCTCTGTTAATAAAATTAATGGCCAAAGAAACGATTATTAATATTTGCTAGATTATACGGGTCTTGGATGGCATATATTTAATTAGGAGGGGATCCGTGTTCCTGATTGAATTTGGCATGACTTCCCTAGGAGCTTGTTGAATTCTGAGTTGGGAATTATCATTGTAAGGTTGTGATATTTTCAAGGTTTTGACACATAAAAACAATGTTTTTACATGATTGTGTTATCTTACTAAATTATTATTATATGTTTGCTTATGTTTGGTATATGATTCTTTATTGTAGATTAAAAATGTCTAAAAACACTTTATCTTTGATACTTGACAAAGACCTATTAACCAGAGAGAATTAGAATGATTGAAAATGGAACTTGGATATCATCCTCCCCTTTGAGAAACTAAAATATGTAATAACAACCCCTTGTCCTCCCGAGCCTATAGGAGACTCATCTAATGAGCAATTCCAAGTGTATGATTGCTAGAAAGATGCTAATGATCAGGCCCGCTGCTATGTTATGGCCAGCATGAATAATGTGCTGTAGGCTAAACATGAAGATTATGAGACTGCAAAGTAGATCTTGGATAATCTTGAGGATATGTTTGGAGGCCAGGCCATAACAAAGCGGCAAGGGGCACTTCAGTAGCTTCTTAACTGTAGATAAAGGTCGGGGACATCTGTAAAGGAGCATATGATGTTGGTCATGGGTTACCTCGCTGAGGCTCAAACCAATGGAGCTGACATCGATGCTGAAACTCAGACGACCATGGTCTTTGAGACTCTGTTAAAGGAATTTATTCCGTTTAGAGCTACTTTTAATTTAAGCAATAGACGGGATATGACCCTGATAGAATTAATGAAACAGTTATAGGAGTTTGAACTGCTGATCAGGGAGTCTCTTGCTGGTGGAGAGGCCAACATGATAGCTGCTTCTGGTTCCAATCTCAACTTTGGGAATGGAAACAAGCAACGGGCTAAGAACGGGAAGTCTTCTATTCCTGCTAGCACCAAGAGCAAGAAAAAGAAGAAGAAAAACCCAAAGAAACTTAAGTGCTTCTTTTGTGGAAAGGTCAGGCCTATCAAGAAGCATTACAAGGACTTCTTTTCCAAAGGAGGTAGGTGTGATCTTCTGTATTTAGAAACTTGTTTGGTTGAAGAATCAAGTAACATTTGGGTCCTAGATTCCGGTGCAACTAATCATGTTTGTGTTTCTCTGCAGGGGTTCAAAGAAACGAGAAGTTTGCATCATGAAGACTTCACGCTTCGAATGGGCGATGAATCCTTGGTCTTAGCGGAAGTAATGGGAGACGTCCATCTTTATTTTGATAATTATAGGAATTTATTTTGCAAGATTGTTTTTATGTTCCTAAATTTAAAAGGAATTTAATTTTTGTAGCTTGTTTATTTAAAGACACATATTTGGTTTCTTTTAATGATAAAGTGGTGATTCGTAAAAACAAATCTTTTATCTGTTCTGGATAGATGTAAAATAATCTATATTTTATCAAACCTAAGATGAACTTATTTCTTAATGCTGAGATGAATGATAATGACTCTAAAAGACTTAAAACTTCTCACTCTAATAAGACTTATCTTTGGCATTTGTGCCTTGGTCATATTAACTTGAATTGGATTCAAAGGTTGGTAAATGATGGACCTTTAAGTCACTTAAAGGTGGAATCTATACCACAATGTGAATCTTGTTTGGAGGGTAAAATGACCAAAAGACCATTTGGGTCTAAGGGCAATAGGGCCGAAGGGGTTCTAGAACTTGTACATAGTGATGTTTACGGACCGATGAACAACTAGGCACGAGGAAGGTATGAGTACTTCATCACTTTTATTGACGATTACTCAAGGTATGGGTATGTGTACTTGATGCACCACAAAAGCAAAACTTTTGACAAGTTCAGGGAGTTTCAGGCTGAAGTGGAAAAGCAAATAGGTAGACCCATAAAGGCACTTCGATCCGATCGAGGTGGAGAATACCTTTCTGATGAGTTCTTAGGACACTTATTAGAGAATGAGATTTTATCCCATTTGACTGCGTGGGGCACTCCGCAGTAGAATGGCATGGCGAAGAGAAGAAATAGGACTTTATTGGACATGATTAGGTCTATGATAAGCTATTCATCATTGCCTTTATCCTTTTGGGGATATGCACTACAAACCGCATGTTATCTTTGAACAATGTGCCTTCAAAATCTGTCCATAAAACTCCTCACGAGTTATGGACGGGTAGGAAGATATCCTTAAACCATATTCGCATATGGGGATGTCCAGCTCATATCCTGTTTAAGGATCCGAATAAGTTAGAAGCACGTTCGAAAGTTTGTGTTTATAGGATATCCAAAAGGGACTAAGGGGGGTTATATTTATAACCCAAAGGAATTCAACTAATGCAACTTTCCTTGAGGAGAGTTACATGGACAACTTTAAACCTCGAAGCAAAGTGGTGCTTGAGGAGTTAAGGAGTGATCTGATTACTCCAGGGGTTCCGAATGAAACCATTCCGATCCATGTAGAAAAACCAAACAAACCTGAACAACAACCTCAGGGGCTTTGGCGTAGTGGAAGGATCGGGCGTCAACCTAAGAGGTATATGTTCAATGGGGAGGTCTTTTTGGCTGAACTAGATAAACATGACAAGGATCCTTATACTTATGCGGAAGCTATGGAGGATGTTGATTCAAAACTTTGGACAGAGGCCATGAACATAGAGATGAAGTCTATGGAGATTAATTAGGTCTGGGAGCTTGGGGATCTTCCCGAAGGGGTAAAACCCATAGGGTGTAAGTGGATCTACAAGAGGAAAAGCGGAGTGGATGGAAAGGTTGAAACCTTTAAGGCTAGACTGTTAGCTAAGGGTTATATACAAAACGAAGGAATCGATTATGAGGAAACCTTTTCGCCTATAGCCATGCTTAAGGCCATCCAGATTCTCTTGTCCATAGCTGCCGCTCTCGACTACGAGATTTGACAGATGGATGTCAAGATGACTTTTTTGAATGGCTATCTTGATGAGTCCATTTATATGGAACAACCAGATAGGTTCAAGGTCACCGGTCAAGAGGGTAAGGTTTGTAAGCTGCTAAAGTCAATTTATGGACTTAAGTAGGCTTCCCGCTCTTGGAACATAAGATTTGATCGAGTGATCAAGACTTATGGGTTCTCACAAAATGTGGATGAACCAAGTGTTTACAAACACATTAAGGATGAGAAGGTGGTTTTTCTACTGCTCTATATAGATGACATACTGCTAATTGGCAATGACGTTGGGGCGTTGTCATCGGTCAAATTATGGTTGACCAAGCAGTTTGACATAAAAGACTTGGGTGAGGGTAATTTTGTTCTCGGTATCCAGATCTTTTGGGATAGGAAGAACAAAATGATAGCTTTGTGCCAAGCCGGCTACATAGATAAAATTATCAGGAGGTTTGCAATGTAGGATTCCAAGAAAGGTGGGCAACCATCTAGGTCTGGAATTACTCTTTCTAAGAAAGACTCTCCAAAGTCTTATGAAGAAAGAGAATACATGAAGAAGGTGCCTTATGCTTCGGTAGTGGGTAGTCTCATGTATGCCATGCTTTGCACATGACCGGATATTAGTTATGCGGTTGGGATTGTAAGTCGATTTCAAGCGGATTCATGACCGAACCATTGGGCTGCGGTAAGCATATTTTCAAGTACTTGAGAAGGACTCAAGGGTATATGCTTTTATATTCGGGTGAAGACTTGACTCCTCTAGGATATACTGACTCGGATTTTCAATCTTGTTTGGATTCTAGGAAATCGACTTCGGGTTTTGTGTTTACTCTGGGTGGTACCATGATAGAAAAACAATATAGAACACTTTTGAACCAATTTAAACAAGATTTACACAATGACTTTGAAAAATCCTGAAAATAGAGAAAAATGAGGAAAAAATGAAAAATCTTGAATCGAATCTATTTTTCTTCAAACAAAGCTTAGATTCTAGTTGTTCTAAGTTTCCCTAACTTAGATCAATGGTTTTTCTAAGTTCAAATAAGCTTAAATTTCAAAATGCAAGAAAACTTAAAAAATTGAAAAAGTTTTGAAATTCAAAAACTAACTTTGAATCGAAGCTTTAAATCGTGTTTCTGGTTGTTCAATCGAGCTCTCGAGCTTCCAATCTACTAAGCACGGAAGCTTGAGCGTGATTTTGGAATCAAAATTTGGAGAGAAATTGAGAAAGAAGGAGAGGCAGAGAGGGAGAGACGATCATGAGAAAGGAAGAGAGAGAGAGTGAGTGAGCTGAGTGAGAGAGTGGGAGAGAAGAGAGAATAAATAGAGGGAAAGGAAGAGCAGTGAAAGAAAGGAAACCATGTCCCGCACATGGTTTTCCTTCGTGGGACCTATTAGTCATTTGTCAAATTATTTTTTTCAAAAACTCAAATTAACAATTAAAAATAATTAAGAATAATCAAAATAACATTAATTTAAAAATTCTACAAAATGATCAAATTAAGTTTAAAATATTCATTATGGTACACTAATCTACCATTTTACATTCTAATGCCAATTTATTAATTCCGGGGCATTACATTAACACTGGTCAACATTGGTCAAATCTTTATGCACTCATTCCCAACCATCCTCGCCCCTGTCAATTAACTTAGAGCTATTGCTCTAAATTATATACAAATACCATTAGTTATCACAGTTATTGCATGCATAATGCATTGGTCAATATGCTTTTAAATGAATTGGATAAATATTCTTTGGCATATTCGACATTGATTGATGTATTTGTAACATTTATGAATTAATAAATAAACTGAATATATAACACACAAATGTATCATTCAATTAAATGATTTTTTTGAATTGAATCTTCATTCAACTAAAAAAAAAAGTACAAACAAATATTCAAAACAACCGCCCATTGGGCAATAAAGATCCCAGATGCTTACTGGATCCACCAGTTTAGCAATTATAACGTAGGGATAAACGATGTCATCGAGACCTATGGGGAGAACCCGCTCCTGCTTGACACTACTAAAATAGCACATGGGTTTGGCATCAAACTCCAAAACTGTTGATGGATGAACCCAGTCGACTGGAACCTTTATCACCCAAATAAGGGAGCTTATACTCTGGCCTAGATACAACTCTAGCCAACAAAAACCACACACCCTAATACTAATTAGTGGGTGTAAAATCAAACCAAACCAAACTAGAAGGTGGGGAAACCATCTCTTTTATTTCATAGAAAACAACAAAATAAAAATAGTACAAGCACAAAAACATCAAAAGCTTAGAGGAAACAACTTGTCTCTGGTAGTCCATTCCTCCCTCCGCCCCTTGTCTGATCTTTGGCTGACTCAAGCTTCGGTGACCCGACCCTCTACCCCTTTCTAGTTTGACCTGATCTCCAACTAGCTGGGACTAACTCGGCTACTTCGGAGAGCACCAGTGCTGCCCCCACCACGTTGCTGCCTTGCTCCTCTGGCTGTAGCTAATGTTAAGGCAACCTCAACCAGCCTCTTCCCCTACAGATTGGTTTTGCTTCCCCTTCATGCCATATCTGAGCCCCATCCCATCCGGCACAGAAACTGCTAGCATCCTATTCGACTTGCCCTGGCAGACGATAGAGATCTTTGTTGTTGTGATTTTCCCCTCCTAGCCTGGTCACTACATGGCCTCTTCCTCTCACGAATCTAAGCTCTGGCGACTCATCAAGAGGTGGTGTCGAGCTTTAGACCTAAAAGGAGAGGGGGCAATGCCACGTCTCACGGAAGGTTTAAACAAAACCCTAGCAGATAGCTTTTAAGAAAGAGCCTTTCAATTAAATAATTTAACTACTTCATTTTCTCTCTTTTTCTTTTTTCCTTCTTTAAAAAGAAAAGATTCAACTATTGAAAGAAAGGAAGAAAAAGAAAAGAAGCAATAAACGAAATAAAGAAAAGAAGAGAAAAAAAAGTGTCCAGATTTTTATCCTTGCATATGTATAGATTATATTTTTTTCAAAAGAAAATTAAAAACAAAAATATTATGAACTTAGTTGCGTATAATCTATCTAAAGAGAATTTGGTCCCAACCATTGATTGGATCTACCATTAAAGACGTCTATAGCTAAGAATTAAAATATCGATATCTATAAAAATATGGTACTTAGTTTTTATAGATATCAACAGAAGTAAGAAATTTGTCTTAAAAAAACTTTAATTTTAAATGAGACTTTAAGAACTCTAAAATTGTTGATAATACATAATTTCGATGAAACTTTCAACCAAAATACTAAGCATGTGATAACTATGAACGGTAAAAAGTGATCATAATAGGATAAATGCTAAGCGTGCTATCTCAAATTGAGTAAAATTTTTAAAAGTCAGTGTAATACAAAGAACTTTGTATGCATAGTTTCATATATGGTAAAAAAAACATTAAAATATACAAAAAGCACTACTAGGGTTTGCAAAGGTATTTGGAATATTTTTTTGCTTTAAACAATATTAATACTAAGGTACAGAGTTTGAATAGTTTTTTATATAATTCTAAACATGTCATGTCACTTCCTCTCTATGCATAATAAATTGTGAGTTAACCTTATGGGAAAGAATAAAGTTGCTAGGAATTAAGAAATAACACCAATTTCTCCACTTCCCTAGTTCACCTTTGTTTTTTTCACCCCATGGATTTGACCACTTCATTATAAAAAGTCATCACAATTCAAAAAAAAATTCACCCTACATTTAAAAAGTAAATAAAAATTTGAATTTTATCATATTGAGAAGTAAGTTTGTGAAAGACTGCATTAAAAAATAAAAAACAAATTATATCAGTTCAAAGTAAATTAAAAAATTATATATGAAATACAAATATTTTGTCTATATTTCTATAGAAATTGCCTTAAACTTTTTTAATATTTTGTTATTTAACATTGCAGTTTTTATAAAAATTGTTATTTCCATCAAATATCAATATATGCAGATATTTCTTTAGAAATTTTGGAACATTCTACAAAAAAGATACAACACCAATATTTCTGTGTCGGTATTTCCAAAATACGAAAATTTTCTACAGAATTATTGACAACAGCACACGAACAAATTTTAAGTATCAATACCCAAAGGGGAAAAAGCCCACTCTACACAAATACTAGAGCTCGGCAAGGCTTGTTACAAGGCGTCAAAAATAGTCGATGGATTAAACTAGTAGACTGAAATTAAATCCTCCCTCAAGGGGGCATAAACAATACGGCCTAGAAGACGGTTTAACTGGACATCTAGACACCTTCCACTCTTAACAAGCGGAGGAGACAAACAAGCTAAGACTGGAGATAAGGACACCACCTCTGTTATTACATATTTAACAAAATCAAAACACAGAAAACCACAACAAAGTAGTAACATCACCACAATTATTGGACAACCAAAAAGCTCTACAAAAGGGGAAATAGCTGATGGTCTTGCGTCCGTCGACCAAGTCATTGTCGGATACTACACCAAGGAGAAAAGGTGTTCCCCCAAAACCGCATACCAGCTGGTTGCCTCTCCCCTCCTCACCTCTGCCACCAGCCACCACTCGTCCTCCCTTCACCCTTAACTCCAACACTGGAGAGCAACCATGGATTACAGATTCGTATGCCATAAATCTGTACACCATGATAAAATCTTGGCTCCCTTTCGCACCTACCCCGTCACCGGAGAGCAGCCACGCTCCTCCATTCGCGCCACCACCACACAAAATCTAGATTTGGCCACCCGATCATTATAGAATTGAGAATAGCCTGCCTCGCCACCGCTATCCCTTGGCCACCAATCACACTCATCCCCACCACCAGAAGAAGTGTCCGCTCCCAACTCTGGCCTCCTCAAATGCAACATGCTAACCACAACTTGACATAATCCCCAATCTACACCTAAAAAGGCCTGCCACTCCTCTTCTCACAGTCGGAATCAATGCAGCTAGCCTAGGCTGGCGCTGGGTTCTTGTCACGCGCCGGAGTACGAGAGGTGACGTGGCGAATTATTTAAATTAATTAAAAGAGGATTTAATTAAAATCCAGAGTTTAAGGGGTTGGATTAAGTATAAAATGTGGGATTCATTAAAACACTTTGTAAAGAGTTCATATACATTAGACAATTTAAAACATTAAACGAATAAATATTAAAATAATAAAGCCGCGAGTATGGGTTCCACAACCCACAACTTGTGCACACACATGGTACTAACAATATCATAAATACAATCACAGTCCAAGATACAAATGAAGTTAAATCTTACATGCCTTGATTAAATGATACAAAATATAAATTAATCCTCCTATTGCTCATGAGTTCGGTCCGAAGAATCCTCTCCTAACCTAAATGGGAAACCACCTAGAGGGGGAAATTTAAAACAAGTAAAACGTGAGTGAAAGGCTCAGTAGGACTAAGTTTTATAAAATAATTTAATTTAAAGGAACATTTCATTATTCAAGAGTTATTTAAAAGAAACTTTGAATAAATAAATAAATAAGCAAATTTAAGCAAAACCATCCTTACCCAGAACAGTTTACTTGGATAACCAGAAATATCAGTTTCTTTTTCCTAGGCAAACCATAGTATCACCACCGTAGTGGCCCAGCTGGGTTTCGGGACCTGCCCCCCAAGGTCGATCGCTACACGACCCGATCTCTGATATGGCATCATGCCTATGTGTTTATTTTCATTATCATTCAAATCCAATTACCGAGTGTTGTCATTTACATTCATTATGAAGTTCATTTCAGTTTACGGTATATTAAAATATAACCGATAAATTCATTTTCAAACAACCGTTGAAAATATTTTAATAGAAATCCTTTTCAAAGCCAAATCATTTCAAAACCAGGCTACCAAAGAAATGGGGTAGAAGTCCTACCTCAAAACTCGTGCCGGTGCCCCACACCGTAATCCCGGTCCGCTATACGTTAGCTCCGTGGAACCACGAACGATCCTAGATACAAACTAAGTCGATCAATATCTAGTTCAAGACATTCTATGTTACTAAATCATTTCATGATGTCCTAGTGTGCCATTTGTACCTTTAAAATCATTCTAGAAGGTTGGAATTTAAATCAGGGTTCAAAATAGTGAAAACGGGTGAAAAATCACAAAATTTTCTATGCCTCGATTGGCCTGCCGGACTCCCTGCTTCGGCCAGCCGAATTGCACAGTTCGGCCTGTCGAAAGCTAGGTCTGGTCGGCCGGTCATTTCCCCAGGTTCGGCCTGTCGATCCCTATTCCGGCCTGCCGAACTGGGAAAACCCAGAAATCCCAGCCATAGGTTTCTCGATCCCCAAAATTCAAATCTTGATTCTAACCTGTTTTTCTCAAATCCCAGGCATAGAAAATAATCATAGTTGATAGAAAAACATACTAGAACATGTTTGGACTCATTTAAACAAGATTTAAACTCAAAAATCTCAAAAATCCAAAAATGAGGAAATAGGGAGAAAAATGAAAAATCTTGAATTCAATCCGTTTTTCTTCAATCTAAGCTTAGATTCTAGTTGTTCTAAGTTCATTTAACTCAAATCCAAGGTTTTCTAAGCTTAAACAAACCTAGATTTCAAAAATGCACAAAATTGAAAATTTTGTAAAAAGTTTAGAAATTTCAAATCTAACATCGAATCGAAGCTTCAATTCTCGTTCTCGGCTGCCAAATCACGTCCTCGAGCTTCCTCCTTGCTAACCCGAAGCTTGGATTCGAATTTGGTTTCAAAAATTTGAGAAAGATAGAGAGAGAGAGAGGGGGTTGCCGAGAGAGATCAAGAGAGAGAGAGAGAGTGAAATCGGGAGAGTGAGGAGAGAGGAGGAAGAGAGAGAATAAAAAGAAAAAATCGGTGGATGATTTTACTGTGCGAAAACCATGTGCCGCCCACGGTTTTGTAAAACGGAGTATTTTTAACATTTTACAAATTGTTGTGTTTTAAAACTCAAAACATCATTTTAAAACAATAAGAAATCATTTGAATGCATCAATTTAACAAAACAACCAAAAATTCAAAATCCGACCAAATAATCTAATTAATGTTGAAACATTAATTATGGCACACTAATTTATCATTTACATTACATTAGCATTAAATAAATTTCAGGGCGTTACAACTCTCCACCCCTAAAAGAAATTTCGCCCTCGAAATTTACAACTCATTTCAGAAACAAAACAAATGCGGATACAATTCCTGCATACTCGACTCTAGCTCCCAAGTGGCTTCATCAACCCCATGATGCTGCCACACGACCTTTACCAACGGGATCTCACGATGACACAAACTAATCACTTTCCGGTCGATGATCTAAATCGGCACTTCTTCGTACGTCATATCTTCCTGAACCTGCACTTCGTGGAATGAAACTATCTTACCTTGCTTAGGCGGACACTTCCTAAGCATCGACACATGAAACACATTGTGCACATGAGAAAGTTCGGGCAGAAGATCAAGCCGATAAGCGACCACACCAACACGCTGAGTGATCTCGAACGGCCCAATATATCTCGGCGTGAGCTTTCCACTCACTCCGAACCGCATAGTTCCCTTACGAGGTGATACCCTCAAGAGAACAAAATCTCCAACCACGAACTCTAAGGGTCTACGTCTCCTGTCCGTGTAACTCTTTCGTCGACTCTGAGCTGCCCTCAACTGATCTCGAATCACCGCGACTTTCTCGTTGCTATCACGAATCTCATCCAGCCCAAGAATAACCCTATCTTCCGGCTCGGCCCAACACATAGGTGACCGACACGGTCGCCCATACAACGCCTCAAACAGTGCCATACCAATACTCGCCTGATAGCTATTGTTGTACGCGAACTCTGCCAAATGCAAACATTGCTTCCAGTTCCTGCCGAAGTCCAACGCACAGGCACGCAACATATCCTCGAGAACTTGAATGACCCGCTCAGACTGCCCATCAGTCTAGGGATGAAATGCCGTATTGAAGTTCAAATCTGTACCTAAAGCCTCCTGAAAACTCCTCCAGTACTTAGCATTAAACCTGGTGTCTCGATCAGAGGTGATGGACAAAGGAACCCCATGCAACCTCACAATGTTCTGCATATACAACTCCCTGAGAACCTTCCTAGAACACGTCGACCTAAATGGAATGAAATGCGTCGATTTCGTCAACCTGTCGACCACGACCCAAACTGCATCGTGCCGCTGCTCCGTCCTAGGCAAACCTGTGAGGAAATCCATCGTCATATGCTCCCATTTCCACCCTGGAATAGGAAGCGGCTGAAGTTGATATGCAGGCTTCTGATGCTCGGCTTTCACTTGAAGACACGTCGAACACTTGGCCACGTACTCTCGAACGTCTTTCTTCATGCCTCTCCACCAATACTGCCTCTTCAAATCGCGATACATCTTGGTGCTCCTCGGATGAATAGCGAACTGAGACCTATGAGCTTCGTCCAAAACGGCTTTCATCACTCTGGCGATAGCTGGAACTGCAAGACGCTCCCGAAAGTACAACGATCCATCTGCATGCATGCTCCATTCTTCAAACTGCTCCCCATTCTGAATCTGCAACCAAATCCCCTGCAAATGCCGATCCTGCCACTGACTTTGCTTCACCATCCGAACAAGAGCTGGAGTCGCTTCCACATGATATACCGAAACTCGATCACAGTCTTCATGATACCGCAGCCAATACTCACTCACTGTCGCATCCCTACTCCAGTCCTCAAAAACCAAACAAGCGAGAATCCCTAAAGACTTCTTGCTAAGCACATCCGCGACCACATTAGCCTTCCCGGGATGATACTGCAACGCAAAATCATAATCCTCCATATACTCGATCCATCTACGCTGCCTCAAGTTAAGATCCCTCTGAGTAAATAGATACCTTAGACTCTTGTGATCGGAGAAGACCTGAAACGACGCTCCATACAAGTAACACCTCTAAATCTTCAGTGCATAAATCAGCGCCACAAGCTCCAAATTATGAGTAGGATAATTCTGCTCGTGAGGTCGTAGCTGTCTCGATCCGTATGCAACCACACGTCCATCCTGCATCAACACGCATCCAAGTCCGTGCCTTGAAGCATCCGCATAAACCTCATACGGGTCGTCACTGCTAGGAATAACCAACACTGGAGCGAAAGTCAACCGGTTCTTCAATTCCTGAAAAGCAAGCTCACAATCTTCATTCCACTCAAACCTAACATTTTTCTTGATCAATCTCGTCAACGAAGCTGCAATCTTCAAAAAATCCTTTACAAATTTCCTGTAATATCCAGCAAGACCTAAGAAGCTGCAAATCTCCGCTGCATTCCTTGGTCGTTCCCATTCCAATATAGCTTCAATCTTAGACAGATCCACAGAAATACCATGCTCTGAGATAACATGACCCAGAAACTTGACCTCAGTCAACCAAAACTCACACTTTTCCCTCTTAGCATACAACTGGTGCTCCCGTAGAATCTGAAGCACGATCCGGAGATACTGCTCATGCTCCTCCCAAGTCTTAGAATACACAAGAATATCATCAATGAACACGATCATGAACTGATCCAGATACGGCCTAAATATCCTGTTCATCAAATCCATGAAAGCTGCCAGAGCATTCGTCAACCCAAACGACATAACCAGAAACTCAAAATGCCCATACCGAGTCCTAAAAGCTGTCTTGGGAATATCCTCTTCCTTAATCCTGAGTTGATGATAACCCGACCGCAAATTAATCTTTGAGAAGTACCGCGAACCTCCCAACTGATCAAACAACTCATCAATCCTAGGCAATGGATACTTGTTCTTCACCATAACACGATTCAGCTGCCGATAATCCACACATAACCTGAGAGTCCCATCATGCTTCTTAGCAAACAAAACCGGTGCTCCCCACGGAGATGTGCTATTCCGAATATACCCTTTATCAGCAAGCTCTTGAAGTTGCTTCCTCAATTCCTTCATTTCTGTCGGCACCATCCGATAAGGTGCCATAGAAATCGGTGATGTTCCCAGAAACAACTCGATACCAAACTCAATTTCTCAATGCGGTGGTAATCCTGGCAACTCGTCAGGGAAGACATCCTCGAACTCATCAACCACCGAAATCGCTACACTGCCTCTCGTAACATAGGGCTCACAATCTAGGTTGGCAAGAAAAGCACAACAACCTAGATTCCTTCGCCCTCCTAGACACGACTTCATGAGATGCTCACTCATTAACCAATCACCACCACCCTGGTAAGTGATCACCGTCCCCCTATCGGACACTAGGGTCACTTTTCTAAGTTGTTAATCCACGACTGCACTATACCTGGACAACCAGTCCATCCCTAGAATTACATCATAGGAGCTCATGGGGAGTATAGTCAAATCACTTTTCAAAATCTCATCCCCAATCTTTATTTTACAAGATTTACACATACAATTTACACACACCTGCCCCAAGGGAGAAGTTATAACTAGGGGTTCATTAAACTCTTCTATCTCTAATCCCAAGGCATGTACAAAAGAACTCAAAATGAGAGAATGAAAGGCACCGATATCAAATAAAACGTGAGCTAAAGATCTAGAAACCAAGATCATACCATCAACGACCGCGTTACCAACATGAGAATCTGAACCTCCAGATGTCCATTGCATGAACCTGCACTGGCGCCTTCCCTTTTCCTCTACCGACATTGCTGGGTCCTGGATTACTCGGTCGATGCTGCTGAGATGGAGACGACTGCACACTACCTGTACTCGGCGCACGATACTGAGGAACACTACGCTGAAAATGCTACGGCTGCTGCCCCCGTGCCGGATATGAGAATTGCTGAGGAGAGAACTGGGGATACTGCAACTGCGGGTACTGTGGAGGCGGAGGTAGGGTCTGAGGCTGAGACTGAGACTGACGAATGGCATCTTCCCTGGTCTAAGATCCAAGACGAGCACTCCTGATCGAGCAATTCCTTTTGATGTGTCCGGGCTGCTGACAGAAATGACAATGAAAGCTGTAGGGATTGTTGCGCCCACTGCCAGACAAACTGCTGCTACCACTGGTTGCACCGCCTTGCTTGCCTTTACCCGAAGCTGGACGACTACTGGTGCTCTTCCTGCCACTCCTCTGCGGTCCTCCTGAAGCGTTGGCTGGGTCCTCACTATCTTGCACATAATCATTCTCCATGGAGATCGCCGATGATACAAGCTCTCTAAAACTCCTAAGCCGTAGAGCAACCAACTGCCGCCGAATAGGAGCCTTGAGCCCCTCCTGAAACTTAATACACTTTTCACGCTCCGATGCCACCGCTGATGGAGCAAACCTAGCCAACTCATTAAAGTTTGCCTCATACTCCCGAACTGACAGATCACCCTGCTGTAACTTGTAGAACTCAGCTGCCTTCTGATCTCTATACCCCTGCGGAAAATACCGATCATAGAACAGCTCCTCGAACCTGTCCCAACTGATATCACCACCGCGCTCCAGACGCTTGGCCTGCTTCCACCAAGTGTTAGCGCCACCCACGAGCTTATACGCAACAAACTCCACACGATACTCCTCAGGCACACCAAGAGTATCCAAATGCTTCAAGATCGAATCCAACCAATACTCTGCTAACTGCGGATGCCCATTGCCATCAAAAGTCGGAACTGATGCCCGTCGAAATTCCTTAAAGTACGCATGCCAACTACCAACATCAGAATCTCCCGGTCTAGCCCTGGCTGCCATCTGCCGGATAGCCGCAAACATAGACCTCATCATGCTCTCATCATTCCCGAACTCGCGTCAGCTATCGAACAACATCTAGGTGCCATTCTCTCACTTCTAAAAACAAAATTTGGACTATCAGAGGTATTTCATTGTCAAACCTATGTTTGCATAATTCCCAAGGTTCATAACCTTAAGCTCTGATACCATTCTGTCACGCCCCAGAGTACGGGAGGTGACGTGGCAAATTATTTAAATTAATTAAAAGAGAATTTAATTAAAATCTAGAGTTTAAGGGGTTGGATTAAGTATAAAATGTGGGATTCATTAAAACACTTTGTAAAGAGTTCATATACATTAGACAATTTAAAACATTAAATGAATAAATATTAAAATAATAAAGCCGTGAGTATGGGTTCCACAACCCACAACTTGTGCACACACATGGTACTAACAATATCATAAATATAATCACAGTCCAAGATACAAATAAAGTTAAATCTTACATGCCTTGATTAAATGATATAAAATATAAATTAATCCTCCTATTGCTCCTGAGTTCAGTCCGAAGAATCCTCTCCAAACCTAAATAAGAAACCACCTAGAGGGGGAAATTTAAAACAAGTAAAACGTGAGCGAAAGGCTCAGTAGGACTAAGTTTTAAAAAATAATTTAATTTAAAGGAACATTTCATTATTCAGGAGTTATTTAAAAGAAACTTTGAATAAATAAATAAATAAGAAAATTTAAGTAAAACCATCCTTACCCAGAACAGTTTACTTGGACAACCAGAAATATCAGTTTCTTTTTCCTAGGCAAACCATAGTATCACCACCGTAGTGTCCCAGCTGGGTTTCAGGACCTGCCCCCAAGGTCGATCGCTACACGACCTGATCTCTGATATGGCATCATGCCTATGTGTTTATTGTCATTATCATTCAAATCCAATTACCGAGTGTTGTCATTTACATTCATTATGAAGTTCATTTCAGTTTACGGTATATTAAAATATAACCGATAAATTTATTTTCAAACAACCGTTGAAAACATTTTAATAGAAATCTTTTTCAAAGCCAAATCATTTCAAAACCAGGCTACCAAAGAAATGGGGTAGAAGTCCTACCTCAATGCTCGTGCTGGTGCCCCACACCGTAATCCCGATCCGCTATACGTTAGCTCCGTGGAACCACGAACGATCCTAGATACAAACTAAGTCGATCAATATCTAGTTCAAGACATTCTATGTTACTAAATCATTTCATGATGTCCTAGTGTGCCATTTGTACCTTTAAAATCATTCTAGAAGGTTGGAATTTAAATCAGGGTTCAAAATAGTGAAAACGGGTGAAAAATTACAAAATTTTCCATGCCTCGGTCGGCCTGCCAGACTACCTGCTTTGGTCGGCCGAACTGCACAGTTCGGCCTACCAGAAGCCAGGTCTGGTCGGCCGGTCATTTCCCCAGGTTTGGCCTGCCGGACGGAAGAACACCGGCTTACCGATCCCTATTCCGGCCTACCGAACACGCAGTTCGGCCTACCGAACTGGGAAAACCCAGAAATCCTAGCCACGGGTTTCTCGATCCCTAAAATTCAAATCTTGATTCTAACCTGTTTTTCTCAAATCCCAGGCATAGAAAATAATCATAGTTGATAGAAAAACATACTAGAACATGTTTGGACTCATTTAAACAAGATTTAAACTCAAAAATCTCAAAAATCCAAAAATGAGGAAATAGGGAGAAAAATGAAAAATCTTGAATTCAATCCGTTTTTCTTCAATCTAAGCTTAGATTCTAGTTGTTCTAAGTTCATTTAACTCAAATCCAAGGTTTTCTAAGCTTAAACAAACCTAGATTTCAAAAATGCACAAAATTGAAAATTTTGTAAAAAGTTTAGAAATTTCAAATCTAACATCGAATCAAAACTTCAATTCTCGTTCTCGGCTGCCAAATCACGTCCCCAAGCTTCCTCCTTTCTAACCCGAAGCTTGGATTCGAATTTGGTTTCAAAAATTTGAGAAAGATAGAGAGAGAGAGAGGGGGTTGCCGAGAGAGATCAAGAGAGAGAGAGAGAGTGAAATCGGGAGAGTGAGGAGAGAGGAGGAAAATAGAGAATAAATAGAGAAAATCGGTGGACGGTTTTACTGTGCAAAAACCATGTGCCGCCCACGGTTTTGTAAAACGGAGTATTTTTAACATTTTATAAATTGTTGTGTTTTAAAACTCGAAACATCATTTTAAAACAATAAGAAATCATTTGAATGCATTAATTTAACAAAACAACCAAAAATTCAAAATCCGATCAAATAATCTAATTAATGTTGAAACATTAATTATGGCACACTAATTCATCATTTACATTACAATAACATTAAATAAATTTCGAGGCGTTACAGTTCTAGCCTCAAAAAGAGAAGGGGGTGGTTTGATTTGTTATTCCCATTAAATCTTCTTAGTTGTGTCCCAATAAACTTTTGACACTTCAGTGCAAACTTGCACATAATCTTTTCTTAAAACCTTTGTAGATGGCGGTAGCCAACAGAAACAAAACCATGATTTTATTAAGAAAGACTCGTGTAAATTTGCAGTGAGGTGTCACAAGTTTAGTAGGGGACACTTTAAGTAGGACAATCGATTAAAAAAAGAGGAAAAGAAACAATAATCGAAAGAAAGAATAAAGAAATAAAGAAATGCCAAAGAGACAATAGTTATACAAATTATGCATGACGAACAAGAAAGAAGAATTTAACATGACTCCGAGTTGAAAGATGAAAATCAGAGTTTTGTTCTAAATTTCAAAACAGTAAAAGTTTATACATTAAGGAGTTATTTATTTAGGGATAGAGCACACGGTAGGTGGCGAGAAAAAAAAAAGAAATATATTTAGGGATAGAGCACGCGGTAGGTGGCGAGAAAAAAAAAAAGAAATATATATATATATATATCATCAAGGTTTTCTTTTATAATGAAATTTAAGAGATGGTCTTAAGTCCCGTTCTGGATTGGAACCGGCATATATGTGGCATCAGATTTGTAAAGGTGAAGGACATTTGTATGTATGCAATTTTTCAATGGTTTGCTCCTTGTAGTTTGACAGGCCTAAGGTCCTAAGTCCAACAACAATATTTAATTGCTGGACAGGGTGTAAATGCAACTTTAATTATAAAATGAAAAAGCGATTAAAATATTAGGTTAGGTTAACCTGTTAAAAAACGAAACAAAATTGGTAACTCCTCCCCAAATCGATCTTTAGAACATGTCTAACTTGCAATTGGAAGCTCAACCCTTTCTCCTTGTCCGGTTAATCAGGGATGGCATTGGGGTTGCTAAAGATTTATACTTTAATATGGCACAATGAAGAACAATAAAAAATGTGTGAATTCACAAACCCTAAGTAAAACCAATATAATTGTCTGGATTAGGAAAAGTTTTTATGCCTAAATGCTTTAACATTCACTCAGCAATTAAACATAAAAAAACCTTAATTCTTAAGAGTTTCTTCGTCGTATCATACACGAACCAGAGCAACATAAAACAACACTGTGTTTTATTCATTTACATATTGTCTAAAATGTTAATGACATTGCATTGCAATGATTACGTTTTTATCAGTTTTTTAATCTGAAAATGCAACGCTACCTGAAACTATAGTGAATAGTAAAAATATCTGGCGTGTCCTTATGACAATCGCAATTGTCGTTTTTAATCCAACTGAATAAAAAAAAAAAATGTCTGAATCAGAACCGATACCAAATTTAAAACTAACCCTAAAATTATATTCTAAGTCTATTATGGTTCTTTTCTATCAAAGGTTTCTCTATAATAATAATTTTTTATTTAGAAAGGTGTGCGATAATTTGGTTGGTAGAACTAGGGCTGTACAAAAACCACCATGCACCCGCCAACTGCCCGCGTCCGCGTCCGCCCATCTCAAAAAAAGCGGGTTTACATTAGCAACCCCGCACACCAATATATTCGGTGGGCGGGTTTGGTTTTAAGTTTTTGAAGGCGGGTTCAACCCGCACCCGCCCGTCTATATATTTAAAAAAAAAACTTATCATTTATTTGATTTTGTTCTTATTTTAGAGATGATTGAACAATCTAACGCTCCAAGCACGGGCTCGGCTGCCTCTTGACATATTAGAAACTGAAAATTCTCTTATTATTTTGTGAAGTGATCAAAATTCAAATCAAGTAAGTTAGTAGAGAAAGCCATAAAAGAAAAAGAACACAGACTTTGTTCATCATTTCATTTGTAGCATTCTATTATTTTCGAACCCAGTGAATAGGCTTTAATTTTTATGGACTCTTGACTTTATTCATCACTTCATCTGTAGTTAATGTTTCTTGTTGCAATGAACGATTATGTTTCTTAATTTGTACTTTTGAATATGGGCACTGTCTTTAAGCATCAAACTTGTTGGGAATGCTTTATGTATTATCATCTTATATTTTCTACAAATTTTCTTCACTTTCTAAAAAAAAAGTCCAAAAAATTACATTGAGCATTAGCATAGGTCTAAACAGCCTCAACCCGCCCGCACCCGCCCACAACCACCCAAAACCAAACCGAAACCACCCGTCATGTGGTGGGCGGTTTGCGGGTTGGTTAATCGCCAACCCTTCATCCAAAAAAACCATACCGCACTTGTCCAAAAACCATCAAACCGCTCGCCATTCACTCCTAGGTAGAACCACGTGAGAAAGCAAATCTCTATCTTCTTTTCCTTTTTTCCTGTTATAGTCAAAGGGGAAGCAAATCCTTTCTCCATGTTGTCCATCTAGTTCTGCCACCGTCCAGCTCAATTAATGAGTCAGCAGTATTATTGAGAATGGCGAAGATACATGTCTGAAATGAATGCTCTGTTGCCCAAAAATGGAAAAAAAAAATCATTATTGAATGTTACTGTTTAATAGAATGATATATTTTTGGGGGGTTGCACATAAATGTCTTTCTAAATTTGTTTTGAGTCTACGTCCTTAACATTGTTGAACTAAAAAATAACCCTTGAAAAATAGTCCAAAATTAGGGATGTTTTAGCCGCAATTAATGATGTGATATGATAAAAATTCAATTTCATATCATAAATTTTTTAATCAGCTACTCAATTCATTACAACTATCCGTTATAATTTCATTTCTATCGTATGCTTAGACGGTACTGTTATGGGGTTTTAGTATGATATTATTTCAATAATTTCTCTTTGATTATGTTTTGAATTATTTTCTAATAATTTTGTTAATTCAGCATTTTAAAATGTGACAATTAGATTTATTTAAATTTAATTAATTTCTCAAAAACTTTTGAAAAATAAAGTCATCATAATCGGTGTTTATATTTAGTTTTTATTAATTATTTTAATTGAATCATCACGTCACCAACCTTAGTTTTGGGGACATGACAAAGAGATAATTATATGATTCAACTGTTGATTTGAGGCAAGATTATAATTATTCTTACAAAGATAATTTGAAAGTATAATGCCACTTCAATATAATTATTTACAGTTTTTTAATCTGAAAATATAATTATTTACTTCAAACTATGGTGAACAGAAAAAATATCTAGCGTGTCCCTTATTGCAATCGCAACTGTCGTTTTTAATCCAACGAATAAAAGAAATGTCTGAATGAGACCCTTACCAAACATGAGACTCACGCTAAAATTTAATTAGTATTTAAGTCCATTATAGTTCTTTTCTATCGATGGTTTCTCTGTAATAATAATTTTTTATTTAAAAAGGTGTGCGAGAGTTAAGGAGGCCGCCAAAGTAGAACCACGTGAGAAAGCAAATCTCTATCTCTTTCTTTTTTCCTATTTTAATCAAAGGGGAAGCAAATCCTATCCCCATGTTGTCCATCTAGTTCTGCCACCGCCCAGCAAATTAAGGAATCAACAGTATTATTGAGAATGGCGAAGACACATGTCTGAAATGAATGCCATGTTGCCCTAAAATAATAAAATACAATCATTATTGAATATTACCGTTTGACAAAATAACCCTTAAAAAAGTCCAAAATTAGGGTATATTTTAGCCGCAATTGATAATATAACATGATAAGAATTTAATTTCATTAATTATCATTAATTTTTTGGTCAACTACTCAGTTCATAACAACCATCCGCTATATTTTCAATTCTATCGTATGCTTATGTATGTATTTATTGTGAGGTTTGGTGGGACCTAAATGATACTTTTATATGGTTTTAATATGATATTATTTCAATAATTTCTCTTTAGTTATGTTTTGAATTATTTTCTAATAATTTTGTTAATTTAGTATTTAAAATATGATGATTAGATTTATTTAAATTTAATTAATATCTCAAAAATTTATGAAAAATAAAATTATTATAATCAGTGCTTAAATTTAATCTTAATTAATTATTTTAATTAAATCATCATGTCGTCAACCTTAATTTTGAAGCATGACGAGGAGATAATTATATGATTCAACTATTGAATAGAGGCAAGATTCTAATTATTCTTACAAAGCTAGAGGAAGTTGGGGGGACGTATATGTCCCTCTGCCTTGGCCTGGAGAGAGAGAGAATTTGACTACTGTGTGATGTTGCAAGGAAGGGATAAGAAAAAAAGGGAAGGGCCCTTCTTTAGGTCTCTCTCCAGGAATCTTTAGTTTTAAAGTTTATTTTATCTTTATTCTTTTTGGTGAATTTTTATTTAAGATAGGGAAATTATAGTAAATCACATTTATACAAAACTAATTGCACCTAAATAGTAAGTTTTGAAATTATTTATAAAACTAAAAAATTTACTGACTTAAAAATTTATTTATTACTAGTGAAAAATAATTTACCAAGTATTTTTAAAATATGGTATTCGCTTTAATTATTTAGTGTAAATACTATTTACTTAAATCTCTTGTAGATTAGTAGTAAGAGTAATCATGACGCTTAGTAAAAATTTTAACTAATCAAGTTATAATTTTGTTTTATTTTTCAAAATTTATGAAATAATTTTTAATTAACAATATTTGAATAGGATAATTATATTTCGACAATGAGAAGGGCAAATATGAAATTTTGACATTTAATATTTAGAGGATAGCACTATAAATGTTAAGATAAACAGAGATGTTCAAAGGCAGCAAATTGAAGAGATTATACACATGACTGAAGTAGATAAAATACTCTGCATGAATGGAGGAGAGGGAGAAACTAGCTATGCTGGAAACTCCTTACTTCAGGTCCCTTGTTCTTTCGCTTTACTCTTTCTTTTTCGTTTTCGTAGTAATAGTCTATAAATTTAGTTCAATTCCATTCTATGTCGATTAACTCAACATATATTCTGCCATTCTTAAAAGATTAACCATACCCCTCAAAAAAAAAAAAAAAAGAGTAATCTTATAGTGAGTAGTTGATACGTGTGTTCTATTTTGGGTTTAATTTTTTTGAAGGGGAGCTATAAACATTTAATTATCTTGATGCTTCTATTTTTAGGAGATTAGAGACAAGCGGATTATTGTTTTCCTTTTCTATATTAAATCATACAAGTGTAAATAATGAAAACTCATTATCAATGGAAAATTGCTAAGCCATTTGAAAATTCTGTGCGTTAAAAGTCCTTAGTTAAGAGGGCTAACCTAACCCCTTGTAAGCCTAATATCATCAACCGTTCCATGCTAGCCGATGTCGGACTTCATTATAACACTCCCACCAGACCCAAACCATTTCCAATAACAAAATTTTATTAGTTTCTCCAGAATTTGCAGCCCCCTTAATTTGTTCTTTGAATGGTTGTTATTTATTCGCAGAAGGAGATGATACTAAAATCAAAATCTATATTAGAAGAGAGCATGAGAGAGCTGTACTTGGGCACCTTTCCGGATTGCTTAAGAATTGCAGACTTGGGATGTTCCTCCGGCCCAAACACTCTTCTATTTGTTTCTGAGATATTGGATTTAATCTACTTTACATGCCAAGAGTTGAAACACAAGGGACCTACATTTCAAGTGTACTTGAATGACCTTCCGGGAAATGATTTCAACACTATTTTCAGGTCATTGCCCAGCTTTTATGAGAAACTTGAAAAGGAGAAAGGAATGGATTTTGGGCCGTGTTTTATAGCAGGACTTCCCGGGACATTTTATGGGAGGCTCTTTCCTGATCATTATCTTCATTTTGTTCATTCTAATTACAGTCTTCATTGGCGTTCTCAGGTTAGAAAAAAAGAGAAATCTCCCATTTATCTCATGTTCTTAATTACAAAAATATAATCGCCTACTTATCACAAATAATTGCATGTGGCGATCATGATGCGATTGCTTAGAATCCAAATCTGAATGCATTTTTTTTTTTGTAAGACTTATATTTTGTTTGTTTCTTCAAATTGAGAAAAAATAAAGATACTCTTATCATAAGCAATATATTTTGAAGATCTTCCCTCGAGAAAAAGAAACCGTATCTTTGAAGATCTCCACTTTTCAATAGTTTACAAAAATAAAATAAGAAAATGTTAGTGAGAACATGTGTGGCTGACTCATCAAGTTCAAGTTACAAGTAGGAAAGAAGTAAGGAACTAGCGAGGGAGATGGGGAGATCGTTGATAAAGATAACGAAGATTTAGAATTTTAGGAATATGATTTTGAGGATTGTTTTCTATTATTGGGATTATCTTCTTTGAGATTTTTAAGCTTCTGTGTTTTTAAATTGGAAATTAGATTTTCTTAATTTTTTTTTTTTACAAAATAAGTTATATTAACTTTATTTTTGGGGAATTTAATCTTTAAAGTTTTATCATTCAAAGTTTTTACCTAAATTTTCTAGTGCAATTCTCCGTATGTTAATAATCAACGAATTTTGTTTCTATTGCTAGGTCAACAGATGTCCTATCTATCATACAATAGATTTAGCTCGTATGTCTATTTTTTTGTATTCCATTTCATTTTCCTCAATAATATTGTACAACGTCAATTAAAATGTTTTTACCCATATGATTAGTAACATGCTATTATAATTAACGTGATATTTTAATTGACATGACATAATATTATTGGGGATACAGAAATGAATCTGACAACATTGTTTTAAGAAGATTTTATTCCTTTTCTCTTTGGCGTCTGTCTTACATCACTTGGACTTCTCAAGTTAGGTATAGGAAGATATTGTAGATATTAAAATGGACAACTTACAAGAATGCCCCCAACTTATTAAAAATGCCCTCTAACACACTATTTATTAAAACTGTCTTTTTATTAAAAATTGATGATTTATTAAAAGTCTAAGTTATCATTCCTTCTTATTCTCTCATGAGGGAATAGAGAGAGAAATAGGGTTTCTAATTTTTGAGATTGAATTATAATGAGAAAAATAGTAAATGTGTACTTAATATTTTAAAAAATAAAATAAAAAAGATACAGCTTTAAAAAGTTAAAAAGAGGACATTTTTAATGAGTCCATAAAAAGGCATTCTATATAATTCTCTATTAAAATTGAGCAATATTCCATGTGCATGAAATGGCCCCCTCTTTTTTTTTTTTTGAAAAGAAATGGCCCGCTCCTTTGAATGTAATTTGTTTCAAAACCAAGTTTTTCAGTTTTTTCTTTTTTTTTTTTCTTTTTTGGAATGAGGATGTTAATTCATTGATCAAGATCTCCGAAACACTATTGTTTATAAACTTCTGCTTCTTGAACTATTAAAGAAATATTGTTTCTTTGAGTGTATAGTTCTACAATTTTTCTGAACCACGTGCAATAAGTTTGATAACACGTGCAATCCATTTTTCCTCCTTGATATAGCATTCTTCCATCTAGGGGTGGAGCCAACCACGTCCATCCGCATCTTTGACTTTTTTTCTTTTAATTTTGTGCATGAAATTTTATATTTGTGTTTTGCCCCCTCCCCTCTCCCTAAAATTATTTTTTCCCCCTTAAAATTCTACATCTATTTGTTTTGCACATCTTGTTAGTTTAGTCACATCACCTTCCTCTTAACTAATTTTTCTAGTTTCGCTCTTGGTGAACCCAGGTTCCTGAAGGACTTGTGAGTAAATCAGGAATTCCACTGAACAAAGGGAATATCTACATTGCTAAGACAAGCCCCATTAGTGTGTTCACCTCATATCTCCAACTCTTTGAGAGAGATTTTGCATTGTTTCTGAGATCACGTTCACAAGAGATGATTCCTGGTGGTTACATGGTCCTCACCATGATTGGTAGTGACAAGAAATTTTTGTCTGGCAATCACAGTTACACTCTCTGGGAGTTACTAGGAATCACCCTCAATGACATGGTCCAAGAGGTACAACACTCTCTCTTGATTATCCCTTCCTGTATAATGTACATTAATTTAGCAATGGAAAAGTTACATAAATATATGGTACACTTTAGATTTATCTAGAAGGCAAACTATTTATTTTGGAAATGAGGTAGAAAGGGCCAAGACATTCAAGTATTTATCAAATTAATGCACAAGATTAGTCAAAGCTTAGTTTTGATTATGACCAAGATATCCTTAGAACCCAAAAAAAAAACTGTTTGGTATTGTTTTCAATTGTTCTTGAAAATGATTCTACACGTCTTTTAGTCACTAACATGAAAAGTTCTAAACAGTGTTTGGTTAGCAAATGCTGCAACTGAAAACAAAAACAAAAAATCGTGAAAGTAGATAATGCGAAGTAAATAGAACATAATTTGCAGTTTCTTTTCTCATTCATGTTTTCATTTTTTAAGGCATCCTTTTTTTTTTGAAATGTTTTCTAGGGCATGTTTAATAACGAAATTTCAATTTTTTCTTATACCTAAAAAAATTTCTCAAAAAAATAATCAAACAAAATTTCAAAAACTAATAATATTTCCAAAAAAATTCTCATTTCTATTTTCATACCCAAAATTTCTCATTTCTTTTTTCATACGCAAAAGAAAACTATTTTAAAAACACTATCAAACAAGATTTTTAAAAAAAATTAAATACATACCCCAAAAATAAAATTTTAAAAAAGAAAATAGAAACAACAAACAAAAACAAAATATAGAAAAATCCATGTTGCGCTCAGCTTATTTATCTAAAAATCTTATCAAACATAAAACACTTTTCTTTTAATAAAAATCTCTCTTACACAACTGTCTTCAATCTATGGTTTTTTCTTCTACTTATGTATCTATTTGTGCTTCACGTAGAAATTTGCGATTTTGAACTCAGGGTCTACTTCAAGAGGAGAAATTGGACTCTTTCAATATCCCCTTATATGCACCCACTGTAGAGGAAGTGAGAAATATAATTGAGACTGGCGGATCTTTTGAGGTCATGCGTCTTGAGACAGTCAAATTGGATTGGGACGTTAACATGGACAAAGCTAACGATACCTTAAGGTTTGGTAAACACGGCAGAGGCAAGTATGTAGCGAAGGGCATAAGAGTAGTTACACAACCAATTCTGGCAAGTCATTTTGGAGAAGAAATTATAGATAATTTGTTTGAGAAGTTTGCCATGAAGATGGACGAATATTTGGAGGCCGAGAAAGGCGAGTACACAAATATTGTTGTTTCCCTGAAGAAAAGAACCAACTTGTGATGCATTCTTTTCTTTCAAAAATAATTCCCTTGTACTAGTCATAGCATGTTAGGCAATGCAATTCAAACTAAATTTGTTATAATGTATTATCTTACAAAATATGAACCAAACTTCATTTGAATCATAATTTGTGGTTTAAACTATATTGCCGATCAGACTATCAGTCTATCAATGATAAATTGCCAAGGGTCTGATGGGATTACCTTTGTTTGAATTTGTGTCTTGCTAGCTTTGTTTACTTTTCCTACTAGGGTTTCTTGTTTGTTGTATTATTTATAGCTTGATGCTTTGAATCTTTAATTAATGTATTTCACAATGAACTATGCATGTGTGGCCCAATTTAGGATTGATGTGCTTTTAATATAAAACCACCCAATTTTACTCAAAAGTAAAAGTAGAAGCAATATCTTAAAGCTATAAAATATTTTTGCAAATGACTTTAAAAGTTATAAAATATCACTTTTGCAGATAACTTTAAAAGTGCATTTATTTTTGCATAATTTGTTGCATCATTTGTTGTGCAAAATGCTTTTAGTAGTTCTAAAAGTAATCCCAAACTTGCAAGAATTAAGGGCCATGAAGATAGCCACTCTACTCAAGAAAACTACACTAGATTTCATTAGGAGCACTCACCGAATCAGCTAATCCATTCAATCTATTTGATTTAACCTAATCTGCCTAATTGAATTAGACTAGGGTTTTCCCAGTCCAAAAGGTTATTAATTAAATTGTAGATTATGCATTTCCCAATTCATATAATATACGAATTTGAATTATATACACACATATATATGTATTATATATACAAATATATATTACATAAACTTTTATATTTATGCATATAGGTTTTTTAGAATTTCTTTTTATAAAAATTTATATTATACCGTATACTAATTTAGTTTAAGTTTCCATTACGATTTAATAAGCATGTTAGTTGCGCACAAGTATAAACAGTTGCAAGAAATAAAGTGGGAGTAGAGTTTTGATTTCCACGTCGATCGATTACTAATTTTTACTATCTATTGTGGTTTAAGCACTTCTAATTTTATCTAAATAATCTCAATTTAATGACAATTTTAATTAAAGAAAAGAAATTATAATAAACTAAGATGAAATTAATAAAATTAAATTATTTCACCGAGTTTTCATTATGCTTGGTAATTGCCTAGCTCATTGTCAATTTAATTTTTCCAATTCATTGGCTTAGAATACTCATGTATATGTAAAACCCAAATTAAGTAATAAATTTAATTTGGTTGTTAGTGTTAACTAATTAAAAATTTGTGATTAATTTTCAGTTATAATATTGTTTGCAAACAAATTTTTGGTGTAAAAAAATAATTTATTTAAAATTGATGAATTGGTTCTTCTTTATTATTACGTCTGACAACTGTAATTGTGTTACGGCTTTCTAAACAAAAAACTAAGGTTTTATGAATAGAATACTTAAAGGGTCAAGGTGATTTTTTTTGAACTCAGTCATCTTCGATTTTTATTTAGAACCTAGGCCTCAAACTTAATTTTTTTTATTTTTCATGAAACGTCCAAGTTTGTGTAAAATTATTTGTCCTTCCTTTTCTTTTTTCTTTCTTTTCCTTCTCTCTTTCATGCTAAAATAGCCCCCTCTCTCATTCTCATGCTATTCCCCCTTTCTCTTTCTCTTTCTATTTCTCACTAATCCCAAGGAATTGAATCTAGTGTGAGATTTAATAAAATACTTGCATGTTTGATATGTTATGGTTCTGTTGCATTTCGCATAATTGTTGCATTGGCTTATGCATTGCATTTGCATTGGTTCTTACACTTGGAAAGATGCTCGGCACGTGAAGGACCTTAAGCTACTAGCTTGGGTTATGAAATTCAGGTAAATATAGATTCTTGTGCTTTTTTGCTCATGCCGTGGTATGGTTATTACTATAGGTAATGTGAACCCTATTGTAATAACTGGAAAAATCTAGATATTAATAAGTTGATTAACTAAGGATTTTCCATAATTATGACATCGAGTTTATAAAAAAATATAAGTTTAGACCTTACAAGTTTAAGTTTCGATAAGAATTACCAAAAAGTCTAAAAGAGAAGGTGAAGATTAAGGAAATGATCGTGAATTACATATTTAAGTCAATGGTTTATTTGGAAACCCAAACATTTAATTTTTTACAAAGATGAGTGGAGTTACAACTTAATTTCACGATTAGATTAAATCTGGAAATATATAGTATCAATAACGCCCCCTTACGGACGTCACAGATGTCATTACATTTATACATTACATACTTATTTATTTATTTATTTGTAAACATAGTTAAGAGAAACGTAACCAGGATCCATACATATACATTTTTTTTATATATATAACATTCATTAACTTAATTCCTTATAATAATAATACTATTAAATATATGATCGATCATAAAGATTCTTTAGTAATAATAAAATTACATGTTCATAAACTGTCTTTAGTAAATTATATATATCAAATAAGAAAATCATAAATTAAATTGAAACTACACAACATTTAAAAAAAAACATACTACGAATTTCAAATCATCATAAAAGAAAACATTTTCATTTAGGTTCAGACTTTGGCAGGCCGAACTGGATCGACAGGCCAGTGTTCATCCACCGGCAGGCCGCCCGAGGCTCTACAAAATAGAGTTTAAAACTTTCTAAGTTTGGCAGGCCGAAAAATGGGATCGGCAGGCCGACCGAGCCACAAAAAAAACTAGTTTAAAGTCAATTTTCAATACAACAATATACGGAAGACCATATACTTGAAAAGATGAGATAAAATATCAAAACATAGTTCATAGACTCTTTAAAAACTTATCAAATAAACACATCCAACAATAAAACTTGGTTTAGTCATAAAACTTCTTTCATTGGCATTCTTCCGGTCACAATTCATTATGCTTAGCTCACATGCCTTTTCACGCCCTCCCCTAGTCCACAACTTTCTTACCTTTATCTGCAACATGATATAAACTTGAATAAGCTAAATCTTAGTAAGTACATATAATTCTCACAATTTAAAAACATTTCATATACATCATCATCATCATCATATCATAAAAGTGCATTAAGCATAATTTCATAGAAACATATCTTTCATTACTTGACCATATTCAAACTTATTCCATTTTATCTTAAGGGCCCAAGTGTTACACCATAAACATCATTGTAGGGGCGCCGTCATGAGAGGAGAAGGGTAGCTAATCCTAAACCAAACATGACATCATAACATATCATTTCATAACATTGGTGTGCAACACTTATTAGGTGATACATATATATATAACTTTCATACTTTGAAACATGTCATCATCATACATGCATAACTTTTGAGCATAGAAATTTTCATAAGAAATCTTTAAATAAAATCATCATAAAATCATCATAGAATAAACATCATTAAGAACATAATTTCAAACCTTATAAAAACATATCATGTGGCAGGTAAGAATGTACTTACCTTAAAAGCTAGCTTACTTAACCTTAATATGATTTGGTGACGACGCCGCGATCTCGATGTGCTCGTTCCTTTGCGTGTTCATGCCATTTATTCAATTAAAGACACAAAATAAAATTAATACTCACTATCATAAAATATAACATTCATTCATATTACATCACATATACATTCATCTCATATAAGCATAATTCATAACATGCATTTATAACTATAATCATAAAAAACAACTCATACATTTCAAACATGAAAATCTACCAACAATAATAATAAGGTAGATGAGTAATCTTTTGAAAACATTTTCTAACAACTAAAATACATATATTTTAATTTTAAAATTCATACTAATATCTTATTATCATACATTTCAATATCATAAAATTATTTCATCATCAATAAAATCATTTAAACATATAAAACATTTCATAATACAAAAATCCAAAATTAACATTGTTAAAACAGTTTTCTTTATCTATTCACATAGAAATTTCATAACATATAATTCATTCATCAAAACATTACCAAACTTTGCAGTCCATAACATAACATATACATGAATATTCTTGCCAAATTTCGTGAAAAACAACATTCATTTATCCCTTGAACAAAAGTTACATTTTTATGCATCATAATTAAACAGCAATATTTTACTGTGAGGAGTAGAGGATAAAAAATTCATAACTTATCATAGAAATATCGAAATAATGTGAAACTTGGAGGAATGATACATAACACATATATGAACATCATATTACAAATTTAGAACAAAATACAATACCTAGAGAAAGATACTGCAGAAAAACTGAGGAGGAGAAATGCTTTTCAGAAACTGAAAAATGAGTCCTTACCTTAAAAGATTTTCTTCTCAAAATCCTTGAATTCAACCAACTAAAATATCAATTTTTCTTTTAATTACTTACAGAGAATTTTCGAGAGAGAGGAGGAATAGAATTTGTGGGGAAGAGAAGAAGAAGAGACGAATAAGAAAAATGTCTCAGAATGAATGAGAGAGAAGACGTGAGAGGAAGAGAGAGATGGAGAAAAGAACGTTAAACAAATTTTAACGTAATGTTAATGAGCATGACGTAAAAAGAAGGAGAGTCAAAACTCTTCATTAAGTCAGAAATTTTCTGATTAAATGATGGCTAATTGGCGTGGAGGAAGGAGAGACAAAGGAAATTCAAACAAATCATCCATCACTTACCATGTTTTGCCCTCTAAAAACAGGAAACCGTTTAAAACAATGCTAATCAATGTAAAGTCAAACATTTTATTTCCTTAAATGAGGAAATTAATCCATAAATATGCCAATTAATCACCCAATTAACATAATTATCTCAGCCATAAATTTGGAGAGATTTCTGCTAGCTGCTCGTCAGCTATCATCGGCCGGCCGACTCACCTCTTCAGCCTGTCGGTTCCACCAAGTTCAGCCTGCTGATGGTTTCCATCGGCCTGTCGATTCTTGGCAGACTTTTCGGCCTGCCGAACTTGAAAGTCCGGCCTGCTGAACTGCCCTTAAAATACCATACATTGTAACTTTCAAGTCATCATTACATTATAATTAAACATACATATAAAAAAAAAATTAACATGAACACTTAAGCACAACGATTCCATGCGTTCGTCACCTGTCATAGAACTTGAAATAAATAGTTAGTAACATTAAAATCATAAATCATAACATATAACATAAATTATTAATAAAATTTACTTAACGTCGCTACTAACTTAACATGATCCATCACATAAAAATAAGTGGGTGTTACAGTATCGTCAATCGTTAAGAAAAACTATAAGAATTTAGTTCAAGGTTAGAAACCTTCTATAACACTTGGGAAAAATAGAAGTCTAAATTATGACTTAATCACGAATTATATTTATGAAAATTTTTCAGTTAATGCGTATTTAGAAAGTCTTAATATCAGTAAGACTTTAGTAATAAATAATATTACAAATGCACAAATTTATGTGCTTGATGATACAGTAAAAATGCATATTTTTAAGGCTAAATATCATCAATTCGCATTCAATTTTCTCATTAAACTCCTTAATTGTAGCATTTGTGTCTTTTATTGTATTTTTATGTGTTAATGTGTAACATTGATTTTTAGCTTTCCATCTTTGTTATATTAAATTAGAAGACAACAAACCAACTCTGTCTCTGTGTGTGTGTGTGTGTTCATAATGCGAGAATTCACCGTGTACTTTTTAAAATTAATGAAAGTATCATTTTTTTTTTGTAACATACATAATTTAATTTGTGATCATGTAAAATTTAGTCCGAATTAGTTGCACAAGGAGACATTTTTAATATGTGTAGAAGAAATGGTGAGTTTGACTTTACGGACATATTAAATGAAACCAATTTTTAAGAGGAGGAAAACAAAACAAAGTTAACTATTCTCAAATGCTAGAAATGTATAGTTATGTGTTTTTAGTTTGATTTTTTGTCTAAGTTTATTTTTGGTAATTTTTAGAAATGTTTTTGTGTATAAAATAATTAATTGTGTATTTTTATTGTATTTTGTTTGTTTTACTTTATATTTGGTTATAATAAGTATTACTAAATATCTATATAATTTCCATAATTTTTAGCTTGTAAAATAACTTTCTATTTGCCTATTCGCTAGGTGTTTTAAAATGAGCAAAAAAAAAAGAACCAAATGGTGCAATAAATGCTAAAAATGATTAACATACTCAAAAGAAGAAGACAACTGCCATTCAGCATCTCCATTGTGGCTTCACAGGATTTGTCTATGCTAGCTTTTTGTGTTCCACTGCATCAACTTTGTGTCAGCCCCTACATCATCAAGAATGCTTATGGAACCTCGTTATAAAATTCAAGCCTGAGAAATGATTGAAGAACAAGCCAAAATTATCTAAACACTTATTTCTCTGCTTTTGGATTTTTGACTATATTATATTACTTGTAGATCCTTTATATTTTTTATTTTTGTTGTAAAATATATGTAGGAAAGATAAAAGAAAAGTCAAAACGTGGGCCTTTAATGTTAGATGCCACATATTTCATGTGTGAATTTTTGTTAGTTTTTTTTTTGGTTGACTTTTGCATGCAACTTGCATGCATCTTTTGTCTATAAATAAGCTGTCTCAGTCTAATCTTTGCCATTCATTAGTTTTGCAAAGGCTTGAGTTCTTTACCCAAGCTCTGTTTAATTAATGTTGAGATCCGATAAATAATGTTTAAGTTATTTTTTATTTTATTTTTGTTGTTTTATTTTCAAAATGTGTTTTTAAATTCCTTTTTAGCTAAGGTGAGTAGGTGAGATACTAGTTAATTTAACTTAATTATTTCTAGTTTTTCTACGTTTTCTAAGCTGTTTTAGTGCAAAAATCATTTTAGAAAACTTAGTAAATTTAGAGTTATTTTAAGTTATTTTCTTGTAAAATTGGAGGGTTTAATTTATCGTGGGCATAAACTAGCACGAGTAATGCTTAGTGAAACATTGATTAGTCATCGATAGAGAATGGCAAAGTAAATGCTTATAATCTATTTTGAAGATAAGTTTCTTAAATAACTTTAAGTTTATATTTATTTGTTAACTTGAGTTTTTGCTATATAATAGACATTAATAGGCACAGTTAAGGCTTGGTAATTCTTAATCAATAATAGACATAAGATGGCATAGTATATTCTTAAACCATTTGAGCAAATGTTTAGGAGAACCAAAATATACTTAAGTTAGAAACAAGAATTATTCTTTAACCTCAGCATTTTAATAAATATTGTTTTCTTTAAATTAATTGGGTTTCATATTGTTGATGTTCCATAATTAATTTTAATTTTCTATTTTAAATTTGTTAATTTTTGCATGAACTCTATAACCTATAAAAATCATAAAACGTACAAAAATTGTGAATAAATTGTAATAACCTATAATTAAATTGTAAATAACTTGTAAGTAATTATCTAACTTAGCAAATAAATAAATAATATATTAGACATTTGCAACATCTTTTCCCTATGGGATCGATCTTGGACTCATTGAGTAAATATTACTTATGACAACCTTATACTTGAGGTTATATTGGATTGCATGTCTCAAGCCCGAACAAGTTTTTGCGTCATTACCGGGGAGTTTGAGACATTTTTATTAATAAAGAGTTTATTTATTATTCATATACCAAATTTTGTCCTCTTTAAGTTCATATTTGTTGAATGTATATTAAGCAAACAAAAGTCTGAGACTGTCGGTCAAAATCTTTAAGAATTGGGCATATTATGGACAGATTATGCAAAAGACATGATTCTTAACGTGATGGTCTAAATCATAAGATCCGTAATCGAGCGAATAAAGTTTGGCACTTTATTCATGCAAAGCTTGTTATGTTGTCTATATCCCTAACGGGAGATGGTTTCTTTTAGCCTTCGGAGGAGGATCGTGAATAGAAATATTGGCACATTGTCATAAGTGATGATGTGTTGAATCGGGACATAAAGTAAATTGATTTGTATTACTAATTCTGTCTCAACAAATCGATTCACTTTAGACAATCATTTGTATTGTATCTTAATCCTAAGATGCATAGTGGGCCCGTTGACTTGACTTATGTCTTTTGATTTGCCAAAAGGTGACATCCATATTTTATAGTTGTACACATGCCGGTACATTGGAGGCATGACTCTTGATAGCATTAACCTCTTATTCATAGATATGGAATCCATAGCTCCTCTTTAGGAGTAGTTGATATCCTCTTATATACGTTATCCTGTCATTAAAAAACTAAAGCGCTCAACCATTTGGATACATAAGTGTAACCGAATGGTATACTGCCTTTGGATGGTAAGTTTTCTATGGTGAGATAATGGAATATAAGATAAAAATAATCGAAAACGGTAAGACAAAACTTGTCCTTAAGCCGATTATGGATAATCCTATAGGGATACGATACATTATGATATGTCACAGAGACTTAACTATACGGGCTTCGTAATTCTATATAGTTCAAGAGTGTAGCTCTAAGCTTTTAATGGAGTAGCGTTGGAGTTGATAATTATGCAATATATATTTGGGATTTTGGGGTTTCATAATTATCGAAAGCTTGAACTATATAGCTCCATCAGGTCCCTTTTGCTAGCTCATAAAAATCTTGTAACGATATGGCGTGCTTTTCTAATATATGGTGACTTATGTTAGATTTATCAGATTCGTTGAAATTTGGTAAAATTAGATAATTTTTATTTGTTTATCAGTTGAATTAATTTTATGATAAAATTAATTCAAGATAAACTTGTTGAATTATTGGGATTAGATAAATCATATTTATTTATCAGTTGGATTAATTTTGAATAAATTAATTCAAGATAAACTTGTTGAATTATCAGGAATATTTATTTTCCTAAAGATTATCTAGATATGACAGTTTTAATCAGATAACACCTCGATTGGGTTATTTGAATTAAAACTAAGACTCTATCCCTAGATCTCGGGTAGGAAATAAAGATTCGCAGGAACTTTTTATCGTAAGTTCGGTAGGCCAATCTTTAAGTTTGGCCTATAAATTGAGGAGATTTGGCAGGCCGATCTGCCATTTTGGCCTGCCGACCGAGCAATAAAAGGATAATGTGTTTTGTCACGAAGTTTATCATATATTGATTCTGATTCAAATTTTTGAGGCCTTATTTAATAAGGACTGACCCTAGGCCTAACCTCTATAAAAGGGGAGTGAGTCTTATTATTATTCAGATCAATTGAGAATCTAGAATGAGATTCTGTCAGTGAGACTCTAAAACTCCCGGAGAGCTATCATTCACAAATCACGAATTATAGCTTTGGGTATTTCTGAACTGGTTGGAAGGAGAGTCCCTGGTGGAAAAGCTAAATGACGTGAGCCCATACTCACTCCTACCATGGATAAAGAATAGCAAAAAAGGCCAGTTGGTTGAGATCCTTCTGGAATGTTACTTCTCTTCATTGATTACAAGAGCTTTTTGGCACACAAATATTAGTAAGATCTAGTTAATTTATGCATATAGCATTTCAAACTTGTGTTTTGAAAAGTAATATGATACAAAAATTTTAAACATTTTATTGTGTATTATTTTTTCAACAATTGGTATCAGAGCTATGATTTTTACATAAATTTGCAAGTTTTTTATCAAGCTATTTGAATAAATTATGTGATCTTTATTTCTCCTATCGTTGAATTTAATTTTTTTAAAAGAGTTGGCACTCTAGGGTTTTAATATATTTTTATGTTGTTATAAATTCTATGGTGAATGTTTATTAATGAATTATGGTTGATTAAACTATTATTTAATTATTTATTAATCAATTAATTTATACCGATTATGGTTCCTTAGAGATTAGAATGTGTATCTAGGTTTTTCATGTAATTAGATAGTAGACTATCATCTCCGTTTAGGAATTATTATTTAATTTTAAATTTGTAAGAATTTTGCAATTAAATAATCATTCAGAGAAGACGGATCTAGAAGATGATGACGCTCCTATGTATTTCCTGAGTCTCTAATTTTATGTTTTTGAATTGTTGAAAAAAAAATTGATAAATTGCATTAGAAATTGTATTTTTTGAAAAGCATAATTTCTACTTGGTTGGCATGCCAAACCCTCAAGTTCGGCAGGCCAATGGTCGTAGAATTTGTAAGCCAAACTTCAGGTTCAGCAAACCGTCAGCAGGGTAGAAATTAGGTGGCTCTGGCGGTAAACGGAACTCTAGGTTAGATAGATCGGCAGGTAGATTTTCAAGATCGACTGACCGGTGGGTCATGACCGATAGGTCGAGCACATAGATTGGCTTGCAGATAGAGAGTTGAAAATTTTTCCAGAAAAGGTGAAGCTTGCTGATAGAGAGCTGAAAATTTTTCTAGAAAAGGTGAAGTTTGTGATGCAGTTTTAATTTTATTTTTGGGACAATATTGAGAAATATTAAAATTTGGATGTGACTGGATTGGAGTATTCGATCTATGCTGGATTGAAGACTTGAAGATGGGCATTACATGAAGAAGGATACAGCTTAAGGATTCAAGGATGAAGAATCAATAATATGTTTTGATTATTCTCTTGTAATCTTTATTTTCTATTCTCTAGGGTGGAATCATAATGTTATGGTTGTTTATTATTATTTTGTTTGTAGCTTTGCTTGATTGCTTTGCTTATCTGCATAATAATATGATTTGCCATGTATATTGATAACATGCCATATAGAATAGGGAGTGCTGCTTAATTAAAAATTGTTCATGCGTGTTTTTAAAAATAAAACCTTGATTTCAAAAGATTGAATAGGAGAAGGTTTTCGAAGAGAGGATCTAAGGCCTCTATCGTTAGTTCATAAGTAACACATGGTGGTTCCGACCCCTAAGAAGGGACTTCATCATGTACCGGGTTGGATCTCCGAAAGCATAAAGTATTTTAGCATGATTTACGATTGCATACTCCTAGGTGGTGATTATAAATCATGGATAAAATATTGAAATGATAGTTATACACTCATATTAATTTTATTATTAACCTCCCCTAGGAGCTCTGTTAATAAAATTAATGGCCAAAAAAACGATTATAAATATATGCTGGATCATACAGGTCCTGGATGGCATATATTAATCAAGAGGGGATCTATGTTCCTGATTGAATTTGGCATGACTCCCCTAGGAGCTTGTTGAATTCTGAGTTAGGAATTATCGTTGTAAGGTTGTGATATTTTCAAGGTTTTGACACATAAAAACATTTGTATGTTTTTACATGATTGTGTTATCTTACTAAATTATTATGCCTATATTTGGTGTATGATTCTTTATTGTGGATCAAAAATGTCTAAAAACACTTTATTATTGATACTTGACAAAAACCAATTAACCAGCGAGAGTTATAATGATTGAAAACGAAACCTGAATATCGTTTTCTCCTTCGAGAAGCTGAAATTTGTGCTGACAACCCCTTGTCCTCCCGAGCCTACGGGAGATTCCACCAATGATCAAATCCAAGCATATGATGTTGGTAGGATGCAAATGATTAGGCCCGTTGCTATATTATGGCCAGTATGAATAATGTGTTGTAGGCTCAACATGAGGATTATGAGACTGCTAGACAGATCTTGGATAATCTGGAAGACATGTTTGGAGGCTAGGCCTTAACTAAGTGGCAAGGGGCACTTTGGAAACTTCTTAACTATAAATAGAGATCGAGGACATTTGTAAACGAGCACATGATGTTGGTCATAGGTTACCTCGCTAAGGCACAAACCAATAGAGCCGACACTGATGTTGAAACTCAGATGACTATGGTCTTTGAGACTCTATGTAAGGAGTTTATCCTGTTTAGAGCTACTTTTAATTTAAATGATAGGCGGGATATAACCTTAACAAAATTAATGAAATAGTTACAGGAGTTCGAATTGCTGATCAGGGAGTCTCCTACTGGTGGCGAGGCCAATTTAGTAGTTGCTTCTAGTTCCAATCCTAACCTTGGGAATGAAAAGAAACAACAGGCCAAGAATGGGAAGTCTTCTATTCCTTAATAACAAGAGCAAGAAGAAGAAGAAGAAGAAGAAGAACCCAAAGAAGCTAAATTGCTTCTTCTACAGGAAGGTTGAGCACAACAAGAAGAATTGAAAAGACTTCCTTTCCCGAGGAGGTAGATGTGATCTTCTGTATTTAGAAACTTGTTTGGTTTAGAATCTAGTGACTTTTGGGTCATAGATTCTGGTGCAACTAATCATGTTTGTCTTTCTCTGTAGGGATTCAAAGAAACGAGAAGTCTGCTTATGAAGACTTCACGCTTCGGATGGGCGATGGTTCCTTGGTCTTAGATGAAGTAGTGGGAAATGTTCATCTACGTTTTGATAATTATAGGAATTCAATTTTGCGAGATTGTTTTATGTTCCTTAATTCAAGAGGAATTTAATTTCTATAGCTTATTTATTTAAAGACTCCTATTTGGTTTCTTTTAATAATAAAGTGGTGATTTGTAAAAACAAATCTTTTATCTTTTCTGAATGGATGCAAAATAATCTACATTTTATCAAACCTAAGATAGACTTACTGCTTAATGCTGAGATGAATGATAATAACTCTAAAAGACTTAAAACTTCTTACTCCAATAAAACTTATCTTTATTATTTGCGCCTTGGTCATATTAACCTGAATAGGATTCAAAGGTTGGTAAGGGATCGATAGACCTCTAAGTCACTTAAAGGTGGTATCTACACCTCAATGTGAATCTTGTTTGGAGGGTAAAATGACCAAAAGACCATTCCAGTCTATGGACAATAGGGCCGATTCTAGACTACGCCAAGCACTCCGTAGCAAAATGGCATAGCGGAGAGAAGAAATAAGACTTTATTGGACATGGTCAGGTCTACGATGAGTTATTCATCATTGCCTTTATCTTTTTGGGGATATACACTACAAACTGCATGTTATTTTTTGAACAACGTGGCTTCAAAATGGGTCTCTAAAACTCCTCATGAGTTGTGGACGGGCAAGAAGACATCCTCAAACCATATTCGTATATGGGGATGTCTGGCTCATGTCCCATTTAGGGATGTAAATAAGTTGGAAGAACGTTCAAAAGTTTGCGTGCTTGTAGGATATCCAAAAGGGACTAAAGTGGTTTATTCTTATAACCCAAAGGAAAATAAAATTGTGGTTTCAACTCATGCGACTTTCCTTGAGGAGAGTTACATAGATGACTTTAAACCTTAAAGCAAAGTGGTGCTTGAGGAGTTAAGGAGTGATCCAATCACTCTAGGGATTCTGGTAGAAACCACTCCAATCGGTGTAGAAAAATCAAATGAACCTAAACAACAACCTAAGGGGCTTTGGCATGGTGGGAGGATTGAGCATCAACCCGAGAGGTATATGTTCAATGGTGAGGCCTTCTTGGCTGAACCGGATAAACATGACATGGATCCTTACACTTATGTAGAGGCTATGAAGGATGTTGATTGAAAACTCTGGATAGAGACTATGAACATAGAGATGAAGTCTAAGGAGACTAATCAAGTCTAGGAACTTATGGATCTTTCCGAAGGGGTAAAAACCATAGGGTGTAAATAGATCTACCAAATGAAAAGAGGAGTGGATGGAAAGGTCGAAACCATTAAGGCTAGACTAGTAGCTAAGGGTTACACACAAAAGAAAGGAATCAATTACGAGGAAACCTTTTCACCTGTAGCCATGCTTAACTCCATCCAGATTCTCTTGTCCATAGCTACCGCTCTCGATTATAAGATTTGGCAGATGAATGTCAAGACAGCTTTTCTAAATGCCTATCTAGATGAGTCCATTTATATGGAACAACTAGACAGGTTCAAGGTCAAGGGTCAAGAGGGTAAGGTTTGTAAGCTGCTAAAGTCAATTTATGGACTTAAGTAGGCTTCCTGTTCTTGGAACATAAGATTTGATCAAGTGATCAAGACTTATGGGTTCTCACAAAATGTAGATGAACCATGTGTGTACAAACACATTAAGAATGGGAAGGTGGTTTTTCTACTGCTCTATGTAGATAGCATTTTGTTGATTGGCAATGATGTTGAGGCATTGTCATCGGTCAAATTATGGTTGACCAAGCAATTTGACATGAAGGACTTGGGTGAGGCTAATTTTGTCTTGGTATCCAGATTTTTTGAGATAGGAAGAATAAAATGATAGCTTTGTCACAAGCCGGCTACATAGATAAAATTCTTGGAGGTTTGCAATGCAGGATTCCAAGAAAGGTGGGCAACCATCTAGGTCTAGAATTACTCTTTCTAAGAAAGACTCTCTAAAGTTTGAGGAAGAAAGAGAATACATGAAGAAAGTGCCTTATGCTTTGGCAGTGGGTTGTCTCATGTATACAATGCTTTGCACATGACCAGATATTTGTTTTGCGGTTAGGATTGTAAGTCAATTTTAGGTAGATTTAGGACGTAACCACTAGGTTGCGGTCAAGCATATTTTCAAGTACTTGAGAAGGACTTGAGGGCATATGCTTGTGTATTCAGGTGAGGACATAATTCCTCTAGGATACACTGATTTAGATTTTCAATCTTATCTGGATTCTAGGAGATCGACTTCGTGTTTTGTGTTTACTCTGGGTGGTGGTGCCATTAGTTGGAGAAGTGTGAAGCAAGATTGCACTTTGGATTCAACGATGGAGGCCGAGTATGTGGTAGCTAGTGATGATTCAAAAGAAGCAATGTAGCTCCGCAAGTTCATTGGGGATCTTAAGGTTGTTTTTGGCATGGATGAGGCAGTATCGTTATACTGTGATAACAGTGCGGTGGTAGCTAATGCTAAGGAACCAAGATTTCATAAGAAGAGTGAACATATTGATAAGAAGTATCATGTGGTAAAGAACTTCATAGAGGGCGGGCATGTCGCTATGTGTAAAATCACGTCAGAGAACAATTTAGTTGATCTATTCATGAAGACACTTACTAGGAGAGTCTTCGAGAGACATATGGAAGCTATGGGGATGCGAGATTTGTCATATTTACTCACTTAGTACAAGTAGGAGATTGCTAGACATGTATGCCCTAAGGAGTAAAAATGTAATATGTTTTTGGAGACATCTTTATCAATAAAGAGTTTATTTATTATTAATATATCAAATTTTGCCCTCTTTACATTCATATTTGTTGAATATATGTTAAGCAAACAAAAGTTTGAGACTGTCAATCTAAACCTTTAAGAATTAGGCATATAATGGACAGATCATGCAGAAGACACGATTCTTAAGGTGACAGTCTAAATCATAAGATCCGCAATCGAGGGAATAAAGTTGGGCGCTTTATTCATGCAAAGATTGTTGTATTGTTTATATTCCTATTGGGAGATGGTTTGTCTTGGCCATCGGAGGCGGACTTTGTGAATAGAAACATTGGTACATTGTCATAGGTGACGATGTGTTGGATAGGGACATAAAGTGAATTGATTTGGATTAATAATTCTGTCTCAGCAAATCGATTCACTTTAGATAATCATTTATATTGTATCTTAATCTTGAGATGAATAGTGGGCCCGTTGTCTTGACTTATGTTTCTTGATGTTCCAAAGGGTGACATCAACATTTCAATAGTGGTACGCCTGCCGATACATTGGAGGCATGACTGTTGATAACGTAGACCTATTATTCATAGATATGGAATCTATAGCTCTTCTTTGAGAGTAGTTCATATCCTCTTATATGTGTTGTCCTATAATTAGAAAATTGGAGCGCTCAACCATTTAGATACATAGGTGTAACTGAATTGTATACTGTCTTTGGATGGTAAGTTTTCTGTGGTGAGATAATGGAACGTAAGATAAAAATAATCAGAAAGGTAAGACAAAACTTGTCCTTAAGCCGATTATGGATAATCCTATGGGGATATGATACATTATGACATGTTATGGAGACTTAGCTATACGGGCTTCGTAATTCTATATAGTTCGAGAGTGTAGCTTCAAGCTTTTAGCGGAGTAGCGTTGGAGTTGATAATTTTAAAATGTATATTTGGGATTTTGGGGTTTCATAATTATCGGGAGCTTAAACTGTATAGGTTCATCAGGTCTCATTTGTTAGCTCATAAAAATCTTGTAACAATACGGCGTGCTTTTTCAATATTTGGTGACTTGTGTTAGATTTATCAGATCGGCTAAAATTCGATAAAATCAGATAATTCTTGTTTGTTTATCGGTTGAATTAATTTTATGATAAAATTAATTCAAGATAAACTTGTTAAATTATCGGTATTAGATAATTCTTGTTTGTTTATCGGTTGGATTAATTTTGTATAAATTAATTCAAGATAAACCTGTTTAATTATCAGGAATATTTATTTTCTTAGAGATCATCAAGATATGACTGCTTTAATTAGATAACTTTTCTATTAGGTTATTTAAATTAAAACTGAGGTTCTATCCCTAGAATCTCTAGTGGGAAATAAAGATTCGTAGGAACTTTTTATCACAAGTTTGGCAGCCCAATCTTTAAGTTCGGCTTGCTGATTGAGGAGATTCGACAAGCCGATTGGCCAGTTCAGCCTGCCAACCGGGTGATAAAAGGATCACATGTTTTCATGTAGATTTTATCAGATATTGATTCTGATTTGATTTTGATTTGAATTTTTGAGGCCTTATCTAATAAGGATTGACCCTTGGGCCCAACCTCTATAAAAGGGGAGTGAGTCTTATTATTATTCAGATCAGTTGGGAAATCTAGAGTGAGATTCTATTAGTGAGACTCTAAAACTCCCCAGTGAGCTATCATTCACAAATCACGAATTATATCTTTGGGTATTTCTCAACTGGTTGGAAGGAGAGTAACCTGGTGGAAAAGCTGAACGATGTGAGCCCACACTCACTCTGATCATGGATAGAGAATAGCAAAGAAGGCCAGTTGATTGAGGTCCTTCTGGAATGTTACTTCTCTTCATTGATTATAGGTTCTTTTCGGCACACAAAGGTTAGTAAGATCTGGTTAATTTATGCATATTGCGTGTCAAAGTTGTGTTTTGAAAAATACTCTGATATAAAAATTTTAAAAATTCCACTATGTACTATTTTTCTAACATAGACAAACATAAGGACAATATTTCTTGTATATTGTGTATATATATATATATTTATATATTTGTACTTATACACTTTACTTTTCTGCCTTTGTCACAAGGCTGCCTAGCCCACTAGAGCGATGATTTTTCTTATGATAATTTTATTTTTTTGTATATATTTTTATTTTTCAAGTCACAGATTGGGCTCTTCAAAGTCATGTTATCCTTCTTATAACTGTTTTATTTAATTTTTGTACTTTTAATTTTATGTACCTTAGTTGCAAGGCTGGGGAGTTCTTGAATGCCTTTCTTTCTTGCAACTCTTTTATTTATATGCACATATGTTTATTTTTCTTATCGCAAGATCTAGGGCCTTGTGCTTCTTGTTTTCTTGTGACTTTGTTTCTAGCTTTTTAATCTAACTTTTAACTTTTAAATATTTAACACTTTTCTTTTATCTTAAAGGGATGGTTGTACCGTCCAAATCTGTTAATACTCTTGTTTTTAATTTTTCTTTGTTTTGCAGGTACTTAATAGCAAAAAGCAAAAAAGTTAGTGTTCATGTCTTTTTCATGTTACCATTTGTGTTGGGTTACTGTTTATAGTTAGTATTCATGTAAGTTACTATTCACGTATGCATGTCATTATTCATAAAAGATACAAAAATTAAAAATATTTTGGGAAGTTCATAGAGAAATCATTGTAAATTTTTTCCAACAACATGTGGAACTACTTTATAATAGTTGGTGGAGATTTAAACATTTGTTAGATAGGTATCATTACTATGGTCTTTCTTGGGATCACTTGTTAGGAATCTTCCTACATGGGTTAAATCTTGTAACTACATATTAGAGAGAAAAGGGAGATAGATTCACTACTTTTTATAAATTACTTGTAGAAGAAGCCTATCATATGTTGGAAGATATGGTCAAGTATACTTATTGAAGAATGAATAATTTTTAAACTGACTTAGGTTAGGAAAGGATTAAAAATTTTTGGAGCCTGACTTGACATTCAACTTGAAATTTTGGAGTCAATCTTTGAGTCATGAAATTCATTAGATACTTTACATAGGGAAAGTTTGGAGATCATAAGAAAATATTTGGAATCTATGAAGGGCATGCTAGAAAATGAAGAAGAATATTTAGAACCCATCCATTTTGAGGAGCCTAGTTTAGTAGAGGAGTTTTTAGAGATGATTGAAGAAGACTCTCTAAGTAAGGAAGAGACAAAAGACCTAGACTTTGAGAACCAATTACCATTAGTCTTTAGTTCTCGAACTGATGCTGCCATTAGAATTCATCAAAGACCATATATATCAAGACCCAATGTGGCGTCCACCTCCTCCACTGCCACTATCATCATTTTTATGGACCCAACCAACCTATGAAATGAGTTCAAGTTTCACAAGTGCAAATGTTCCACATTTTGCCAATCCTGAGGGTATAATCACACTGGATCCGTTTGTGAAATCTTTTGATACCTTTTATGGAAGAAAGCCACACTTTGGTGACTCTTTACCATCCCTTTTGTAAAATTTCTCTGTATCTTTTTTAAATTGTAGTATGTGTAATTTTCTAACAATTGAAAAATTTTGTTTTTGAGAATTCATTAAAATGGCTAAGATTAGGGAGGATATAGTCAAGGTTGATTAGTTGGTATTTTGTATTAACGGCCTCTTGATGCATTTCAATGGAATAAGCAACAATGAATTTTTCTAATTGTTAGAACTTTGTAAATTTAAACTTCAAAAATATAAAAAAATTAAAATGTAAATTTAAACTTTAAAAATATAAAAAATTAAAATGTTAAAAAAACAAAAAAACAAAAAATGTTTTTAAAAAATAAAAATTTATGGTTTCTTACGTGTTTGTAAATAAATTTAGAATATTGGTATTTAGTTGTTTTCAAAATTTTGTGTAAAAATCAATATTTAGTATGTTTGGTAACCTAGTGTGTTACTTTTACCCAATCCATTCAATATTTGGTACAATACTATTTTAGAATAGTATCATATGCGTTTGTACAGTTTTTTCTGTGTCTAACAGTATCTATTAGATACTCATCCCCTTCTAAGAATTTTCTAAAAATCCTTCAAAGTTCATCAATCTTCAAGCACTTTTCCCAAAAATTCTTCATTCTTCTTCTATCGATCTTCTAAAAATTTCTCAAAATCTTCTCAATACTCTCAAAAAATATTTAAAAAATACTTAAATTTTTTCAAAGTTCTTCAAATCTCTCAAAATTCTTAATTCACTCTTAAGAATCTCCTCTTTCCTTTCTTTCTTATCATGGACCCTAAGTATGCTCATATGAAGAAACACTTTCCTTCCCTTTCTCATAAAGAAATCAAAATGAAAGATGAAACTCGAGTCACTCAACTATGGGTTCTTTTGCATTTTGGTCTTCCTACTGATGTTGAAATGTGCATAGAAAATCTAGTCGATCCTAGTGATGTAAATAATAAAGGCTTACTTGGGATGGGTAAAGTCTTTGTGCTAGGAAAAGAAAGGCCTGTGCTATTAAGAGAAAATGTCATAAGTGTTATCATCAAAACTAAATGAATAAGTGTCGTTCACCTAGTTATGTGTCTATTGTAAAAATTGTCTGAATAAAGAGAACTTGGAAGATTTCCAAGCTTCTCTTGAAATACACCAAAGTGGGTATGTTTAGGGAGCAATTTCAAAACTTTGGCCACAATATCATGCAGAAAAAGAACATCTTGGGAATTTGACATTCAACGACCCAATTATTCAGTTTGTAGGAAAGTTAAATGGGAAGCAGACTCTCGATCATCTAGTTTGAAGCAAAATCTGTAAAGTGTTCTTCATTTTTGTGAGTTTTTACTTTCTTAAAAAAATTGTTGAAAATTTATTCAAGAAATATTTTCGTTTAAAGAAAAATCATCAAAATGGCTAAGTAACAGAACTTTTTAGGGACACATTTTGATGAACATAAGTTTTCAATTCATTTTCGAGTAAAATTTCATTAAAAAAATTGTTTTTTTTTATGATCATTACAGTAGATGTTTTAATAACAGTGTCTATTCTATTTATCTTTTAATATTATTTTGACTTTTTTATCTGTCAAATGCAATGTTTTTCTTCGTTAGGTATATTACGTGTTGTTTTTATTTAACTTTGTATTGTTTTTCAAAGTTCGGTCCCATTTTGTCAAAAAACTTATACAGTAGTGTTCCGTTTTTCCAAAATTTGAATAATGTTTTGAGTGAATTTTCAATATTTGTTTTTTTTTTTTTAGTAAAAGTTCTACAGTTAGGTCACACATGTCCTCATCTATCATACTTGACCCTTTTGTCCTCGTTCATACTCAATCTTGTATAAGATCCCATTTCTAACTTAGGATTTAGGCAGAGCGGTGTAAATAGAGTTAGTCCTTAAGTGAAAAACAAAAACATAAAAGTCTGAAAAAAAAAAAGAGCCTCAATGCTTAGAAACCATTATGGAGTCCTCTTCCTACTCTTTACAAATTTTCAAAAACATCTATGTGTTTTGTGGTTTTGGTCCAAGAAAGGGTACGGATTGCTTAAATATTGCATTCCATTTGTGTCAAGTCTTAGATAAGAAAAAGTTCAATCTTGTGTATAGAGGATATATTATAGGTTTAATGGATAGTGCTACAGCTAGAGCTAAATCTAGAGGAGCCTTAAGTATTATAATTGGTCTACTTGCTCAAGGTCGTCTTTATGGAGAAACCATAGGAACTGAAAAAAGAGTCTTAAACATTCCTTAACATATGAATGATATGTTGCTTCACATGCTTTCATTGTCTTACCAGTAGGTCCAGGAACCCTTGAAGAGACATTTGTCATCGCTAGTTGGAGCATGTTTTTAACAACCACTATTTTTTTCAACTGACGTTATGTGGCGTTTGACGATTTTATGTGTCACATGAATGAAATTATGACTTAGAAGCATATTTTGTGTGAAAATTTCAAAATGTGATTTATGATTATGAAATTTATGATGAGCTAACGACTTTATTTGCAGTGGATGGACTTAGAAAATTCCAATGCACAAAGTGCTAGAATATAATTCTTGTGATTTGTTCGTAAATTATCTATCTTGGTAACTTGCTTGGAATTTTAATTACTTGAATGTGATATTTTAATATTTTCAAAAATTTTTAAAATTATTTACAAAAATTGGAGATGAATTTTTATTCAATGCAACTTGCTCATCAATCCTTTTTCTAGGATCACCTTCTTCATTATGTTTCTTTCTCTTTGTTCATATATGAATGTGTGTATATATTTATACACACAAAAAAATAATAGTGAAGTGTATACATATTTTAATTAGAAGGACAGACGACAAGTATAGAGTAATTAATTTTAGTTATGTTTTTAAAATAAAAAGATGAAGTAAATAGCCATACAGTTGAAACTACATGTGAACAAAATAACTTTACTAATAAAATTGTAAAATTCTTAATCTAGCACATCGACCTTTCTGATCAAGACGCGCTTCACACTGCACCACATAACTCAAAATAAAATTAATAAAGAAAGCCATCTCAATAATAATTATAAATGCGATGTAAATATGTTAGTATTGGCTAAATTTGTATGTAAGAATTTACAGGTACCATAATCTTCTACAACTTATAGAAATTTCGTCCCTAAAATTTACTCAACAAATAGCTTTGGATATTTACTTCTCATTTCATCTTCTCTTTCCCAAGTGGCTTCTTCAAATGCCTGATTTCACTAAAGGACTTTAACTAACAGAATCTTCTTATTCTATAATTCGTTCTCTTTTGTATCTAAAATTCAAATTGGTCTTTATTTATATGATAAATCTCATTGGACTTCTAGCTGATCATAGCTCAGAACAGGCAAAGGATATGGCATGTATTTTCTTAGCATAGAAACATGGAATACATCATACATGCCATACAATAATATGGAGGAAGAGCCAGTCTATAAGCCACATCTCCAACCCTCTCTAAAATCTCAAATGGCCTAATGAATCATGTGCTCAACTTTTCTTTCTTTCCAAATATCATTACCCCTTTGATTGTTGAAACTTTTAGAAATACATTGTCTCCTATAGAAAAACTCTAGATCCCTTCGCCTTCTATCTGCATAACTCTTTTGTCTACTTTGAGCTATTTTCATTCTTTGATAAATTTTCTCTACAACTTTTGTTATTTTTCGTACCAAATCCGAACTTAAAAAGCTTTTTTTCACCAACTTCATCCTAGTGAACAGGTGATCTGTATTTTCTTCCATGCAAAACTTCATAAGAAGCCATTTTGATAGTCAAAAGATAACTACTATTGTAAGCAAACTCTGCTAGAGGTAAATGTTTAATCCATGATCCTCGATAATCCAATACATTAGCTCTGAGCATATCTTCTAATATTTGAATGGTTCTTCCAGATTGACCATCACTCTAAGGATGAAACATAGTGCTAAAAGCCACTTTTGTACCCATTGCTTTATAAAGGCTCGTCCAAAAAGTAGAAGTGAACCTAGGATCTCGGTTTGACACAATAGAAACCGGTATTCCCAAAAGTCTAACAATCTTCTTGATATACAATTCAGTATGTTTATACATCGTATATATAGATCAAACTAGAATAAAGTATGCAGATTTAGTGATCCTATCAATTATTACCCAAATAGAGTCTAGTCCTTCTTGTATTCAACTTTTTATTATAAACAGTTTGGGTTTTTACCCGTGAAGCATAAGATTGTGGTAAGTTTAGAATTGGATTTAAATTGACTAACAAAGTAGTCAACTTAATTCATGAAATCTTTATAAAATATAATAATTGATGACCACTATTTATATATATATATAAATATAAATAAAATAATAGAAGGTTATGATATGTTTAGGATACCAAATAATTAAATATTAAAATGTTTTCATATTAATTATCAAAATATGGCATATAAAAGAGGAAAATTACATTGAGAAATATACGTTTTATTTGTTAATTAGCATTTTAAAATTTAGAATTTATGAAAGATTATTTTAATTTAAGAATTGAATTTTAAGATTAACCAAAGCTCTAATAGAAAATATTATTCTTAAGAAAAAAAAACAAGTATTTATATATAGGGTGCAAATAATTAATCACCGATTTTGAAGACAAAAGTGTCAAAGTTTATTGTCACAGAATAAAATCATGAAATCCATAAGCTATGGGTAATACAACAAGAGAATTGAATTTATTTAATTATTTGTAGAATGACCAAGTATATTACTATTTTAAAAGTACAACGTGTTTATAGAAATTTCAAAGTTTGAGGATCAAATTTGATCAACTTGACACGACATAGATTAAACTATGAGGATTTATAACAGTGTCTATATATATGAGTGTAAAAAAAACTCAGCCAATAAAAATCAAATTTCCCTCTCTCTTTACCCTCTTTATTCTTCATCTCCGATCAAGATTTCAGCATTCACTTTCGACACCTGCTACACCAATAGATAGATCCCGACGAGCCACGTCTAATGATGCGTCGCACAACTCCACCAGAGTAGCCTATACTTGTTGGTCAAAACTTCAAAAACCCACTAATTTTCTAGTAAGATTTCTTTGTTGTTCGATCTCAAATTGAAGAGATTTTTGTTCTTACATGACTATCACGACGGGAGGAAAAAGTTCCACCCTTTGCTCCACCTTAACAGCACTAAAAAGGCCCGCCTAAGCTTTACTACTGCACGTCGTTATGCCTTCATGGAACGGCTCCTTGACAGATAAGGTGATTGACACCACCTAGCTTAGATGACTCAAAGGATGATTCCAGGTCATGTCCCTTGACAATTTCAGCCAATTGCCATGGGTGGCTGGACTCTCACATCTTTAGATTTCATACTCCTGACCTCTGACAAGCGATTTGAGACCAGTTCTAGACTTGTTTCAATGTTCAAAATGTGATGGTGCACTCTGCTCGAGCTAATTCGACTCCATTATAAATCGTCCTGTATAGGCTGTAAGTAGATCAAGGGGAGGCAGACCAAAGTAACAGAGTCCACAATGACTTTTCTAGTGATTGGGAATCTCCAAGAAATCTTCGTCGAAATCCACGGTCCCCTTAGGAGCATTTTTGAGGAGGTTGCTTAGACTATAGAACAAACGAGATACAATTGGACCCGTTTAGCTTGGAATATAGCTAAGAAGGATCTCGCCCATAGTATGAACATTTTTGAAATAAAATGTGTACATGTTTTCATAAAAATTATGAAATACCAGATCATTGATATGCTATGCCATGCTATGTTGTGTTATGTTAGGAGTATGACTTGTTAAGTTTAAGTAATGCCATGTATTATTATATTATGATTATGTCATGTGCTGTAAGTAAGGTATGTTGTATTTAATTATAATGATTATTAACCTTTAGTTAAATATGTTTATGATTTATGGTTTATGAATTTGTGATGCCATGTAGTAATATGTCATATTGCAAACACACAATAAGATACGCGGTTAAGGTTGTCGTACCAACCTCTCGACTTAGGGGAGGCTTTGACTTATTTAAGTAATGTTTATGATCTCACTAGGGACATTGTGAACCCAAACTTCCCTAGGATCACACATAGTTGGTACAATCACTTGAGCCTAATCAATAAGATAAGTTAAAGCTTAAATAATTGAGCATAAAAAAAGTCGATAAGCAAGCATAAAATGTTCATACATGTTTTATTAAATGTTTTTCAAATATTTTTTGCGAGTCTAATTTCTTACTTGTTGAGCGAAAGCTAATTTAATTATGATCATGCTATGGGGAAGAAACCTGATAGCATCACTTGACAGGCAGTGGTGAGTGAAGGACGAATAGTGGGCATGCTGAATGGATACCACTTATGCAAATGTAATCTTTCCGCATTTTTATTTTATGAAATTAAGCGCATTTTTATTTCACAAAATTATATATGTATAAAGAAGTAAATGAAATTATGGAAGTATGTCTTGAAAACTAAGATTGTTATTATACAACCTTAGTCTAGAAAATTTTAAGATTTAAAAATGTAGCAATAGAAAATGCAATAATTATACATAAATTTTCAAGTAAGAATATTATGGTGTTATTTGGAATTAGAAATGTTTATAAAAGTATTACGTTAGATTATGAAAGGATTTTAAAGTATGTTTTATGAAATCATTATTATGTTTTTTTTTAAAAGAATAAGTTTTAAAAAATTAATATGTTAGTTTTAAGAGAATAAGCTATAAGAGAAGTATACACTATTACAAACTGGGCTTTCCACGAAAGTAAAAAACCATTGTGGAAAGCTTTCACGATAGTTAAAAGACCGTCGTGAAAACCTCCATTGTGGTACCAAAATGAAGTTTTTATGACGGTTTTTTACCGTCATGGAACATCCATACGGGTGCCAAATTTTGGTGTTTTAGGGGCTCTATCACAATGGTTTTTTGTAGAAACTGTCATGGAAATAAAGGTTACATAATGGTTTTTCAAAAAACTGTCGTGAAAGGAGTTGTTAACATGATAGATTTTAGCTAAAACCGTCGTAGAAACATGATATAGCACTACCTTAAACAACAGTTTTTATAAAAAAAGTCATTTAAGGTAATATTTCCATGACAATTTTTTCTCTAAAACCGTCATGGAAAATTGGTTGTGCACAAAAAAAAATTCCTGGATTTTGATTTCACACATGATGATCAGTCTTGTGTGTTGTCCATTACTATAAGGCCCTGATTGCATAAAAAACTGATGTATATTGAAATTACAAGGTATTTATAAGATCATTTACATTTAGTCTATTTTGCATAATCATTCATCTACTATCTCTATCTAAATTTGACATACCTATTTATAAATTGTACCCACTTAATTCTAACTTCATTTATATCTGTATGTATATTAAATTCCTTTTTTGCTGGAGCTTGTATGCCATTATTAATTATATCCCATATGAAACTTAGAATAAAAAAACCACATTCTATGTTTCCTTGTTGTCATGGACACTTACGTTTGGAATATAGCATTCTGTTTGGTCGATATGTTACACCGCTTCCTGCTTGAAGTTTCCAATCATTAAGTGCCCTAACAATGCATCATGATTACAATGAATTAATAAACACAATTATGTAAAACTCAACATAGTTAATTTTATAAGAAAAAATGATTCTTATAATCTTGTGAGTGATATGAAATCATCACATTGTGGGTGTTCGAGGGGATCAAACCAATATATTTGGACTTCCCATGGTTAAACTATTGAAAAATTAGTACGCAGCAGAATTTTAAGATTTTTTAGATTAGAGTTTTCTTCAAAAGACAAATTTGACATACTATATGCATAAATTAACCAGATCTAACTAACCTTTGAATGCCGAAGAACTTCTACAATTCATGAAGAGAAGTAACATTCTAGAAAAGCCTCAACCAATTAGTTTTCTTTGCTATTCTCTATCCACGATTGGAGTGAGTATGGGCTCACGTCGTTCAGCTTTTTCACTAGGTGATTCTCCTTCCAACCAATTAAGAGAATCCCAAGCTATGGTTCGTGATTTGTGAACAATAGCTCTTAGGGAGTTTCTAGAGTCTCACTGGCAGAATCTCACTCTTAATCTCTCAATTGATCTCTATAATAAAGAGACTCACTCCCTTTTTATAGAGGTTAGGCCTAGGAGTCAGTCCTTATCAGATAAGGCCCCAAAAATTTGAATCAGACTCGATATCTGATAAAATCCACATGAAGACGCATGATCCATTTATCACCCGGTCAGTAGGCCGAACTGGCAAATCGGCTTGCCAACCTCCTCAATCAGTAAGCCAAACTTAAAGATCGGCCTGCCGAACATCCGATAAAAGATCCTTGTGAATCTTTATTTTCTACACAAGATTCTTGGGATAGAGCATTAGTTTTAATTTAAATAACCTAATCGAGAAGTTATCTAATTAAAACAGTCATATCTAGATAATCACTAGGAAAATAAATATTCTTGATAATTCAACAAGTTTATCTTGAATTAATTGAAAATTAATCCAACTGATAAATAGACATGAATTATCTGATGTAGATAATTCAGCAAGTTTATCTTGAATTAATTTTATCACAAAATTAATTCAACCGATAAACAAATATGAATTATCTGATTTTATTGAATTTTAGCCAATTTGATAAATCTGACATAAGTCACCAATTATTGAAAAAGCATGTCGTATCGTTACAGGATTTTTATGAGTTAGCAATGGGGACCAAATGGACCTATATAGTTCATGCTCTCGATAATTATAAAACCCAATTCCTAGATATACATTTGATAATTATCAACTCCAACACTACTCTACTAAAAGCTTGAAGCTACACTCTTGAACTATATAGAATTATGAAGCCAATATAGCAAGTCTCCATGACATATCATAATGTATCGTATCCCCATAGGATTATTCATAATCATCTTAAGGACAAGTTCTGTCTTACTTTCTCGATTATTTTTATCTTACGTTCTATTATCTTACCATCGAAAAACTTACCATCCAAAGATAGTATACCATTTGGTTACACCTATGTATCCAAATGGTTGAGCGCTCTAGTTTTTCAATTACAAGATAACGTATATAAGAGGATATCAACTACTCCTAAAGAGAAGCTATGGATTCCATATCTATGAATAATAGGTCTACGCTATCAAAAGTCATGCCTCGAACGTACCGGCATGCATACCACTATTAAAAAATGGATGTCACCCTTTGGTACAAAAAAGACATAAGTCAAGACAACAGGCTCACTATTCATCTTAGGATTAAGATATAATACAAATGATTGTCTAAAGTGAATCAATTTACGGAGACAGAATTATTAATCCAAATCAATTCACTTTATGTCCCGATCCAACACATGCCAATGTTTCTATTCACAGAGTCCACCTCCGATGGTTAAGACAAACCATCTCCCATGAAGGATATAAACAACATAACAATCTTTACATGAATAAAACACCCAACTTTATTCTCTTGATTGCAAATCTTATGATTTAGACCGTCACGTTACGAATCGTATCTTCTGCATAACCTGTCCATCATATGCCAAATTCTTAAAGGTTTAGACCGACAATCTCAAACTATTGTTTGCTTAACATATATTCAACAAATATGAATGTAAAGAGGACAAGATTTGGTATATAAATAATAAATAAATTCTTTATTGATAAAAATTTCTCCAAAAACATATTACATTTTTACTCCTTATGGCATACACGTCTAACAATCTCCTACTTGTATTAAGTGAGTAAATATGACAAATCTCACATCCCTATACCTTCCACATGCCTCTCGAAGATTGACCTAGTAAGTGTTTTCGTGAATGGATTGGTCAATTGTCCTTTGATGTGATTTTGCATACCGTGACATGCTCGCCCTTGAAGACGTCCTTTATCACATAATACTTCCGATCAATATGCTGACTCTTCTTGTGAAATCATGGTTCGTTAGCATTAGCTACTACGACACTATTATCTCAGTATAGTGATACCGCCTTCTCCATACCAAGAACTACCTCAAGATCCCTAAGGAACTTACGGAGCCACACTGCTTCTTTCAAAGCATCACTAATTGCCACATACTCGGCCTCCATAAGAGCAATATTGCTTCACACTTCTCCAACTAATAGCATCGCCACTCAAAGTAAACACGAAATGAGAAGTTGATCTCCTATAATCCAAACAAGATTGGAAATCTGAGTCAACATATCCTAGAGGAGTTAAATCCTCACCCAAATACACAAGCATATACCCTCGAGTCCTTCTCAGGTACTTGAAAATATGCTTGACCGAAACCCAGTGGTTCAGTCCCAGATCCGCCTGAAATCAACTCACAATCCTGACCGCATAACAAATATCCGGTCGTATACAAAGTGCGACATACATGAGACTACCCACAGCCAAAGCATAAGGTACCTTCTTCATGTATTCTCTTTCTTCCTCAGACTTTAGAGAGTCTTTCTTAGTAAGAATAATTCCAGACCTAGATGGTTGCCCACCTTTCTTGGAATCCTACATTGCAAACCTCCTAAGAATCTTGTCTATATAGCCAGCCTGGGACAAAGTTATCATTTTGTTCTTCCTATCTTAAAAAATCCAGATACCGAGAACAAAATTAGCCTTAACCAAGTCCTTCATGTCAAACTACTTGGTCAACTATAATTTGACCGATGACAACGCCCCAACGTCATTGCTAATTAACAAAATGTCATCTGCATAGAGTAGTAAAAAAACCACCTTCCCATCCTTAATATGTTTGTAAACACATGGTTCATCCAAATTTTATGAGAACCCATAAGTCTTGATCACTTGATCAAATCTTTTGTTCCAAGAACAGGAAGCTTGCTTAAGTCCATATATTGACTTTAGCAACTTATAAACCTTACCCTCTTGACCCTTAACCTTGAACCTGTCTGGTTGTTTCATATAAATGGACTCATCAAGATAGCCATTTAGAAAAACCGTCTTGACATCCATCTGCCAAATCTCATAGTCAAGTGCGGCAGCTATGGACAAGAGAATTTGGATGGGCTTAAGCATGGCTATAGGCGAAAGGTTTCCTTGTAATCGATTCTTTCCTTCTGCATGTAACCCTTAGCCACCAGTCTAGCCTTAAAGGTTTTGACCTTTCCTTCCACTCCTCTTTTCCTCTTGTAGATCCATTTACATCCTATGGGTTTTACCCCTTTGGGAAGATCCACAAGTTTCCAAACCTGATTAGTCTGCATAGACTTCATCTCTATGTTTATGGCCTCTGTCTAGAGTTTCGAATCAACATCCTCTATAGCCTCTGCATAAGTGTAAGGATCCCTGTCATGTTCATTCGGTTCAACCAAGAAGGCCTCATCATTGAACATCTACCTCTTGGGTTGACGCCCGATCCTCCCACTACACCGAAGACCCTTAGGTTGTTGTTCAAGTTTGTTTGATTTTTTTACACCGATTGGAGTGGTTTCTACTAGAACCTTTGGAGTGATTAGATCACTCCTTAACTCCTCAAGCACCACTTTGCTTCAAGGCTTAAAGTCGTCCATGTAACTTTCCTCAAAGAAAGTTGCATGAGTTGAAACCATGACTTTATTTTCCTTTGGGTTATAAAAATAACCCCTTTAGTCCCTTTTGAATATCCTACAAACATGCAAACTTCTGAATGTGCTTCCAATTTATTCGCATCCTTAAACAGGACATGAACTAGACATCTCCATATGTGAATATGGTTTAAGGATGTCTTCTTGCCCATTCACAACTCGTGAGGAGTTTTAGGGACTGATTTTGAAGGCACATTGTTCAAAAGATAACATGCGGTTTGTACTGCATATCCCTAAAAGGATAAAGGAAATGATGAATAACTCATCATGGACCTGACCATGTCCAATAAAGTCCTATTCCTTCTCTCTGCTATGCTATTTTGCTGTAGAGTGCCCAGCGTAGTCAAATGGGATAAAATCCCATTCTCTAATAAGTGTCCCAAGAACTCATCTGAAAGGTATTCTCTACCTCGATCAGATCGAAGTGCCTTTATGGGTTTACCCAATTGCTTTTCCACTTTAGCCCGAAGCTCCCTAAACTTGTCAAAATTTTTTGCTTTTGTGGTGCATTAGGTACACATACCCATACCTTGAGTAATCATCAATAAAAGTGACAAAATACTCATATCCTCCTCATGCCTGGATGTTCATCGGTCCGCAAATATCATTATGCATAAGTTCTAGAACCCTTTCGGCCCTATTGCCCTTAGACCCAAATGGTCTTTTGGTCATTTTACCCTTCAAACAAGATTCACATTGAGGTATAGATTCTTCCTTTAAGTGACTTAAAGGTCCATCCTTTACCAATCTTTGAATCCTATTTAGGTTAATATGGCCAAGGCGCAAATGCCAAAGATAAGTCTTATTAGAGTGAGAAGTTTTGAGTCTTTTAGAGTTATCATCATTGATCTCAGCATTAAGCAGCAAGTCCATCTTAGGTTTGATAAAATATAGATTATTTTGTATCCATCCAGAACAGATAGAAGATTTATTTTTACGAATCACCACTTTATTATTAAAAGAAACCAAATAGGAGTCTTTAAATAAACAAGCTACAAAAATTAAATTCCTTTTAAATTTAGGAACATAAATACAATCTCGCAGAATTAAATTCCTATAATTATCAAATTAAAAATAAACGTCTCCCACTACTTCAGCAAAGACCAAGGATCCATCGTCCATCCAAAGCGTGATGTTTTCATGAAGCAAACTTTTCTTTTTTTGAACCCCTATAGAGAAACACAAACATGATTAGTTGCACCGGAATCTATGACCCAAATGTCACTGGATTTCTGAACCAAACAAGTTTCTAAATATAAAAGATCACACCTACCTTCTCGGGAAAGGAAGTCCTTGTAATTCTTCTTGATGTGCCCGACCTTTCCGCAAAAGAAGCACTTAAGCTTCTTTGTGTTCTTCTTCTTCTTCTTCTTGCTCTTGTTGTTAGCAGGAATAAAAGACTTCGCATTCTTGACCTGTTGTTTCTTTCCATTCCCAGGATTGGTATTGGAACCAGAAGCAGCTGCCAAATTTGCCTTGCCACTCGTAAGAGACTCCCTAATCAGCAGTTTGAACTCTTGTAACTGTTTCAATAACTCTGTTAAGGTCATATCTCGTCTATTGCTCAAATTGAAAGTAGCTTAAAATGGGATAAACTCCTTAGACAGAGTCTCAAAGACCATAGTCATCTTAGTTTCACATCGATTTTGGCTCCATTGGTTTATGCCTCAACGAGGTAACCCATAACCTGTAACGACTAGGAAAAATCCAAAAAATTAATAAACGTGATTAATTAGGGATTTTTTCCAAAATTACTTGGTTAAGTACTTGAAATGTTATGATAGTGCATTAAAATAGTTATTTTTAATGTGCTAAACTAAAAGTTTCTGATTCATTAATTTCTTGTATAAGCCATAGTGGTGGCAATTACAAGAATCTCAATTTAAAATATTTAAATTGAGATAATGTGATAAAAGTGAAAATTTCCAACTTACCATAGTTATGTGGAAATTCCTGTATGATATCAGTTCAATAAGAGTACATTTATGTGTACGAAAATTTTAAGTTTACGGATCAAGAATTTGATCAATTCGACCACGACACAGTATAAATTTTTAAGAGCAACAAAAGCATCTTTAAATATTTGAAGAAATGCAAAAAAAAGGGACAAAAAAAAATCTATTTTCTCTCTCTACACTCCTCTCTCTGCTTTCTCTCTCTACATTTTCTCTCTCTCTCTTCAAATCTCGTTCAAGATTTCAGCATTTGTTTTCGACACCTCTCGCACCAATGAAAAGCTCTCATTGAGCTGAGTCCAATGAGGTGTTGTGCCTCCCAAAACGTCACTGGAGCAAGCCACACGCGCCGCCTAAAGTGGCGGTGAAACCCATTTCCTCCCAAAGTGAATTCTCCGTCGTCCGACCACCAATCGACGTGATCTTGGTGTCTATGGACTCAACATGAGGAGAGGAGTAAGATGGTACCAATCTCCCAACTCAATTCTATCTAGAGAGGCATGACGGAGTTGCCCCGTCTCCATCGCCGTGCCACCTCACGATTTTGCCATCGCCGATGACGGTGAAGTACATCGCCGATGCCAACCAAGTCAGAACTCTACGATGATGAAAATACCCTGGTCAATTTTAGAAAAATACCAGCCAATGTCAGAATTCCATAGCCGTCGTCGTGAGATTGTGATTTTGGCCATCCCGCTGCCGTAGAGTCAAATTGATGACTCGGTTGTGGTCATATGGGGTCGGGGAAGCTTTCCCCTCTCCCAATTTCGTGAACTACTCATGGGAAGACAGAGATCGATCTTCCCTATCATGCACCACCGCAAGAGGGGTTGAGGCTACCCATTTCACCACCGTTCGGTTAAATTGAAGACGCAGCCATGTTCAGAGGGTCGAGAGGAAGAAATTCAGCTCCTCAATTGCACGAGACAATGGCCGGTCACCAGAGAACTAAGACCCACCGCCTAGCGCCGCCATGAAGAGGTGGAGCCATCATTCCATGCTGTGTTGAGCAGCACTATGTTAGGGGAAATGCTTAGACAACCATGAGGAGCAAAACCCCCAGCTTAATTGCACAATATCTCTGCCGGAGATAGGAGATCGGAGCCGTCGATTTTGGCCGAGAAACCCATCCTCGATTTGAGTTGATGGAGGCCGAATTAGGTAAAATTGACCCCACCAATCAACTCAGGAGGGTAGAATTAGGGGGTAGGCCTGAGCTTAGCCCCCAATGGAGCCAATTGATGCTGGTCATCGGCCGATCAACGGCCACTTTGGGACTTTGTGATTCGGACCTTCGATTGACGATCCGAGACCTCCTCCTGACTTGTTTTGATGCTTTGACTGGGATGGTGACCTCCGTTTGAGCTAATTCCACTCCAGTGAAAATCGTCTGGTGCCTACTGCACGTAGATCTAGGCAATTCAAACAGTAGTAATAGAGTCCAGAATGACATTTCTAGTAAGGTATGATGTCCAAGAAGCATTCCTAGACATTCATGGTCGCTCGAGGAGCACTGTAGAGGATGCTTTGCATACTGTAGATACAACAAGGTACAACTGGATCCGCTTAGCTCAGAGTCCAAGTAAGTAGGAATCTCGCCTACAGTATGAACCATTTTAAAATAAAGTGTTTTAGATGCTTTCATGAAATTTATGAAATGCATGATCAGTGATTGTTATACTATTTTATGTGAGAATGGGTTTTATAAGGTTACGAGGGTAACAAAAAACCCATTAAGGGTAAAATCATCATTATCAAGAAAACGGCTAGAACGGAGTCAAACACTCTGATTTAGCATAGCATTCTTAGATGAAAAATGTTCTGTAATACGTTAAGTAATGAAATCGCCAGTAAGACAGGAGATTTAATAAGGGATATTTAAGTAAACGAGAGGTAAACCGATGGTTTATAAGGTTAAGTAAATACAACGGTAAACGAAAGTAGACTAGTCAAGTTAAAAGGAAAGAATGGTTAATGTTTACGTTTTATTATCAATCAAGTGCATTGATAAAAAGAAAGTTAATTAATGAGTCAGCTGTGGTATGATCAAGACACAGAAGCCAACGAATGGAAGGAACAGGAACAAAATAGAGAACGCTAAGGCATAGTCTGGGTAAGTTTAGACTTCACCTACAGCATGAAGTAAATAATGTTTAAATGCTTACATATGCATTTGTAAATGAGTTTGTAATGGTAATGCTAAGGCATAGTCCGGGTAAGTTCAGACTTCACCTACAACATGAAGTAAATAGTTTTTAAATGCTTACATATGCATTTGTAAATGAGTTTGTAATGGTTGTACAAGTTGTTTTTAAAGTATATTTGCATTAATTATGCAAAAAAGTTCTAAAGTACAAAATAAGATTTGCAATGAATTTGCAATCGTTATGTTTGAAGCCTATTTGCATATTGATATGCATGAATGTTATAAACTATAATTGGTGTGTGTATTATAAATGTGCCATGACTTAAAGTATTATATGAATATAACATGAAATAGTTGCTAGCCAAAGAAGAAAATGTAAAGCAACTCTACGATATGAAAGTATGAACAACAAGTGTATGTATGATATGAACGACATGAGTATGAGTAATATGTGAAAGCATGAAATGTGAAAGTATGATATGAACGACATGAGTATGAGTAATATGTGAAAGCATGAGATGTGAAAGTATGATATGAATGACATGTATATGTATGATATGTTTATGAATATGATATGTAAGTATAATACTTATACGAGCGAATGATATGGATATGAATGTTATGATTGATGCTTGTTATCTATAATATAACAAGATATAGTATATAAGTACAATACCATGTAGTGCATAATGAAGATGCACAATAAGGTCCATAAGAAACCCATTAAGGATATAATCTTCAATTTTCCTATAGGAAACTAGAAAAATTACAATAAGACACCCTAGGTTCGATTAAAAATCGTGAGGATGATTTAGATAATCATGTAGAATTTAGAAAATTTCTTGTGACCAACAGAGAGGTCACAAGAGTAGAGCCACGAGAGAGACTCTACGAATACAAAAAAAAAAAAAAAAAAAAAAAGACAAGAGCTAATTTTTCCTTTTTCTGCACCCCAAGGAAAGGCTAGACATGTTCAAGAGAGATATGAAAAGTTAAGCTCTATTATGACCCTTAGAAGTTTTCATACAAGTACGTAAATATGTTTTAGATAATCATTATCACTAGTCTAGAACGACTAGATAATAAAAGACCTATAGACTGAACAATAAAAAGATGAACTTACTGGCCAGTTTTTATGTACCAAATTATGATCTAGATGCAGATGTACAACCTATATACGAAATCGGATTAGTATAAGTCCTGCATTTCAACAATGCATAATGTGTTATAATTTAAGTTATAAGTTTTATGAAGCATTTGTAATATAATATGTTGCAATTGTATGCAATATAATTCAGAATAAAGGTTATGATTTGCAACATGTGATTGCGTAATATATTGCATTTGTATGCAATATGTTTTAGGATAAAAGTTATGATTTGCAACATGTGATTGCGTAATATATTGCATTTGTATGCAATATATTTTAGGATAAAAGTTATGATTTGCAACATGTGATTGCGTAATATATTGCATTTGTATGCAATATATTTTAGGATAAAAGTTATGATTTGCAATATATGATTGCGATATATGTTGCATTTGTATGCAATATGTTTCAGAATAAGAGTTTTGATTTGCAATATGTGATTACGATATAAGTTGCATTTGCTATGCAATAAGTTTCAGAATAAAAGTTATAATTCGCAAAATATGATTGCGTTATATGATGCATTTGTTATGCAACAAGTTGCATTTGTTATGCAGTAAGATTCAAAATAAAAGTTATGATTTGCAAAATGTAATTGCGTTATATGATGGATTTGTTATGCAATAAGTTTTAGAGCACAAATTATGATTAGCAAAATGTGTTGCATTTTATGTTGCATTTGTTATACAATAGATTTTAAAGTACAGCTATGATTTGCAAGTGTATTTGCATATGATGTGGTTGCATTTGATGTGCTCACTAAGGTTAATAAGAAGGTAACGTAAAGTTGAAAAGAAAGTATCGTACCAGCCTCCTCGTTGTGAGGTAATGAAAGTAAAGTTAAAGTTTGACCTCCCAGATGTGAGGTACACGACCTCGAAGTTCGATGATCTTAAGTCTTCCACAAGGGAGGCATCACGTTTACAATCTCATGATTAAAGACATTGGTACGAACACTAAAAGTTATAAGATAAAGAAAGTTAAAGAACAAAAGGTGGAATGTTAAAGTCAGACAAGGAAAGTTAAAGTGTAAGATAAGAAAAGATAAGGAACAAGGATAGAAAGTCAAAGAAGAAAGAATGTTCATAAGATGCTCATAATCAAAAGTTCATAATTGAGCATAAATGAAAACATGCATTGTGATTGTATTTGATTTGTTTATTATGAAACATTTATATGCTATGAAAAACATTCTGAGGAATGTTTTATATTAAATGTTTATGAAAACATAAATGACGTTATGAAGAGCAATCTGAGGATTGTTTTATGTTAAATATTCTATTAAAAGCGTTATAGAGATTGCTTTAGAAAAACATTTATGAGAAACGTTTTAGGAATATTTTATGAAAAACGTTTATGAAAAGTGTTTATGATAAAAGTTTTAAAAAAAAGTTTATAAATGACGTTTTACGAAAAGCATTCTAAGGATTGCTACATGTTAAGTGTTTTATAGAAAACGTTTATGAGAAACATTCTAGAAAAGTTTTATGAAGAATATTTATGAAAGTCGTTTTTATAAATGTCTATGGAAAATATTAATGATATATGTTTTAAGAGAAAGGCTTTCATGAGAAAAGTTTTTAAACCATATTTAAATATTTTGTGAGATTTTGTTTGAACTTATTGAGCGAAAGCTCATAAAAAGTTTCTTCATGCTGTAGGTAGTTTTAGGGGTGACCAGTAGGACCTATTAGAAGAGCTGGGTGCTGTGGAGGACAGATGCAAGGATTTAGGTATGGATACCATTACAGTAATGTTTTCGCTGTTTAAAAGAAATATTTTCCGCTATTTAATATAGTGTTTTCAAAGTTTTAAGAAAAAACAAACTTTGAAGAAATGTTTCTAAGTTTTAAGATACAGTTTATGAACTGTTTAATATAATTATAAAGTTAAGTTTTAAGCGATGTTTTAGTAAATTTTTCTTATTAAGTTTTAAAAAACGATTTGAAATGGTTTTAAAGTCAAGTGTTGAGCAAGGTCTCGACATGAATGGCGACAGAGGTCACAACAGTTTTTAAGTACGTTTAAAGAATATGTTTAGAAAAAAACAATTATTTCAGTATTTTTCTTACTAAGTAAGTAAGATTGCTGTTTAAGTAATGATGTTTAAGTAAGTAAAGTGACTGCTCAAAAATACAGGTCGTCACAGGTGGTATCAAAGCGGTATCCTACCATCCCATCTCGCGTTGTCACTTGTTCGCTACACTATAGCTCATGTAAGTTAAGTTAAGTAGGAAGAAAAGTTAGAATCTAACAAGTACGTGTTTATGTTGGGTATAGCCTTTGATATCGACACACCCAGATGAGCAACAAAAAGGCAAAGGTCTAAGGATGAACGTAATGTTACTTGTTATAATGTTCCCACAAGTCGGCGGTGGTTATTGTCCATCAGCAGTGTCGAGTCAACCATGATTAAACATGGTTAATATTGATCGACAAATGGCCGACTACTCAAAAATCAAGAAGATGAGCTCTTGACACGTTACGATGTTTAGGTGCATGATGGTGTCTTCGTATGAGTAAATTTTGCTCCGTTAAAAGTCGTTTGGCATTGATTATACACTGAACGAGGAGAACTGATCAGGATAAAGGAATAATGGTAATCCGAAAGTGATTTTCGGTGTTCTATGGAACAAGAGTGCCTGAGAGCAACTTGACGTTAGATGACTAACTATGCGATACCTTCGAGCTTAAGCATTCCATAGCTGATCTGAGATATGCGAATAAGCTCATAACTGTCTAGATGGGAACCACAATTAGGACAATGATGTAAGTATGTCAGTGGAAACCTCACAGATGGGATTGGTATAAGTCCTAGAACAAGAGAAAGATGGCTTTAGGAAAGGAGCGACATTTCCACATCAAGATGTTTGGGGCAAAGTTGCTAAAAAGAAAGAAAGCCCCATAAAATTAAGTTACAGAGCCATAGGATACCTTTAGTTTGTCCTAATTTTTGAGGACGAAAATTTTATAAGGTGGGTAGATTGTAAAGACCGGGAAAAATCCAAAAAAATTAATAAACATGATTAATTAGGGATTTTTTTCATAATTACTTGGTTAAGTACTTGAAATGTTATGATAGTGCATTAAAATAGTTTTTTTTAATGTGCTAAACTAAAAGTTTATGATTCATTAATTTCTTGTATGAGCCATAGTGGTGGCACTTATAAGAATCTCAATTTAAAAGATTTAAATTAAGATAATGTAATAAAAGTGGAATTTTCCAACTTACCATGGTTATGTGGAAATTCCTGTTTGATATCAGTTCAATAAGAGTACAGTTATGTGTACGAAAATTTTAAGTTTATGGATCAAGAATTTGATAAATTCGACCACGGCACAGTACAAATTTTTAAGAGCAACAAAAGCATCTTTAAATATTTGAGGAAATGCAGAAAAAAGGGACAAAAAAAATCTATTTTCTCTCTCTACACACTCTCTCTCCTCAAATCTCGATCAAGATTTTAGCGTTTGTTTTTGACACCTCCCGCACCAATGGAAAGCTCTCATTGAGCTGAGTCCAACGAGGTGTCGTGCCGCCCAAAACGCCGTCGAAGGAAGCCACACGTACCGCCCGAAGTGGCAGTGAAACCCATTTCTTCCCGACATGAATTCTCCGCCGTCCGACCACCAATCGATGTGATCTTAGTGTCTATGGACTCAGCATGAGGAGAGGAGCAAGATGGTACCAATCTTCCAGCTCAATTCTAGCTAGAGAGGCACGACGGAGTTGCCCCATCTCCGCTGCCATGCCACCTCATGATTTTGCTGTCGCCGATGACGGTGAAGTACACCGCCGATGCCAACCAAGTCAGATTTCTACAGTTATGAAAATGCCCTAGTCAATTTTAGAAAAATACCAGCCGATGTCAGAATTCCATAGCTGCCACCATGGAACCACCATGAGATTGCGATTTTGGCCATCCTGTCGCCGTAGAGTCAAATTGATGACTCGGTAGTGGTCATATGGGGACAGTGAAGCTTTCCCCTCTTTGAATTTTGTGAACCACTTATAGGAAGATGGAGATCAATCTTCCCCATTGTGCACTGCTACAAGAGGGGTTAAGGCTACCCATTTCACCATCATTGGGTTAAATTGAAGAGGCAGCCATGTTTAGAGGGTCGAGAGGAAGAAATTCGGCTCCTCAATTGCACGAGACGACAGTCAATCATCAGAGAACTAAGACCCACCGCCTAGCACCGCCGTGAAGAGGTGGAGCCGTCATTCCACACGGTGTTGAGCAGCCCTATGTTAGGGGAAATGCTCAGACAACCACAGGGAGCAAAACCCTCAGCTTAATTGCACGGTATCTCCGCCGGAGATAGGAGATCGAAGCCACCAGTTTTGGCCGAGAAAACCATCCTCGATTTGAGCAGATGGAGACTGAATTGGGTAAAATTGACCCCACCAATCAACTTAGGATGGCCAAATTAGGGGGGGTAGGCTCGAGCTCAGCCCCCAATGGAGCCAATTGATGTCGGTCAACACCGGTCAACGGTCGATCAACGGCCACTTTGGGACTTTGTGATCCGGACCTTCGATTGACGATCTGAGACCGCCTCCTGACTTGTTTTGATGCTCTGAATGGGATGGTGACCTCCACTCGAGCTAATTCCACTCCAGTGAAATTAGTTCGGTACCGACTGCACATAGATCGAGATAATTCAAACAGCAGTAACGGAGTCCAGAATGACATTTCTAGTAATGTATGATGTCCAAGAAGCATTCTTAGCCATTCATGGTCACTCGAGGACCACTGCAGAGGATGATTCATATATTGTAGATACAATGAGGTACAACTGGATCCACTTAGCTCAGAGTCCAAGAAAGTAGGAATCTCACCTACAGTATGAACCGTTTTAAAATAAATTATTTTAGATGCTTTTATGAAATTTATGAAATGCATGATCAGTGATTGTTACACTTTTTTATGTGAAAATGGGTTTTATAAGGTTATGAGGGTAACAAAAAACCCGTTAAGGGTAAAATCATCATTATCAAGAAAACTGCTAGAACGGAGTCAAATACTCCGATTTAGCATAACGTTCTTAGATGAAGAATGTTCTATAATACATTAAGTAATGAAATCGCCAGTAAGACGGGAGATTTAATAAGGGATGTTTAAGTAAATGAGAGGTAAACCGATGGTTTATAAGGTTAAGTAAAGACAATGGTAAATTAAAGTATACTGGTCAAGTTAAGAGGAAAGAATGGTTAATGTTTATGTTTTATTATCAATTAAGTGGATTGATAAAAAGAAAGTTAATTAATGAGTCGGTTGTCGTATGATCAGGACAGAGAAGCCGACCAATGGAAGGAAAAGGAACGAGAAAGGAATGAAATAGAGAATGCTAAGGTATAGTCCGGGTAAGTTTAGACTTTACCTACAGCATGAAGTAAATAGTTTTTAAATTCTTACATATGCATTTGTAAATGAGTTTGTAATGGTTATGCAAGTTGTTTTAAAAGTATATTTGCATTTATTATGCAAAAAAGTTCTAAAGTACAAAATAAGATTTGTAATGAATTTGCAACCGTTATGTTTGAAGCCTATTTGCATATTGATATGCATGAATGTTGTAAACTATAATTGGTGTGTGTATTATAAATGTGCCATGACTTAAAGTATTATATGAATATAACATGAAATGGTTGCTATCTAAAGAAGAAAATGTATAGCAACTCTACAATATGCAAGTATAAATGACAAGTGTATGTATGATATGAACGACATGAGTATGAGTAATATATGAAAGCATGAAATGTGAAAGTATGATATGAACGACATGAGTATGAGTAATATGTGAAAGCATGAGATGTGAAAGTATGATATGAATGACATGTATATGTATGATATGTTTATGAATATGATATGTAAGTATAATACTTATACGAGCGAATGATATGGATATGAATGTTATGATTGATGCTTGTTAGCTATAATATAACAAGATACTGTATATAAGTACAATACCATGTAGTGCATAATGAAGATGCACAATAAGGTCCATAAGAAACCCATTAAGGATATAATCTTCAATTTGCCTATAGGAAACTATAAAATTACTATAAGACACCCTAGGTTCGATTAGAAATCATAAAAAAGATTTAGATAATCAAGTAGAATTTAGAACATTTCTCATGACCAACAGAGAGGTCACAAGAGCAGAGCCAAGAGAGAGACTCTACGAATACAAAAAAAAAGAAGACAATAGCTACTTTTTCCTTTTCCTACACCCCAAGGAAAGGCTAGACATGTTCAAGAGAGATATGAAAAGTTAAGCTATGTTATGACCCTTAGAAGTTTTCATACAAGTACGTAAACATGTTTTAAATAATCATTATCACTAGTCTAGAACGACTAGATGATAAAAGACCTATAGACTGAACAATAAAAAGATGAACTTACTGGCCAATTTTTATGTACCAAATTATGATCTAGATGCAGATGTGCAACCTAGATACGAAATAAGATTAGTATAAGTCCTGCATTTCAACAATGCATAATGTGTTATAAATTAAGTTTTAAGCTTTATGAAGCATTTGTTATGTAATATGTTGCAATTGTATGCAATATAATTCAGAATAAAGGTTATGATTTGCAACATGCGATTGCGTAATATATTGCATTTGTATGCAATATGTTTTAGGATAAAAGTTATGATTTGCAATATATGATTGCGATATATGTTGCATTTGTATGCAATATGTTTTAGGATAAAAGTTATGATTTGCAACATGTGATTGCATAATATATTGCATTTGTATGTTTTTAGAATAAAAGTTATGATTTGCAATATGTGATTGCGATATATGTTGCATTTGTATGCAATATGTTTTAGGATAAAAGTTATGATTTGCAATATGTGATTGCGATATATGTTGCATTTGTATGCAATATGTTTTAGAATAAGAGTTATGATTTGCAATTTGTGATTGCGATATAAGTTGCATTTACTATGCAATAAGTTTCAGAATAAAAGTTATAATTCGCAAAATGTGATTGCGTTATATGATGCATTTGTTATGCAATAAGTTGCATTTGTTATGCAATAAGTTTCAAAATAAAACTTATGATTTGCAAAATATAATTGCGTTATACGATGCATTTGTATGCAATAAGTTGCATTTGTTATGCAATAAGTTGCCTTTGTTATGCAATAAGTTTTAGAGTACAAATTATGATTAGCAAAATGTGTTGCATTTTATGTTGCATTTGTTATGCAATAAGTTGCATTTGTTATGCAATAGATTTTAAAGTACAAGCTTTGATTTGCAAGTGTATTTGCATATGATGTGGTTGCATTTGATGTGCTCACTAAGGTTAAGAAGAAGGTAACGTAAAGTTGAAAAGAAAGTGTCGTACTAGCCTCCTCGTTGTGAGGTAATGAAAGTAAAGTTAAAGTTTGACCTCCTAGATGTGAGGTACATGACCTCGAAGTTCGATGGTCTTAAGTCTTCCACAAGGGAGGCATCACGTTTACAATCTCATGATTAAAGACATTGGTACGATCACTAAAAGTTATAAGATAAATAAAGTTAAAGAACAAAAGGTGGAATGTTAAAGTCAGACAAGGAAAGTTAAAGTTTAAGATAAGAAAAGATAAGGAATAAGGATAGAAAGTTAAAGAAGAAAGGATGTTCATAAGATGCTCATAATCAAAAGTTCATAATTGAGCATAAATGAAAACATGCATTATGATTGTATTTGATTTGTTTATTATGAAACATTTATATGTTATGAAAAACATTCTGAGGAATATTTTATATTAAATGTTTATAAAAACATAAATGACGTTATGAAGAGCAATCTGAGGATTGTTTTATGTTAAATATTCCATGAAAAGCATTTATGAAAAACGTTATAGAGATTGCTTTAGAAAAACGTTTATGAGAAACGTTTTAGGAATATTTTATGAAAAACGTTTATGAAAAGTGTTTATGATAAAAGTTTTAAAAAAAGTTTATAAATGACGTTTTACGAAAAGCATTCTAAGGATTGCTACATGTTAAGTGTTTTATAGAAAACGTTTATGAGAAACGTTCTAGAAAAGTTTTATGAGGAATATTTATGAAAGTTGTTTTTATAAATGTCTATGGAAAATATTAATGATATATGTTTTAAAAGAAAAGCTTTCATGAGAAAAGTTTTTAAAGCATATTTAAATGCTTTGTGAGATTTTGTTTGAACTTATTGAGCGAAAGCTCATAAAAAGTTTTTTCATGCTGTAGGTAGTTTTATGGGCGACCAGTAGGACCTGTTAGAAGAGCTGGGTGCTACAGAGGACAGATGCGAGGATTAGGTATGGATACCACTACTAGTAATGTTTTCATTGTTTAAAAGAAATATTTTCCACTATTTAATATAGTGTTTTCAAAGTTTTAAGAAAAAACAAAGTTTGAAGAAATGTTTCTAAGTTTTAAGATACAGTTTATGAACTATTTAATATAATTATAAAGTTAAGTTTTAAGCGATGTTTTAGTAAATATTTCTTATTAAGTTTTAAGAAACGATTTGAAATGGTTTTAAAGTCAAGTGTTGAGCGAGGTCTCGACATGAATGGCGACAGAGGTCGCAACAGTTTTTAAGTACGTTTAAAGAATATGTTTAGAAAAAAAATTATTTCAGTATTTTTCTTACTAAGTAAGTAAGATTACTGTTTAAGTAATGACGTTTAAGTAAGTAAAGTGACTGCTCGAAAATACAGGTCGTCACATGACCAACATCATATGCTCCTTTATAGATGTCCTGATCTCTACTTATGATTTAAGAGTTTTTGAAGTGCCCCTTGCTGCTTAGTTAAGGCCTGGCCTCCAAATATGTCTTCTAGATTGTCCAAGATCTGCTTAACAGTCTCATATTCCTCATGTTGGGCCTATAGCACATTGTTCATATTAGCCATAACATAGCAACGAGCCTAATCATTTGCATCTTTCCAATGATCATATGCTTGGATATGATCGTTCGTGGAATCTTCTATAGGTTTGGGAGGACAAAGGGTTGTTAGCACAAATTTTAGTTTCTCAAAGGAGGGGATGATGTTTAGGTTCCATTTCTAATCATTATAGTTCTCTTTGGTTAATTGGTTTTGTGTCAAGTATCAATGATAAAGCATTTTTAGACATTTTTAATCTACAATAAAGAATCATATACCAAGCAAACATAGCATAATAATTTAGTAAGATAACATAATTATGTAAAAATATACAAATGTGTTTATGTGTCAAAACCTTGGAAATATCACAATCAATGATAATTCCAACTTGAAATTCAACAAGCTCCTAGGGGAGGCATGTCAAATTCAATCAAGAACACGGATCTCCTCCTGATTAATATATGCCATCCAAGACCCATATGATCCAACATATATTGATAATTGTTTATTTGGCCATTAATTTTATTGATAGAGCTTCTAGGGGAGGTTAATAATAAAATTAACATGAGTATATAACCATCGTTTCAATATTTTATCCATGATTTATAATCACCACCTAAGGGTGTGCAACCATAAATCATACCAAAATACCTTATCCTCTCAGAGATCCAACCCGGTACATGATGAAGTCCCTTCCTAAGGGTCGGAACCACCATGTGCTACCTATGGACCAACGATGGAGGCCTTAGGTCTTCTGTTCGAAAACCTTCTCCTACTTAATCTTTTGAAATCAAGGTTTTATTTTAAAAACATGCATGTACAATTTTAAATGAGTGGCACTCCCTCTGTTACATGGCATGTTATCAATATACATGAAAAATCATATTATAATACGACATGCAAAGCAATTAAGCAAAGCTACAAGCAAAATAATAATAAATAACCGTAATATTATGGTTCCATCCTAGAAAATAGAAAATGAAGATTAAAAGAGAATAATCGAAACATATTACGATTTTTCATCTTTGAATCCTCAAGCTGTATCCTTCTTCTGATAATGCCCATCTTCAAGTGTTCAATCCTGCATAGATCGAATACTCTATATTTTCGGTCATATCCAAATTTTAATGTTTCTCAGAATTGTGACAAAAATAAAATTAAAACTGCATCGAGAACTGTCCAATTTCTGGAAAAAATTTTAGCTTTTTGCTGGCGAGCCGATCTATGTAATCGGCCTGTCGATCATGATGGTTCAGCCTGCCAAATTGGAAAGTTTGTCCTGCCGCTAGAGCCACCTGATTTCTGCCCTACAGACAGCCTGTCGATCTTGGAGTTCCGGCATGCCGACCGAGCAGAGATCGCCTCTTCTAAAAAAATACAATTTTTGATACAATTCATCAATTTTATTTTCAACAATTCAAAAACATAAAATTAGAGACTGAGGAAATATCTGGGAATGCCATCATCCATCTTCTAGATCCGTCTTTTAAATCCGTTTTCTCTGAATGATTATTTAATTACAAAATTCTTACAAATTTAAAATTAAATAATAATTCCTAGACAAAAATGATAGTTCGCTATCTAACTACATGAAAAACCTAGATACATATTCTAACCTTTAAGGAACCATAACCGGTATAAATTAATTAATTAATAATTAATTAAATAATAATTTAATCAACCACAATTAATTAATAAACATTCACCATATAATCCATGACAACATAAAAATATATAGAAGCCTTAGAGTGCCAACTCTCTATAAAATTAAATTCAAGCATAGGAGAGATCAAGATCACATAATTTATACATATAGCACGATCACAAACTCGTAAATTTACGTAAAAACCATGGCTTTGAAACCAATTATTAGAAAAATAATACACAGTGAAATTTTAAAATTTTTTATATTAGAGTTTTTTTCAAAACACAAGTTTTACATACTATATGCATAAATTAACGAGATCTTACTAACCTTTGAACGCCGAAGAACTTTCACAATCCATGAAGCGAAGTAACGTTCTAGAAGGATTCTCAATCAATTGGTCTTCTTTGCTATTCTCTATTCACGATCGGAGTGAGTCTGGGCTCATGTTGTTCAGCTTTTCCACTAGGTGATTCTCCTTCCAACCAATTGAGAGAACCCAAGGCTATGGTTCGTGATTTGTGAACAATAGCTCTTTGGGAGTTTCCAGAGTCTCACCAGAAGAGTCTCACTCTTAATCTCTCAATTGATCTCTGTAATAAAAAGACTCACTCCTCTTTAATAGAGGTTGGGCCCAAGAGTCAGTCCTTATCAGAAAAGGCCTTTAAAATTCAAATCAAAATTAAATCAGAATCAATATCTAATAAAATCCACGTGAAAACATGTAATACCTTTATCGCCCAGTTGGCAGGCCGAATTGGCAGATTGGCTTGCCGAATATCCTCAATCGATAGGCCAAACTTAAAGATTGGCCTGCTGAACCTCCGATAAAAGATCCCTACGAATCTTTATTTTCCACCTGAGATTCTTGGGATAGAGCCTCAGTTTTAATTCAAATAACCCAATAGAGAAGTTATCTGATTAAAACAGTCATATCTAGATAATCTTTAAGAGAATAAATATTCATGATAATTCAATAAGTTTATCTTGAATTAATTCAAAATTAATCCAATAGATAAACTGACATGAATTATCTGATGTCAATAGTTCAACAAGTTTATCTTGAATTAATTTTATTACAAAATTAATTCAACCGATGAACAAATATGAATTATTTAATTTTACAGAATTTTAGCCAATCTGATAAATCTAACATAAGTCACCAATTATTGGAAAGGCACACCATATTGTTACAGGATTTTCGTAAGTTAGCAAAGAGGACCAAATAGACCTATATAGTTCAAGCTCCCGATAATTATGAAACCCAATATCCTAGATCTACATTTCATAATTATCAACTCCAACGCTACTCCACTAAAAGCTTGGAGCTACACTCTTGAACTATATAGAATTAAGAAGCCCGTATAGCTAAGTCTTCATGACATATCATAATGTATCGTATCCCTATAGGATTATCCATAATCAGCTTAAGGACAAGTTTTGTCTTACCTTCTCGATTATTTTTATCTTACGTTACATTATCTTACCATCGGAAAACTTACCATTCAAAGACAGTACACCGTTCGGTTACACATATGTATCCAAATGGTTCAGAACTCTAGTTTTTAATTACAAGATAACACATATAAGAGGATATCAACTACTCCTAAAGAGGAGCTATGGATTCCATATCTATGAATAACAGGTCTACGCTATCAAGAGTCATGTCTCCAACGTACCGGCATACGTACCACTATTAAAATGTGGATGTCACCCTTTGGTACATCAAATAACATAATTCAAGACAACAGGCCCATTATTCATCTTAGGATTAAGATATAATACAAATGATTGTCTAAAGTGAATTGATTTGTGGAGATAGAATTATTAATCCAAATCAATTTACTTTATGTCTCGATCTAACATATCGTTACCTATGACAATGTGCCAATGTTTCTATTTGTGGAGTCCACCTTCGATAGTCAATACAAACCATCTCTCATCAGGGATATAGACAACCTAACAATCTTTACATGAATAAAGTGCCCAACTTTATTCCCTAGATTGTAGATCTTATGATTTAAACCATCACCTTAAGAATTGTGTCTGTTGCATAATCTACCCATTATATGCCCAATTCTTAAAGCTTTAGACCGACAATCTCAAACTATTGTTTGCTTGACATACATTAACAAATATGAACGTAAAAATGGCAAGATTTGGTATATAAATAATAAATAAATTCTTTATTGATAAAAATGTCTCCAAAAAGATATTACATTTTTACTCCTTAGGGCATACACGTCTAATAGAAGCAAGTGCCGATATCTAATGTTCTCCAACATTGTATGGAACAAAGAATAATTTCCCCTCGATGCTTAAGCTAATAGGTGAAGGAGTGACATAAAGCGCTCTCTACAATGACTCTATGAGTCTCTTGCAACACTTGAAAGAATGGCTAGAGATATGAAGCCAAAATTATGTGCCTTGCCTTGAAGTTCACAGTGTTCCGCCAAAAAACTACAATTTAAAACAATACACTCAATTATTTAAAAGCACCTTATAACTCAACTTAGATTTTAAAAAGTAAGAATTAAGGAAGAAGCTATTACCTGAGGTATACCATTAACTGTTTGCCCCGGTTTGATGAAGGGTGATGTAGTAGTAAATGTCTTCATGCTTTATATAGATAGGTAACTCATTGCCAGTGATTATGTCCAGTGTCGAGCACTAAACTATCAACCCATCACACATGAAAGAATGTGCGTAATAAACCAACTACATAAATTTTGGAGGTATTGAAAAGAAGTTAAATGTAGGCAATGGTTCATTCGTAATAGGTTGTTCTTGTTCTTGTTCTACTAAGGTTATGATTGTCTTGCTTTTATAGAACTTTCCTTTTTTTGCTGTTTCTTTCCCCTTAGATCTTGTAGAATATGGCTAGGCACTCGACTCATCTTTGTCATTGTAACGACTTCAATTAACCTCTTTGACCGTCCAACTAAGCTTCCAGCAGATTCACCCCTATTTGATGCTTCAAATGTTGAAATAGGCAATTCAATTGTTCTAACTCTAGTGGTAATGATACTAATGTGCACATTTTTGTCCCTTAAAGGTCTTCTATAGACTATATTAGTTGAAAGACTCCCTATCCACACCTTCCTAAGCTCAAGAAGTGTATACCCACCATTAATTCTATCGTCAAGAAAGAGCTTGCATTCTTGATATTATTTGGGTTCTTGATGATGAGGTGACAATTAGACTTCTGGAGCTTGTGAAGCTTTTACTACATTATCAAGAGGGTTATAGCTAGCCTTGAAGTAGTTGCATTATGACATGCTCTCATCCGTCGGTCTGGCACATCCTTGAGAAATGAACTCGATCACAATACCTCATAGTTCTATAATTTCCATCTATATTTTGACATTTAGGAATCGAATTTTGAACCTAGTTGGAGGTTTAAGTATTGAGACTGCTCATACACTTTGATTGACCATGAACACGTTCTGAATTTTTTGATTTCCTTAGTGCCCTCATCAATATGTCATTGTTACCAATGGCTGTAAGGTCCTTTGATTTTGTTACATCGTGTACTCATCTTGTAGAACAACAACAAACCAAGTTGTTCTTCATATGCTTCAATAGTTATTGAATTACAAATTAATAATTTGAGTTCAATAAACTTACAATCAAGTTCCCAATTGTGGTACACTTGGATTTTTAAATTGTCCATTGGGATCTTAATGTGATTTTACCCACAACTCTTCCTCATTGGCAGCACACCCGTCTCAACTAATTGTATTATGCTATGTTAGTAACATATTAATTATAAAATAATTGATATATGTAATACGAGTAAAATAATAAGGTACCAATGATTGCTCGTGCTTTCTATATCCGTCTCGGCCAACTATAGAACCATATTCATTTTTCGCTATTTTTTTTCATGCATTAGCTAATAGCAATTGGAATTCGGCGAAATGCCGATACTTTATTAAAGCTTCCCAATTGTCATCGTTTATAGAGGGGTAGTGGTGTATTACCGTAGGTGGTTACTTAAATATATTTTCATCGTCCTCCAAAATGTAAAGGTTGGGCTTTACAAAAGTGACATAGAGGCCATATCTAAACACCTTCACTAATTCAGTACAAATCTTCAAAGGTTTTTTCCTATACCACTCAACTGTGAAAGCTTCATAAATCTCTTTCCAAATCACATCTTTTACTTAGTCCAAATCCTTAGTCCTCCAATCTTTAATCCATATTGGAATGTATTCTTGACTAGGGACTCCAACTCAACTGCTTAATTCACTTATGAGTGAGCCTTCTGGTTGGCCTTTTGATTCAAATGTCACTTCTATTCTTAAACCTCTCTTCTTCATCTGATGAACTTTTTTCATCAAAGTAGCTCTCTGGTTAAAATCTACTTTGGAATCAAATTTGATACACCTTCAGAGCTCACTAACTTGTTTTGCCTTGCTATATTGAGAGGAAGATGGCGTGCACTCTTCATATTCTTCATTATAGTAGTCATTATCACTCTCTTAAGGCATTTTTACCTAATCTAGACCAAATCCTCAAGCAAAGCCAAACACGTAAATTGACATAAATCCAAAATTACAAATTAAAAATATTAATTACTAAAAGAAATATTCACTTAATAAAATATTTTCTTTCCTTTCCATCATCACTTGATAACTTTTGGTCATAAAGTTTAACCATTGGCCAAAAAGGTGACGATGTGATACTTTTTCTACTCTATATATCAACATCTAGCTTAGACCCATATTATAAAAATAATACAACTAACTTAGGAAAAATTAAATAACCTTTTCTTTTTAGAAAGAATTAAATTACCTTCTAGAAATTCGATGAGTTTTAGAAAAATTTGACTATAAATACTAAAGAGTGATATCCCAACTACCACCATTTCATGATTTAATTTTGTGGATTTCTTGGCAAATCTAGATGTATGCCATTTGCTAAGAAGATTAATACATTACTAAAAAATAAATCGATTTTCAAGTATAGCATTCCAATCTATGCTCCTTTTGAATAGGAAATAAAAAAATCGCCTAAACTTTTTCTTTTTACATTCCTTATTTCTTATTTTATGCTCTTTCTTTCTAATAAAGAGTTATACATATAGACATGTCCCTAACTATTATTATGATTATTATTGTTATTGTTGTTATTATTATTAGTGAAAACATATAACTACATAATTATTATTTATTTCTTATAAGCGGACAAAGTAAACTGAATACTAAGATAATTACAAAAAAAACCGTGTATTCGAAGACGAGGGCAATAGGCTTTGGCAGCGAGGGTGATGGGACGGCAAAGAGCTTCGATGGTGAGGACGAGGGGCTTCAACAACAAGGGCAATGGGCTTCAACGGCAAAGGCGACGGACTTCGACAGTGATGGCGACAGGCTTCAATGGTGAGGGCGAGAGGCTTCGATGGTAATGGGAGCGAGAGAGTTTGAATATGGGGGGACGCATGAAATATTTCGATCATGGAATATAAAGCCCAAGGGCCCACATTACACAACAGGTTTTATGAAAAATGTCATGTAACATACAAAACTTAGACGACGGTTTTTATAAAAATTGTCATGTAATCTAAATATTTCATGATGGTTTTTTAAAAAATTTGTTATGAAATATTAAATATGTGATGATGGGTTTTTAAAAAAACCCTTATAGAATACTCATTTTTACTACAGTTTTTTTAAAAATCCATTGTAAAAAATTGGTCGAATAACACCAATTTCAAAAGTTTTTATCCTTTATCCAGGGTGGCCAGCCCATGTGTTATGCGTCTAGTGGCCTAGAGTTTTTACTTTTTACTGTTTTTATGACAAATAAAACTATAAATAGATATATCTCTTAGTTTAAAAAAAGATGAAAAAATGAAATAAAGAAATACATTGAAACAAAAAGACATAAATTTATTTACAAATGCTCATTTTTTCCTTTTTTTTTTCTTTGGTTCCTCAATACATATCCATTCCACTTCTTCTCAAAGCAAGTGCGAAACATTGTCTTCAAAATATCAATCTCTCAACCAGAGGCAATCTCTTTGTGAATATAAGGATGCCTATGCAATCTTCGCCAACTTCTTCACCATCAATAACTACTCTTGGCTTCATCAAGACGACTACAAACAATTCCAAATCTTGGGGTTCCATTGTGTAAAAAACTTAGATTGCTTGTAATTCCATAATGAAGGGATCATTCTTGTATCCTAATCTTCTACAGTCAACCATCGTGATGTCGTTATTTTCAGCCTTAACATAGTTATTGTCGGCCCACTTGCATTAAAAAAGTGCTATGCGTAATCCCCCATAATCAAGTTCCTAAAACCTTCAATGAAACCAAAGTAGTTCCTAGTCCCATATACCAGATTCTTGTCCTTCATGGAGGAAATATGCATAGCCTCGACATGGAGAGTCAGACCATTATTTTGGACAGGATGCTTTTCATCTCTTTTGCGAGGGTAGAAAGTGTAACCATTTATGGAATATGATGTATACTTTGTAACTACCGACAATGATCATCTGGCTAGGTTCTTTAAGTCTAGTGGCATGCCTCTATCTTGTGATGTGGAGAACTTGCCATAGATATATGATCTAATTCATACTCAAAAGGTCTGGTTGTGTTCATTTTGCAATCACTTCTCATTTTTTGCTCTTTTTGGGTTCGCTTTTTTTAATTCCTTCATGTGCACCACAATAAAAAGCTTCACTTCATTAGCATTGTGCAAGACATAAAGACAAGCTTGCTCTCACTCTTCTCGATTTATTGAGGAAAAATTGCCAATAGATAGTCACCTAGCCTCAATGTTTATTGTCTTTGGCACCCTAATTGCTTCCAAATTGGACAAGCACTCAAAGCAAAATAACCGATTCCTTAGCTATATAACTTTCTTCGATACATCCATTTGGCCTATTTCAGTACTTTATGTAGCCCTTCAAAACCTTCATATACCTTTTAAATGGGTACATCCATCTCAAATATAGCCGTCCGTATAAATTAACTTCACGTACTAAGTGCACTGTTAGAGGAATCATTATGTCAAAAAAATGCTGTGGAAAATTCTCCTCAAGCATACACAAGGTTTGTACCAACTCCAATTGTAGTGAATCTAGCATAAGTGGATCAATTAACTTAGAGCATATTGAATTAAAGAATGAGCACAACATGGTAATTGCAATTCTCACATCCTTTGTTAGAATTCCCTGCAATGCAAGTGGTAGCAATTGTTGGATCAGCACATGACAATCATGTGTTTTCATGCCAATAAGTTTCAAATCCTTCACCGACACCAACTTTCTAAAGTTTGTAGAATAGCCGTTTGGCACTTTCAACGAAGCAAGCCATTTACAACGCTTTTCTCTTTTTCGCTCTTGATAACATGTGCTTCGTTGGAGGTAAGTAAGTGCAGTTCCTTCTTTTCTTGAGAAACAAATTAGGCCTAATCTCCATTTCTATGAGATCCAACTATGCTTTTTCACCATCCTTAGTCTTGCCTGGAATGTCAAGCAATGTGCCGACTATTGATTCACAAATATTTTTCTCAATATGCGTAAAATCCAAACAATGATGAACAAAAAGTGTCTTCCAATATGGAAGATCGAAAAAGATTGATCTCTTTTTCAATGGTCCATCTATAAACGGCTCGTCCTTACCTCACTTTCTTTTCTTAAATACCACTTTCACATCCTTTACCATTTCAAATATTTGTTCACCCATCAAAGCTCGAGGAGGGTCTCTTTCTTTGATGTTGCCATCAAAGGCTTTCTTTTGTTTGCAGCAATGATGATCTCTTGGCAACCATCTTCCATGACCAAGAAAAATGATTTTCTTAACATTCTTTAACCATTTGTGAGATGTTTCTGTCACATAAATAAGACAACCAACATAATACTTCAACTAATAACCAGATAAATTGCCATATATGGGGAAGTCATTAATTGTCCATATCAACATTGCATGGAGTGGGAACGTCTCTTCTTGGTAAGCATCCCTAACTTCGATTCCATTTTCCCACAAGTTTTTTAGGTCATTGATTTACAGGTGCAAGTACACATCAATGTCATTCCCCGATTAGTGGGGACTCAAAATCAATAAAGACAATATTAAAAACTTTTGCTTCATGCACATTTTTTGAGAAAGATTGTAGTTAACAAGTATTACGGGCCAAGTGCTATGCCTACTACTTATGTTACCATCTACGTTCATTCCATCCGTTGACAAAGCGAAATGTATATTTCTTGCATTTACACTAAAATCGAGATAATCAACTTCAAAAGTCTTCCATTGTGGTGAATCCGCCGAATGTCTAAACATATCATCGTCGACCCATTTGTCATGATGCCGGGTCAAATTCTTGGCATGATCTGCATTTTTGAATAAACGCCTCAAACGTGGTTCCGATGGAATGTACCATAACACCTTTGTTGGCACTCCATTCTTACCGTCTTTTGGCTCCTTCCTTTCTTCCACCTTGAGTAATGACAAATTGGAGAATAATTCTCGTCATCATCTCGTTCTTATAAAGAACACATTCATTTTCATAAGCATGAATTTTCTCATACTCCAGTCCCAAAGTGCTCAAAGTCTTCTTAGACTTATACATACTAGTTGGTAATTTATTATACTCTGGTAGAAGCCTTCCTGGAAATTTCAAAAGCTTTGTAAAACTAGAATTTGACTACCCACTTGATGCTTTCAAATTCCATAATCCAACTAAAATGGACAATTTGGTGAAATTGGTACACCTCTCATACACAGGTATCTCAGCATCATTCATCATTATTTCAAATAAATCTAGACAGTGTAAGAAGTGTTCTTTTAAATCATTGACCATGTTAACTATATTGTCGTGATCATCCACATTATCTTCCACAATAGCTTCCTTTTCTCTACTTACTAAGTTGGATTGAACTTAGACTCTCCATAAAAAAGCCACATTTTGTAGCTACTTATAACTCCCTTTTGAAATAAATGTCCTCTAACAATTACAATTGAACAAGATCTATGGTTTCCATATTGAACGCAAGGACACCAAATTTTATCATCATGGGCATGGGTTTTGGCAAAATCTAAGAACTCTTCCACACCATTCATATATTGTCTAGACAATCGAAAATCTTACATCTATTTCCTATCCATTTCGCAAGTCCTAAATTGAAATAATAAATATTGCAATTCAATTCAAAAAAATTCATAAATTACACATACCCATCATATTCTAATCATAAATCATATTCATAAAACAAATTAATCATACCCATCCACAATATAATAAACACGAATCAATAAACAACAAAATCAATACCAATTTATAAATATATCTAATAAAAACTTAAAATTAGGAAAGAGGTTAAAGAGGATAGAGGCAGAGAAGGATGACTATAGCAGTTTCGAAAGGTTCTAAATATATATTTGAGAGCCGGGTTTATGATTTACGTCTAATTGTCAAGCTGTAAAAAAGGATTTTAAGGCATCTTCCATGACAGTTTTCTCCAAAATCCATCATGGAAAGTTACAACCTTTCAAGACGATTTTTAAAAAACCGTCGTGAAGAGTTAAATTTACCATGACAGTTTTTAGAGAAAACCATCATGGTAGACATCCTCCCCTACGACGATGGTTTTCGTCTCCTTGGGCGTAACTCTCAGCATTTTTTCCCCTTACCGCGATGGTTTTTAAAAAAGTCGTTAAATAAAAGTAGTATAATCTCAAATTTTTAGTAGTGATAATAGTTAATTCTAGGAAGGATTTACAAAGGACTTAAAATAAGAATTGATGAGTGAGCATTTTACTCATAAATCAACCATTTTTTAAACTTAAATATTGTGAAAATCTCTAAGAATTTGTTTTATTTTGATGTATCTTTGTGTTCTCTTGTAGGAAATTATAAATAAATAGGAACTTAGGTGAAAATGTGGCAAAATAGGAGCTTTTGGAGCATTTGGAACAAGCATTGAATGAAAGAAGCAAGACAGGGCAATAACCCATAGAAAAAGAGGCCAAAACGCCCCTCAAGACATGCCAGGAAGTAAGCCTTGCATGGTTGCACAGGCTTGGAGTGCGCTCGCATGCACTAAGTTCACTGGGGGTGCTTAGCACTTGGCGCTATAGTGGCAAAAAGGGGCACTGCAATGCCGTAGCGCGTGGCCATGCACTGCACTTTGCCGCCGCCACTCATGAGCTTAGAAGAGACTCATAGGGGTGGCCCCCATCCTCGCAGCCACACGTCCCTAGGTGCCTTATTTGGGTTGTTTAGTGCCGATATCAATTTTTGGGAAATCTTGTCCCTAAATACTTTGTCCAATGGCCCAAACTTGATGCTTAATGATCCCTAAGCTCTTAAAAATCCTAGAGCCCCATTTTCCAAGGGTATGGAGGAATTAGGAGAAAGAAACCCATGAGTGAGCTGAAATTTTCGAGAGAGAAATAGCTTGGAGCTAAGGATTCATGAAGGATTTTGGTGGATTCTTGGAGGATTCAAGGTTTAAAGTGCATCTCCATAAAGACTTTAATATCTATTTCTTTAAGGCCATGAAATATTTATTTGCATGCATCAAAATATGAAAATCTCATGAAGGTTTGCATATACATGTTCAAATTTAGTCTTGCATGTGTTTAGAAATCCAAAGGATTGTTTATGGTAAATTTTTAGTTAGATGAGTAGTTCTTGCATATTTTATCTTGATTCAATGTATAAACTTAGAAAGAGTTAAATGGTGAGATTGTATGCTAGGGATAATAGTTAGGTTGTATGAACTTAAAATATATGTATGTTAGTTGTATGATGAAATGTCATAATGACAAAATTTGTAATATTTAGGTTGTTAAGCCTACATGTAAATTGAGCTTATATCATTTTATCCAATAATTTGTCTAAACATATTTATGACAATGTTTATGGAACCATGACAATTTGAGTAACTAAGTTAAAATAGTAGTTTTAGTGGTCGTATTAAGAAAGGTAGAAATTATGTTGCATTTTCTTTGTGCATAAATTTAAAGGCATATGTTGGGTTAAATTTGTGTATAATGAGCATGTGCCTCACTGATTCCTTTAAAGTTAGAAGAGTAACTTTGGTAGTATGAATTCATAATTTGCTTTGTGGTAATAATAACGAATGAATGTGAAAGATGTTGTTAGTAGCTTGGTTTATATAAATGATTTGGAATGCTTACTTTGTTTTCTTGATGATAGGATGTTATATACTTGTTTGACTCTTATTATGAATCTTTATAAACTTAAATGATTTATGTACTTAGTGTTTTTTCCATAAGTTTATATGATTTGCTAATCATTTGTTGTTGTGTGCACCATTATGAATTGTCCCAATTGCTATACTCATGTACGTATTTAAGATAAGCATGCTCAATTGGTGCTTTTATGACTTAAACTTCACTACCTCAAGTATTTAGACAAGTGCTTTCCTTAAAAGCCAATAATAGAGTGGTTCCACCCTAGGTTTATTCCAAATGAACTTCTTATTTTTTATTCCATGCTGAGACACTTTTTTTTCTCTTTTAAGTGATGTGAGGACATGTTCAGAGGGTGTAACAAGGATTTAGTTGATGTGCTCAATAGTAGGGTAATGAGACTGTCTAAGTGGCTATATGAAAAAGAATAGAAAACTTTATTTTCCTGCTTAGTTTTTTATCTAAATAATTATAAAATCTTCAAACATACATTACAAGCTTTGTTTAATGACTTGAACCATCCCGATCGGAGATCTGTAGAGTAAGTTATGAATTTTTAAATCTTAACAAAGTTGTTGAAATTCTGCAGAAAAATCAGCAGGAATGCCTCTAAATTAGTGCATTTTTGGAGACACAAATGGATAGAAATTTAACATAATAGCCCATTAGAATGGTCCAGGTGTTAGCTTAAATTAGGCACTCATTTGTAATTTTTGGAGTTGTGTTGCATATTTTATGAATATTCCCATATAGTCGTCAAAGCTACATTTTTTAAAAATCAATAAAACCAAGAACTAAAACTGCTACTTTTTTATATTCGATGCCTACACCTAAAAGGATCCTACAACCCTTTAGAACCTATAAATTGTGACTTGTAACACTTGATTTCACCTCGTTTTGGATTTTGCAGTCAAAGTTGAGTACATTGGAAGTTTCTTTTATAAATTTTCTAAACGTTGCAAAATTTCCTTAAGTCTAGGACCTTGATATCTTGATTATTATTTTTAGAAATTTAAAGAGTTTAGGTATTGGTGTGAAATAACTCAATGTAAGCATTATCGATGTATTTCCTTTAACATAAACTTTTCTATTTTTAGTGACTTAGGGAATCCTAACGAATTGAATCTAGATTGAGATTTAATGTAATGCTTGCATGTTTGATATGTTATGGTTATGTTGTATTTTGCATAACTGTTGCATTGGCATATGTATTACATTTGCATTGATCATTGCATTTGGAGTGATGCTTGGCATTTGAAGGCCCTTGAGCTATTAGCTCAGATTATGGTATATAGGTACATATAGGCCCTTGAGCTCTTTTTTCTTGGGTCGCTGTATGGTAATTACTATGGATAATGTAAATGTTGTAACATAGTAAGTATAGGCGGTGGGAATTTACCTTCTGTTAATTATTTTTGCTATATAAATTCTATTATTTACTTTTAAGTTCTTTTAGCCATGATCGGTCAATGTTCCATTTCAATCGGACCTATTTCCCAATATCTAGGTTGAAATAGTTTAGCATTAATAAGGCTTGTTACCCATGGCTCGGTAAGATTTATTGTGTTTATATATTTGTTAATGATAGTGTGGTTCACCATTGTTAAATACAATGCCACAGAATGATTTTGAGACCTCTAGAGAAATAGTCAAGAATGAAAACTCTGAAAAAACTTTGGAACAAGTACAGTAGCTCAGGAATGAGCTTCAAGTTTGGCTCTATATACTAGCATGCCTATATATTATATTATATGATGACTTGGTGTTTCTGTTGTTCTTTATGCTATGAAATGTGCATACGTAAGTCAATCCATGTGATTTAGGTCGCCTTCTTGTCATAATCCCTTTTTTCCCTACTAAGCATTTGGCTCAGCTTGTTTTATGTTTTCCTTCCCTTTAGAACTTTACAAATTATGTTAGCTATTAGTAGTGCTCAGTTGTCACTTTCAAAGGCTTGATGTCGAGACAGTTTAAGTTAGGGTTTCACTATATTTAATTCTAACTCTCACTATGATATTGTCCTTTGTGTATAAAAACTGTATTAGTACGATAGTGTCCCAAGTTTGTAAACTTTTGAGATATTTTGTAATTTTGGACTGTTTTTACTATTTATAATTTAAAGACTTTGGAGCAAGTATTTTACCTATTTTTATTAATAATATATATTTGGTTTTTTGTTAGCATATTCTGCTTAATTTACTTTAATTTCATTTCTATTAACCCCTATTTCGAGGGTTTGTCTCAACTTTCCTATCTCAAGTAGACAATTGAGAAATATATTGTGAGAAATTGCAAGTAAACAATATCATAAACAAGTAATAAAGAGTGAGTAGAGTATTGTTCCTATGAGGATTGCATTAATGTAGTTAAGTACCAAAATCTGTTAATTCTAGAAACGAATCGAAACAAAGAAAAATAAGAAAACAAAAATAAATAAAAACAAAATAAGATAAACTAACAACAAACAAAAGATAAAGAAAATAACAAATAAAACACTAAACCTCTTCATCTCAATTTATTATCAATTAACTCTCCTAGTCTATACACCAAAAACCCTAATTTATTTCAACTCCCTCTCTTGAGTGCCAAGCCAAAAATATTCCTAAAATTCAATTATAATATCTCTATTTGAGATCAAGAGAATAAAAATTATCACGTTCAATGGTTCTTTCAGAAAGGCTTCAAAAGAATTATAGGCTTCTCGAACTCTATAAAATCCTAGGTTGTATTATCTAAGATCTTATCTAATATTCCCCCTTCCGAGTACTAAATTCTAAATATAAAATCATCCAATTATGGCTAGTAATTTATAAGCATTAAGAACAAAATAACACAAATATACTTATGAAAAATCTCATAAGAATAAATTAGACAATCAAAGACATAATATTAAACACAAAATAAGTGTTCTAATATCTCAATTCACAAAAATATAAAGATAAAAAAATTAGAAAGAAAAACCTATACATAGGTGTCATAATTTTCCAAGCTTGACTCTCCAATTTTCAATCTTTTCCTCTTGATTTTCAAATTGTCTTCTCTCTTGAATTTCTTAAATTAAATGTAAAAATAAAAACCTAATAGAGATTTCTTAGCTATTTTCTCCTCGACTCTCAACCATGGGGGGTTTAGGCCTTTTTCTAAATTACCTAAGATGGTCCTATTTATTGGTTTTGAACAAAATGGGTAAATATTTAAAAATTAGGAATATTGGAATTTTCTAATTTGTACGGGTCACCAAGCGCCACCCTATCTGGTGCATATGTGAATTGATGTTTGATCAGTGTCTCCTTCAACGAAATTCCCTTTTATTACCCTTTCATTTAATTTCCATGCTAGCAATTACGAAACATTCTCCTTTAAGCTCTGCCCTACCGGACACGTGGCAAAGAAGCATTTGGAGTTAAGGTTGCGGTGGCAAGTGTAAAGACATGGTTGGATAAAGAGCAGATGTACAGAAGCTGCTATAGGCCATGAAACACGGGAACAAACACGCTGTGGAGTAAGCTGAGCAGCTAGGGTCCACGGATTTTATGCGTGCCCTGCCCACTTTTGCCATTCACTTGCGCACCGATGAAATTCCAAAGCCAATCTGACGGTCTTGATCGAGCTGGAAGAACGGTCCTCAAGCTACAGCTTTGGACTGTTTAAAGCTTAATTAAATTTGATTTTTTATATAATTGTTGTTTCCATTTAATTCCCTAATTACCTTAATTTCCCAATTCACCAATTTACCTAACACAAAAAATAAAATAAAATGAAAAGAAACTAACTAAGATAAAATCAAGCCAAATTAAATTAAATTAAAACAAATAAAATCAAAATAAAAATAAAATGAAACAATATTAAATGAAAACATAACTAAATTCTATACCAAAGAGAGCTAAAATAACTCCATTTCATAGAGTTACCAAAATAACTAAATTAAGTAATTCCAATATCTTTGTTTGGAACCAACTATTAAGGGCTCATTAAGTGAAAATACTATTAATTTACCAATTATCACAAAGGAAATTACAAGTCTCCTAATTTTATAATCTCCTAGGTTGTGTTTTCTAATCCAATATTTAGAATCCTCTTTTCCTAAGTAAAAATCCTAAATTAAAATCAACTATCTGGTGGCCAATCAATTAGAGGTATTTAAATCAAGGAAATACAAATAAATGGAAGATGGAGATCAAATTACAATAATCTAAGATAGTTATCTAATTATCCAAACACAATTTCAACTCAAGGCTATAGCCTTCTAGACAAAGAATCTAGCTACTCATAATCACAAATAAATCCAAAATTACAGACCATAACATATTAATGGAATCTATAACAATTACAAGGAATTTCAAAAGAAAAAGAGAGAAGAAATAAATTAATTGGATGAGCTTGGATGATCCTTTATTTCTTCTTTCTCATCTTCAAATCCTAAGGTGACTTCTATGTTTCCTTCCAAAACCAGCTCCAAAAGTCCCATGCCAAAACCCTAAAATAGATATTTATATGTGTTTAAAAACTTGAGAATATTCCCCCAAAATCCACCTCAAAATGAACACATTCCCTTGGATTAGGAGTCGATTATGCTAAGGCCAGGGATTTTTTGACACAGGTCACGTGCTTTCAAAAAAACTTAGGTAGGCAAGAACGACAGTGCATGGCCACAAGGCATGAAAGGGCTCAGCTGTGCGTGTTGGATTTGGGCAAGCTTAATGCCCCTCTCGAGCAGCCGTGAGGATTAGCTGGCGCTAGAGCACCAGTGATCTAGTCCTCCATGTTGGGGCGCCACTTTGTTGGTTCTGGGACGCTAGCTCTTGTTCTAAAGCCTCCAAGAAACGCCTTCTTTTCCTATTAAAAAATAAAAATAAATTAAATTAAATTACTAGAGAAATAAAAATAAAAATAACATAAAAACATAAACTTAAATAAAAATAGAAACATAGCATAAAACAACCAAATTACTCAAAAATTAACAGAATACAAAAGTTAGGGTAATTAATAAAATCATTCTGTCACATTTCTTGAGTAATGGCCTAGAAGCTATAACCTAGCCCAATTGTGTGTGTGTGTCTTTTTTTTTTTTTTTTGTATTCACATAAATTCTACTTTTTTAAACAATCTTTATTTATGTCATAAAATGCGAAAACTTCTTACACCATAAACTTAGTGTACGTCTCTCTGAGACATTTTTTGTGTCTTATCGGGACCTGTTGCCTTTTTTCCAAGGCATTTTAGTGTTTTTTCAGGGTAGTTTTGGTGTCTCACCTAACTTTTTTTGTGCCCTATCGAGACATGTTGCATGCCCTTTTGGGACATTTTCATGTCTCATTGAAACATGTTGCATGTCCCTTCAGGACATTTTTCGTATGCCACCGAGATATGTTGCGTGTCCCTCATGGACATCTTTAGTATCTATTACACTGTTGTAAGGCCATAGAATGAGTTGATTGCCTTTTTATTAAAATGAACCTCATGCCCCTTAACCATAGTGGTGAAGTTATCATGCTCAAAAGCATTAGAATAAAACTCATTTATTAAGGGGATGACAGCATCCTTTGGTGGGTGCACAAAATTCTCTTATTTTCTTGAAAGGATGATTTGCAAAAGTATTGTTGCAGAATATTTATGGATGGTTCTATTTCTAACCCCTTTTTCTAAAAGTGGAGTTTTCTTGTTGATAGAGCACTTACTTTGAGCATACGCCTCTGCCGATACAAAAAGATTAGAATTAAAATGCGATGAAGAGAAGGATTTGCCCCATCGATAATGCTCTAGATGCCATATCCTTATATCTCAACCCAAGCTTTTCACCCAGAAAATAATTAAAACACCACTCACAGCCATAGAATTCCTACCAAAAGTGCAACCCAACTCAAACAACTGATGATTTTAAACTGTTGTGGAAACTTCACATTCCATGACGGTTTTTAAGAAAACCATCATGGAATAATGGTCGATGTACAACACTTCCACAATAGTTTTTGCTAAAACCATCGTGAAAAATTGGTATTGCATAAAAAAAATTGCCAAAATTTGTGATTTCCCACGGGATAGCTAGTCTCGTGTGTTATCCATTACAGCAAGGCCTTGATTGTATACAAAAATTGATGTATATTGAAATTACAAGGTATTTACAAGATCATTTACATTTCAACTATTTTACACTATCTTTTATCTACTATCTCTATCGAAACAGGACATACCTATTTACAAATTGTACCTACTCTCATCTAACTTCATTTATATCCTTATGTATGTAAAAATCTTTTTTTTCCTAGGGCTTGCATACCATATTAATTATATCTCGCACCACATTCTATGTTTCTTTGTTGTCTTGGACACTTACGTCTAGAACATAGCATTCCCTTCGATCGAATTTTGACACTACTTCCTGCTTGAAGCTTCCAATCATTAAATGCCTTAAAAATGTGTCATGATTAATGAATTAATAGACAATACAATCTCATGATTGATACGAAATCATCACGTGGTGGGTGTCTGAGGGGATCAAACCAATATATTTGGTCTTCCATGTAAAATAAGTGTCAACATCCAATGTTCTCCAACATTGTATGGCACGAAGAATAATTTCCCCTTCGGTGCTTGAGCTAATAGGTGGAGGAGTGACATGACACGTTCTCTACAATCACTCTATAGGTCTCTTGCAGCACTTAAAACAATCGTCGAGTATATGAAGCTGAAATTTTGCGCCTTGTCTTGAAGTTCACAATATTCTGCCAAAAAACTACAATAAAAAAATACAAGTCAATTATTTGAAAGCACCTTATAACTCTATCTACATTTTAAAATTTATGAATTAAGGATAGAGTTATTACATGAGGTATACCATGATATAGTTCACCCCGATTTGATCAAAGATGATGAAGTAGTAAACTTCTTCATACCCCACATAGATAGGTAATTCATTGCCAGTGACATTTACTAGTTTTCGGCACTGAATCATCAACCCATCGTGCATATAAAGCTAACTGTATAAATTCTAGATGTGCTGAAGAGAAGTTAAATGCAGGCAGTGGCTCATTCACAATGGGTTGTTCTTGTTCTTGTTTTACCTTAGGCTGTGATTGTCTTCCTTTTGTAGAGCTTTTCCTTTTCTTGGCATTTCTTTCCCTTTAGATCTTATGGAATATGTCTAGACACTTGACTCATCTTCATCATTGCGACGGCTTCAATTAACCTCTTTGGCCATGCAATGAAGCTTCTAGCGACTTCACCCACAGCTGTTGCTTTAAATGTTGGAACAAGCAATTTAGTTGTTCTAACTCTAATAGTAGTGATGCTAACACACATGTTTTCTTCCCCTAATGTTCTTCCATGGACTGTATCAGTTGGAAGACTCTCCTATCCACGCTTTGCGAGCGCAACAAATGCACACCCACTTTAATTCTATCCTCAAAAAGAGCCTGCATTCTTTACCTTGTTCGGACTCTTGATGATGAGGTGACAATTGGACTTCTGGAGCTTGATGGAGCTTCTGCTACATTGTCGAGAGGGTTTTGCCTAGTCTTGAAGCTGTTGCATTGTCAGATGCTATCATCCATCGACTTGGCACGTCCCTTGGGAAATGAGCTGAACCATAAGACCTTATAGTTCTACAATTTCCATCTACATCTACGACATTTCGGAATTCAATTTCGAACCTAGTTTGAGGTCAAAGTATTGAGACTGCTTTACATACTTTGATTGAACCATGAACACGTCCTGAATGTTTCAGTTTCCCTAGTACCCTTGTCAATATGTAATCATTACCGACGGATTGAAAGCTCCCTTAACTTTGTTGCATCGTTTACTCATCCTGTAAAACAACAACAAAACCATATTATTCTTAAGATACTTCAACAGGTATCAAATTACAAATTAATAGTTTGTGTTCAATAAACTTACAATCAAGTTCCCAATTTTTGCTACTATTGGATTGTTAAACTATCCAACGAGAGCTTGACATGATTTTACCCACAACTCCTCCCGTGTTGGTTGCATGCCTGTCTTAGCTAACTGCATTACACTATGTTACTAACATATTAATGATAGAATAATTTATATATGCAATAGAGTAAGATATGAGTGTACCAATGATTGCTCAAGCTTTCTATATCCGACTCGGCCAACCATAGAGTAGTATTTATTTTTTGCTCTTATTTTTCTTACATTTTATGATAGCAATTAGAATTCAAGGCAATGTCAATGCCTTATAAAAGCTGCCTAATTGTCACCGTTTATGGAGGGATAGTAGTGTATTACCATAGGAAGCCGCTTATATAAATTTTTATCCTCCTCCAAAATGGAAAGGTATGGCTATATAAAAGTAACATAGAGGTCAGATCTAAACCCCTTTACTAATTCACCACAAACCTTCCAAGCCTTTTTCCTATACCAATCCTCGATTGTGAAAGCTTCGTAAATCTCTCTCCAAATTACATCTTTATTTGTTCCAAATCCTTATACCTCCAATCTTTAATCCATATAGGAATGTGTTCTCAACTAAGGACTCCAATCCAACTGCTTAATTTATGGTCGGGTATGCCTTCCAGTTGGCCTTTTGAATCAAACGTCACTTTTATTCTTAAACCTTTCTTCTTCATCCAATGAACTTTTTTCATCAAAGTAGCTCTTTGCTCAAAATCTACTTTGGGAACAAATTCAGTTCACCTTCGTGGCTTACTACCTTATTTCCCTTGCTATATTGAGAGGAAGATGGAGTGCACTCTTTATACTCCTCCTCATAGTGGTCACTATCGATCTCTTGAGACATTTTACTTATTCAAAGTAAGCAAAAACTAACGCACACATACTAATATTAAATTACAATTTTATTCAAAAAAGTACAAACAAATAATCAATTCTAATCAATAATGATCCATTCTAATTCACATATTAAAAATTCATATATTATAAATTCACATACTATAAATTCATATATTAAAAATCACAGATTATAAATTCACATATTAAAAATCACATATTATAATTCACATATTATAAGATCACATATTATAAATTCACATATTAAAAAGACACATATTATAAATTCACATATTATAAATTCATATATTAAAAATCAAATATTAAAAGTCACATATTATAAATTCAAGAAACCGTTGTGTAAGCTTAAATTTTTCACAATTGTTTCTTGAAAAACCATCGTAAAAAAAGCTCAATTTCGTCGCTTACATAGGTTTTTCTCTTCTGCCCAGGATAGTCAGCCTGTGTGTTAAGCATACAATGGCCCAGAATGTTTACTAATTCCTGTTTTCATCACAAATATAACTACAAATAGATTTCCCAAACCTTTAAAAAAGTTAAAAACAAAACAAAGAATATATTTAAATAAACATATTATACATTTGTTTCCAGATGCTTAATTTTTTTCTCTTTTTTTTTATTAGTTCTTCAATACATATCCCTTCCACATCTTGACGAAGCAAGTGCAAAACATCATCTTCAAAATCATTTATCTTTTCAATCAGTGGCAATCCCTTTGTGAACGAAGGGATGTCCGTGTAATCCTCGGCAAGGCAACTTCTTCATCATCAGTAACTACTCTTGGCTTCATCGAGACGACTAGAGACAATTCAATGTCTTGGAGATCCGTAGTATAAAAAACTTGGATTGCTTGTAATGCCATAATGAAGGGATCATTCTTGTATCTCAATCTTCTAAAGTCAACCACCGTGATGCCAGTCATTATTCGGTCTTAACATAGTTATTGTCGGCCCACTTGCACTTAAAAAGTGACGATGCTCAATACCCTATAATCAAGTTCCCAAATATCTTCAATGAAACCAAAGTAGTTCATGGTACCATATACCGGATTCTTGTCCTTGGCGGAGGCAATATGCATAGCCTCGGCACAGAGAGTCACACCAGTTATTTTGGACAAGATGCTTCTCATCTCTTTCGCGAGTGTAGAAAGTGTAACCATTTATGGAATATGACGTATACCTTGTAACTACCAACTGACGGTCCTCTAGATAGGTTCTTCAAGTCTTGTGACATGTCCTCCATCTCATAATATAGAGCACTTGCCATAGATGTATGCTCTAATCCACAACTGAAAAGTCTGGTTGTGTTCATCTTGCAACCTCTTCTCATTTCTTGCTCTTTTTAGGTTTGCCTTTTTTAATTCATTCATGTGCACCTCAATGAAAGGCTCCACTTCATTAGCATTGAGGAAGACATAAAGACAAGCTTTGCTCCCATTCCTCTTGATTTATTGAAGAAGGATTGCTTGTAAATAGTCCCCTAGCCTCAATGTTTATAGTCTTTGGCACCCCAATTGCTTCTGCATTAGACAAGTACTTGGAGCAAAATTCAACCAATTCCTTAGCTATGTAACTTTTTACAATACATCCCCCTAGCCTATTTTGGTTCTTCATATAGCCCTTTTGAAAGCTTCATAGATCTTTCAAATGGATACATCCATATCTAATACACCAGTCCACATTACTTAACTTCACGTACTAAGTGCATCGTTAGATGAATTATGATGTCAAAAAATGCTAGTAGAAATGCTTCTCAAGCATGCATAAAGTTTGCACCAACTCCGATTATAGTGAATCTAGCATAAGTGGATCAATTACCTTGGAGCATATTGAATTAAAGAACAAGCACAACTTGGTAATTGCAAATCTCACATCCTTTGTTAGAATTTCCTGCAAAGCAAGTGGTAGTAATTGCTGCATCAACACATGACAATGGTGTGTTTTCATACCAATAAGTTTCAAATCCTTCACCAACACCAACTTTTTACAGTTTGAAGAATTGCCTTTTGGCACTTTCAACGAAGCAAGCCATTCATAAAGCTTTCTCTTTTCCGCTCTTGATAACGTGTGCTCCGTCGAAGGTAAGTAAGTGCGGTTCTCTCTTTTCTTGGGAAACAAATTAGGCTAATCTCCATTTCTATGAGATCCAACCATGCTTTTTCACCATCCTTAGTCTTGCCAGGAATGTCAAGCAACATGCCAGCTATGGATTCACAAGCATTTTTCTTAATATGCATAACGTCTAAGCAATGACAAACAAAAAGTGTCTTCGATATGGAAGATTGAAAAAGATTGATCTTTTTTTCCATGGTCCATCAATCGGCAGCTCGTCCTTACCTCGCTTTCTGTTCCTGAATACCACTTTTATATCTTTTACCATTTCAAAGATTTGTCTCACCCATCAAAGAATAGGGAGGGTCTCTTTCTTCACTGTTGCCATCAAAGGCTTTCCTTTGTTTGTCAGTAACGACGATCTCTTGGCAACCATCTTCTATGACCAAGAAAAACAGTTTTCTTACCATTCTTCAACAGTTTGTGAAATGTTTTTTTACATACAAATAAGACAACCAATAGAACTCTTCATGGAATAACCAGATAAATTGTCATATGTGAGGAAGTCGTTGATTGTCCATATCAACATTGCATGGGGTGTGAATGTCTTTTCTCGGTAAGCATCTCTAACTTCAACTCTATTTTCCCATAAGTTTTTTAGGTCATCGATTAACGATGCCAAGTATACATCAATGTCATTGCCTGGTTGGTGAGGACCCAAAATCAATAAGGACAATATTAAAAGCTTTTGCTTTATGCACATCTTTGGAGACAGATTATAGTTGACAAGTATTACTGGCCAAGTACGATGCCTAATACTCATGTTACCATGTGGGTTCATTCCATCTATCGACAAAGTGAACTATATATTTCTTGGATCCGCACTGAAGTTAGGATGATCAGCTTAAAAGTCTTTTATTGTGGTGAATCCACCGGGTGTCTAAGAATACCATCGTTGACCCGTTTGTCATGATGCCATGTCAAATTCATGGCATGTTCTAGGTTTTTGAATAAACTCCTCAAATGTGGTACCAATGGAATGTACCATGACGCTTTCTTTGGTACTATATTCTTACTATCTTTTGGCTCCTGTCTTTTCTTCCACCTTGCTTGTTGACAAACTGGACAATAATTATCGTCCTCATACTCATTCCTATAAAGAACACAATCATTTTCACAAGCATGAATTTTCTCATACTCCATTCCCAAAGTGCTCAAAGTCTTCTTAGCCTCATACAAATTAGTTGGTAATTTATTACCCTCTAGTAGAAGTCTTCTTAAAAATTCTAAAAGCTTTATGAAACTAGAATTTAACCACCCATCTGTCGCTTTCAAATTCCATAATCCAACTAAAGCGGACAATTTGGTGAAATTGGTATACCCCTCATACATGGGTGTCACGACATTATTCATCATTGTCTCAAATAAATCCGGACAGTGTAAGAAGTGTTCTTCCAAATCATCCGCCATGTCAACCATATTTCCGTGATCATCTATATTATCCTCCACAATAGCTTCTTTTTCTTTACTTACTAAAGTTGGATTGAAATTAGACTCGCCATGAAAATGCCACATTTGATAACTACTTATAATTCCATTTCGAAATAAGTGCCCTCTAATAACTAGAATTGGATGCAATCTATGGTTTTCACATTGGACACAGGGACACCGAATTTTATCACCTTTGGCATGAGTTTTGGCAAAATTCAAGAACTGTTCCACACCATTCACATATTCTTTAGACAATCAAAAATCCTACATCCATTTCCTATCTATTTTGCAAGTCCTAAATCGAATAATAGATAGCAATTCAATTAAAATTAATTTCGCAAATTATACATACCCATCATATTCTAATCATAAAACAAAAACATTCATCCATCATAAAACAAATTACACTTACCTATCATAAAACAAATTAATCATACCCATTCACAATACAATAAACATGGATTAAGAACAAATTACAATTGAAAAGGGGATTAAAGAACAACAGTTTATCAATTTTTAATAAAAATTACAATTGAAAAGGGGATTAAAAAGTGTGAAGGTAGAGAGAGACAGCAGCAGCAGTTTTGGAGAGGTCTGTGTTCGTATTTAAGAGGTTAGTTTCTGATTTCTGTTTAATTGTCGAGGTGGAAAATGGGATTTTAAGTGAGCTATCATGATGAATAAACCATCATGGTATGTACTGTTGAAAAAATAGTACGCAGTGGAATTTTAAAAATTTTTATATCAGAGTATTTTTCAAAACACAAGTTTGACACACTATATGCATAAATTAACCGGATCTTACTAACCTTGTATATGCCAAAAAGCTACCGCAGTCAATGAAGAGAAGTAACATTCCAGAAGGACCTCAACCAATTGGCCTTCTTTGCTATTCTCTATCCTCGATCGGAGTGAGTGTGGGCTCGCGTCATTTAGCTTTTCTCCAAGTGTCTCTCCTTCCAACCAATTGAGAAATTCCCAAAGCTATAATTCGTGATTTGTGAATGATAGCTTTCCGGGGAGTTTTAGAGTCTCGCTGGCAGAGTCTCACCCTAGATTTCTCAATTGATCTGAATAATAATGAAACTCACTCCCCTTTTATAGAGGTTGGGCCCAGGAGTCAGTCTTTATTAGATAAGGCCTCAAAAATTTGAATCAGAATTACATCGAAATCAATATATGATAAAATCCGTGTGAAAACACATAATACTTTTATCGACCAGTCGGTAGGCCGAACAGGCAGATCGACCTGTCAAACATCCTCAATCGGCAAGCCAAACTTAAAGATTAGCCTGCCAAACCTCTGATAAAAGATCGTTGCGAATCTTTATTTCCCACCCGAGATTCTTGGGATAGAGCCTCAATTTAATTCAAATAACCCAATAGAGAAGTTATCTGATTAAACCATTCATATGTAGATAATCTTTAGGAGAATAAATATTTCTAATAATTCAACAAGTTTATCTTGAATTAATTTAAAATTAATCCAACCGATAAACAAATAAGAATTATTTGATCCCGATAATTCAATAAGTTTATCTTGAATTAATTTTATCACAAAATTAAATTAATCGATAAACAAACATGAATTATATGATTTTTACCGAATTTCAGTGAATCTGATAAATCTGACATAAGTCACCAATTATTGGAAAAATCGTTGTATCATTACAAAATTTTTATGAGCTAGCAAAGGGGACCTAATGGACCTATATAGTTCAAGCTCCCGATAATCATGAAACCCAATATCCTAGATGTATATTTCATAATTATCAACTCCAACGTTACTCTACTAAAAGCTCAGATTTGCACTCTTAAACTATACAAAATTACGAAGCCTGTATAGCTAAGTCTCCATGACATATCATAATGTATCGTATTCCCATAAGATTATCCATAATCGGCTTAAAGACAAGTTCTGTCTTACCTTCCTAATTATTTTTATCTTACATTGCATCATCTTGCCATCAAAAAACTTACCATTGAAATATGGTATATCTTTCGATTACACCTATGTATCCAAATGGTTGAGCGCTCTAATTTTTCAATTATAGGATAATGCATATAAGAGGATATTACTACTCCTAAAAAGGAGCTATGGATTCAATATCTATGAATAACAAGTCTACGGTATCGAGAGTCATGCCTTCAACGTACCGACATGCGTACCACTATTAAAATGTGGATATCACCCTTTGGTACATCAAATGACATAAGTCAAGATGATGGGCCTACTATCCATCTTAAGATTAACATACAATACATATGATTGTCTAAAATAAATCGAATTGCTAAGGCAAAATTATTAATCTAAATCAATACAAATTATGTTCCGATCTAACACATCGTCACCTATGGCAATGTGCTAATGTTTCTATTCATAGAGTCCACCTTCGATGGCAAAGACAAGCCATCTCACAATAGGAATATAAACAACATAACAATCTTTGCATGAATAAAGCCCCCCGACTTTACTCCCTCGATTGCGAATCTTATGATTTAGACTATGACCCTAAAAATCGTGTCTTCCACATAATCTATCCATCTTATGCCAAATTCTTAAAGGTCCAAACCAATAGTCTCAAACTTTTGTTTGCCTAACATACATTCAACAACTATGAATGCACCAAGGACAAGATTTGGTATATAAATAATAGATAAATTCTTTATTGATAAAAATGTCTCCAAAAACATGTTACATTTTTGCTCCTTAGACCATACACGTCTAACAATCTCTCACTTGCATTAAGTGAGTAAATATGACAAATCTCACGTCCCCATAGCTTCCACATGCCTCTCGAAGACTCTCCTAGTAAGTGTCTTCGTGAATGGGTCAGCTAAATTTTCCTCTGACGCGATTTTGCACACCATGATATGCCCTATCTCGACGAAGTCGTTTATCACATGATACTTCCGATCAATATGCTTACTCTTCTTGTGAAATCTTAGTTCCTTGGCATAAGCTACTACTGCACTATTATTATAGTACAATTATACCGCCTTATCCATACTAGGAACTACCTCAAGATCCCCAAATAACTTTCGAAGCCACACTACTTCTTTTGAAGCATTACTAGCTGCCACATACTTGACCTCCATCGTTGAATCCAAAGTGCAATCTTGCTTCACACTTCTCTAATTGATGGCACTATTGCCCAAAGTAAACACAAAACCTAAAGTTGATCTTCTAGAATCCAAACAGGATTGGAAATCCGAATCAGTGTATCCTAAAAGAGTTAAGTTCTCACCTGAATACACAAGTATATACTCTTGAGTCCTTAGATACTTTAAAATATGCTTGACCATAACCTAGTGGTCTAGTCCTGGATCCTCTTGAAATCGACTCATAATTTCGACTGTATAACAAATATCCGTTTGTGTGCAAAGCATGGCATACATGAGACTACCCACTACCAAAGCATAAGGCACCTTCTTCATGTATTCTCTTTCTTCCTCAGACTTTGGAGAGTCTTTCTTAGAAAGAGTAATTCCAGATCTAGCTGGTTGCCCGCCTTTCTTAGAATCCTACATTGCAAACCTCTTGAGATGCTAAGGCCGGGTAGAGGTGCTAAGGCCTCTGTCCTAGTCATAGGCTAGGTATCTATGATTTGTCCCCACCAAGGATCGTCCAACCAAGGAGGAGGGACCTGAGGAGGCTGCAGCTGAAGATGAGAATGAGGACGCTAATGAGAGGCTCATCGCCACTAGGGTCTAAGGCATTATCACATATTGGAGGACTTGGCCTGGGCAAACCTCAACAGCGGGGTATTCGAGCACTCTAACATAGTTTTGGCTTGATACTTTACGTCAGGAGTACAATATCCCGAACGACGTCAAGCTCATCCTGCCTGAAAAGGGAGACTCACTACTAAACCCTCCTAAAGGTCACATCACCCTATATGCCAAGTTCTTTAGGGCCAGGCTTCGTCTACCTTTTCATCCCTTTTTTCACTGGGCACTAAATGACTTGAACGTGTGTCCTTGCCCAGCTCAACCTGAACTGGTACCTTGTGATGATCGAGATGTACATACTTTGGAACTACTACCAGACAACCAAGAAGCCATGGGAAGCCTTCAAATAAGTGTATAAAATGAAGAGTTTCCCCCGGCAATCTAGGTTGTATTATTTCACTGGCTTCAAGAAGAATTTCATTTTGGGCAACCTCGACTCCGACAAGCTCTAAAAGTTTGAGTGGTTCTACAGTCGAGGGCAATTACCTAGCCCGAGCTGGTGATGTAGTGCCTGAGGATTAAGAAGTCCTTGAGTAGGCTCAAGCAAGGACATGTCTAGTTGAAGAGACCATGGGCTTTGAGTAAGGTTGTCAATGCGATAAAGGAGTTATACACAAAGCCTGAGTATACTCGACAACAATCTTTTCTCCCCTAAAGACCAACCTCTCCTGTTATGGCTGGTTTGGGGAGTCCAGCCAAATAAATACCTATCAAAATGTTCCTCCTGCCTGGATGACTGGCCAGGTTATAGTCGCCATGTCGAGTGCCATGGACATCTTGGGGCTGAGCATCAGTGGATCTAGGTGGCTGATGAGGGAGCCATCATCATCCAGTTTCGAGGACTTGTCGAGTGGTTCCCTCAATCTAGGGCCATCCATGGCAGACGAGGACCTCAAGGACATGACCAGATACTTGTACCCATCGCACGAGCTCTAGATTGGGGGTAAGCTCTGATTTTTTTTTGGTTGGTTATGTCGAGCTCACCTTGACTTGGTGTTTCCTTGTAGATATGACTTCTCGGCAAGCTTCCAAAGAAGAGCGGCAGAGGATGATGGAGAACCTTCACCGATCAAAAGAAAAAGCTATTTTAGGGTCCAAGAGGAAGAGGACCACGAGGACTGAGCAGTCTCCTACCCCCATCTAACTTGTCACCCCACTGCCAACCCTAAGAATGGTGGGGGCCTCATCTAGCTAGGACCCACAGCCAACCGTAGTGACCGTCATGCCGCCACCACAAACGGATCCATTAAGGAGGCGTCGAAACACCCATCACCTGATGATTAATACAATCATGAGGCCATGCCCAAGGACTCGTTCTTCGAGAGTATTTGGGAAGAAAGCTACCTGGATCTCTTAAAAGCCACCTTCCACTCCTCCATCAAGGTACACTAAGTCCATATCCTGAGCTATTTCTGACTTTAGATTTTCTTAGCTCTAATCATTCCTCTTCTTCAGGCTTGCACACTTTTAGAGATGGCCAATATGGTTGGTACGCGCGACCTCAGTTTTGAGAAGTTGAAAGCAGAGAAGGCCACAGTGGAAAAGGCTAAGGTTAAGAAGGTGCTCAAGGCAAAGAAAGCCGAGCTTGAGCAAGCTAATGTGAGTTCTTCTCAAGCCAAGGATGAGGCAAGGAAGGCCAAAGAGAAAGCCGACCAGGCCAAGGTCGTGGTGGACCAGTCTCGGTCGGAGACGAACCAGGCACGAGCTGATTTGTAAGCCTTTAGGGGGGAGCACGAGCGCTTCCTGAGTATACGGATAATTATTATCTCACCCAAGAAGTTATGCAATTCAAAGCTTCTACGGAGTATGCAGATAATTATTATCTCGGGATGATAGACTTACAAGAACACCTTATAGAAAGGCATCCCGAGTTGGCTGACTTTGACTGGTCCATTATCATCGACCTGAAGGTAAACAAGGAGACAGGGCAGGCCAACCAGGAGATGGTGGTTGATTTGGATGGCGAGGATAGGGACAATGAGAATGATGATGGCGGGGGCAAGGCCTAGAGTTAATTTTAATTTTGTATTTGTCTTTAATTTGGGTTGGGAGGTGCCTGGTTAATTGTACCTCCCAAGACAATATAATTTTCATTTTCAATGAAATTTCTATTTCATTTTTCCAAATTCTACATTCTTAATTCCTCAGAAGTTTAATTTTTTATTTTACTTTCCAAGTACAATGCTTCTTGGGGAAAGAATCCAAATTTCATCTTCACGAGTAAAAGCTTCTCGGAAGCAAAATATTTATTTCATTTTCCAAGTTAAATATTCCTTGGGAACAAACTTTCTTGGAAACGAAATATAGATTTCATTTTCCCAAGTTGAATGTTCCTCGAACAATTCCTCGGAAACAAAATTTCTTAGAAATGAAATATTGACTTCATTCTTCCAAGTTGAATGTTCCTCGGAGGAGGTCAACTATAGTTGGTAGTATAGATTTGTTTAAGTTTACTTGAACTTTTACAAGTCAAATTATGGTCGGGAGTTACACCCTTGGGATGTTGCAGTGTCAGGGCAACACTTGGCCTAGTCGTCCGTATGGTGGCAGACTAGTGGATGAATATTTCAAGTTCACTTGTGGTCGATATCGTGTCAACCATCCCCCCAATCTGGTCCATTGGGATGACTCTCCCTGTTTAGGAGTTACAGTCCGGTCCCTCTTTGGGAGTTATGGCTTTCTTGACACTAATTGTGCAGAGGAATTGTGTAGAATAAGTATTTTTATTAACATTTCTTTTTTACATTACAGTTCTGCTTAGCAGACCTAGTTATAAAAGAATGAAGCAAGAGGTCAAAAAGGTGTTCTGGCTTTGGTTAACAAAAGAATTTCTTAAGGTGCTTGACATATCAAGGGTGGCCGAGCACGTTCCTTTCCATATCTTTGAATTTGTAGGTGCTTGGCTGTGTGATTCTGATCACTTTGTATGGACCATCCTACTTTAGGCCAAACGATCCAAGCCTAGACTATTGTACTAAGTCACCAACTTTGAAGTTCCTTGGCTAGACCCGCTTGTTATAATATCGAGAAACCACTTGGTTTCGAGTTGCATTGCAGATAATTGCTAGATCCGTTTTCTCTTTCGAGTAGATCAAGCTTAGAAATCATGGTTTCAACATTTCAAAGCTCGTTGTATTGTTCAATCCTAAAGCTTGGCAAGCCAACCTCAGTCAGGATAATTGCCTTGACCCCATAGATGATGGAGAATGGAGTCTCCACAGTGGTGGTCTGGGCTGTAGTTCGATGCACCTAGACCACCTTTGGGAGCTTGTCAATCCATGCACCTTTGAGGTCCTCTAGTTTATTCTTCAGGTTGTCCTTGATTGTTTTGTTAACTACTTCAACCTGCCCATTACTTTGAGGATAGCCAGGTGAGGAGAACACCTTCTTGATGCCGTGCTGCTCGCACAAGCAGAGGAGACTCGACGATTCAAAGTGCTTGGTGTTGTCGGTTACTATGGTATGTGGAATTCCAAACCAGTAGATGATGTTCTTCCAAATGAAGTTGGTGCAATTTGCCTCAGTCATGTTGGTGCATGGCTTAATTTCTACCCACTATAGGAGGTAGTCAATTGCCACGATGTAATATTTAAACTATGACCGGGCTTAGGCAAGTGGTTCGATCAGGTCAACAGCTTACTTGACGAAAGCCTACGTAGATATTACCAGGGTGAGCGGCTTGGCATGTTGTCCAATCACTCTAGCAAACTATTGACATTTGAGGCATTTTTGCGTGAACTTCTTGTAGTCTTGCTCCATGGTCGGCCAATGGTACCCTTGACGGAGGCACTTCTAGGCCAGGGATCACCCCCCTGCATGGTTACCACACAGCTCGTCATAGATTTCCTTCATCAAATAGTGGGCTTCTCCAGGCCCCTCGCATCTCAAGCACGGTGTTGTGTAGCCGCGTTGGTAAAGTTTTCTCTCGATCATAGAATACTGGGCCTAGCTTTTGCAGACCCAGTGTGCCTATTCTCAGTCATGGCGAAACTTGTAGTAATGTGCCCTAGGCCAATTATGTAATGAGCACATTTTAACTTTGTTACATTTGTATTTTATTAATAAAGAGGCATTTTTATTATTGTTTTTTATTCTAATTCCATGAATAGTTAATTCTGCCTAAAGTCATCAAGTATGTGACTTGATAGAAAACTCTTTGGTGAAAATTGAATTATATTCTAAATTATCCCTAGTCGGTCATTATTATTGGGATAACAATGAATGAAGACTAGTATGAAGTTTGACTGATGATTATGTTTTACTAATCATGTGTATGAGATATTAAGTCAACTCATAGATACATATTTGAGAAATGATGTATTGGATCGACCCACTATGAGAATATTGCATGGATAATTTTCATAAGTGATTCTCATCACAATAGTATTATCTTAGTGCTCTGACCTGAAATCACCATTGTTTCCTACATTACAAGTTCTATATTTTGATACATTCTAATATTATCTATAACAGAATGATGGAATAGATTGTTGTTAGATATAGAGTGAATCATGTGAGGAATGTACGTGATTAAGAAGGAATTTGTCCCTTATTTATAATGAGAAAGATATCTATGGGCCCCTCAATAATTTAGACTGAAGAAAAATGTATGGCCATACTGGAATGAATTGATAAGAGTTATCAATATCAGCCTACTTAAGATCGAAAAATAATATGATTGAATAGTATAAGGATGACATAAACCATGCCTTATGTTCAATCAAGGTATCAAGTGACAAAAGGATTTTAATACTTATTGTGGATTCGTATTATTGAAATTTACATAACTTAGGTAATCATAATGTCTTACTTGAGGCCGCTTATGATTTGTGGGCCAGAAACAGAATTTCAAGCCCATTACCAACGTTATGTGAATCTACAGGGTTGCAGACTGAGAACAAACAAAAAATGAATTTTAAGTTTACTGTGTCTAGGTTCGATGAACCTAATAATGTCTAGATTCAATGTACTAGATATGTCTAGGTTCATTAAATCTAACATTGTCTAGATTCTACGAATCATATTTGAATTACAGTTTATCCTAGTTAAAATCTGGCTCTTTCTAAAAGTCAATATATATATGTATATATATCTATTTTAGGGTTCTCTAGCTGAATTAGATGAGAAAAGACATTCTCTTATTCTAAAAGGTGAAAACATTAAAACCTTAAAATTAGATAGAGTCATTTAACGTAAAGAGTGGGTGCTAGCACAACAATTCAGTTTTTAAGAGAGTTTGTTCGTGTGGATACCTACAGAAGGCGTTGCTCTAAGTAACAATGTCTGAATTCAATTCTGATTACGAAAAGCTCAAGTTAGGGTGTCACCAAAGTGAATCTGCTCTCTTTCTTCCAAAAATCTTGCCCCTTTTGTCATCCTGGTAAGATTCTATGACTTTCTTATCAATCTAATCGAATTGCATGGATCCTGCGAGGGTTTTGTGGGAATTAATTTTGATTTTTCACTGCTTATTTGAATCACAAAATCTAACAAGACCCAACAAAACTCAAGTATAGTCAAGTATCAAATGATCGCGTCCATCCAGGTGGTCTGTTACTCTCCGCTACACGAGCCACTTCTTTGGTGATGTTTGGCTCTACTAATCTCTTGTTGGGAATCGATGTCAGCTTATTGTCTCCCAAACCTGAGGCCAGCTAAGCAAGGGATTCATCCTCAAAGTTTTCAGATCTAGAAATTTAATTCAAAGAATAAGCTTTAAACTACCCCAATAAGGTCTTGACCTCTTGTACGTATGTTGTCATGGACTCTGTTTGAGCTTAGAACCCTCCGGTAACTTGTTGGACAACAAACATGGAATCATTGTGGACAGATATATGGTCAACCCTAAGGTCTCTTGTAATTCTGAGGCCGGCTAGCAGTGCTTTGTACTCAGCCTCATTGTTGGATGCCTTAAAGTTGAAGCGAAGGACGTAGATTACTTTATAGCCGCCCGGGCTGGTGAGGACCAGATCGGCTCCCTACCCATCTGCATAAGATGATCTGTCTATGAAGAGTTTCCATTCAGGCTCTAACTCAAAAACGTCACCACCTCTGTTGGTGCTAGGGAGGTCTTGATCTCATATAGGGACCTTCTCGACGGAGGAGTGCTTTATGCAGTGTTAGTGAATTCGGCAATAAAGTCGGCCTAGGCTTGTGCCTTGATGGCCGTTCTTAGAACAAAATGAATATCGTATTACCCGAGCTTGACTGACCACTTGGCCATCCATCCAGATATCTTTGGACTTTGAAGGACTTGTCGTTGGGGGTACTTGGTTGGGACTCAGACTGTATGACCTTAAAAGTATGGTCGAAGCTTCCGAGTGAAGGTGACAAAAGCAAAGGTGATTTTCTTCAACAGTGGGTACTTCTCCTTAGCGCCTTGGAATGGATGGCTAGTCTAGTAAATAGGTTTCTAGGCTCCATCTTCTTCTCGAACGAGGATCGAGCTTATAGCCTTTTTGGACACGGCTAGGTAGGTGTATAATGTCTCTCCCGGTAAAGGTTTGGATAAGAGCGGGGGCATGGCTAAGTATCTCTTGAGGTTTTGGAAACCCTCATTACATTCCCTGCTCCACTCAAACCTTCTCTTGAGTGCCTGAAAAAAATAGATGGCACTTGTCAGTAGACCAGGATATGAATTTGTACAAAGCTGCTACCATGCCGATCAGTTTCTACACCTCTTTGGTCATGCGAGGGGAGTGCATGTCGATCACAGCTTGGGCTTTCACCGAGTTGCACTCGATCCCTCCTTGATTTACCATGAAACTAAGAAACTTGCCTAAGCTGCAAATGCACACTTCTCTGGGTTGAGTTTTAACTCATACTCTAGCATAACATCAAAGCTTGCTCGGATATTAGCAATATGATCTGATGCTCAGACTAATTTGATGAGCATGTTGTCTATGTAAACCTCCATAGTTCTGTCGATCTATTAAGTAAACATTTTGTTCACCAGGCGCTGGTCGATTGCTCCAACATTTTTCAGTCCAAAAGGCATCACCACGTAGCAAAAAAGCCCTTAGTCTATAGTGAAAGCAGTCTTAATTTAATCTTCCTCGGCCATCCTGATCTGGTTGTAGCCAAAGTAGGCGTCCATTAAGCTTAACAGCTTGCGCTCAGCTATTGCGGTCACTAGCTAGTCTATCTGAGGAAGTGGAAAGCAGTCCTTGGGGTAGGCCTTGTTTAGGTCGGTGTAGTTGATGCAGACCCGCCACTTCCCATTGGGTTTCTTGACAAGGATTACATTCGCTAGCCATTATGGGTACGTGACTTCTCGGATAAACTTGGCCTTCAAGAGCTTCTACGCTTCCTCGTTGATAACAGTGTACCTCTCTAGGTTAAAATTTCTCTGTTTTTGGATAACCGATTTATACTTGGGTCAAACATTAAGGCGCTGACAAATTACACTGGGGTTGATGCCGAACATGTCTTCGTGGGACCATGCAAACACATCCTGATATTCTGTTAGGAAATTCTCTAGATTAGCCTAGATCTTAGGTTTGAGCTAAGAACCAAGTTAGACCGTATGGTCGAGATGTTCGGGGTCCAAATTATACGGCACTAACTCTTCCACTGTGTTGCTCTCACCTCCTCTTTCGGTAGACAGGGGTCCAAGTCAGAGAGCATCTTAAGTGCTTGCTTGGCAGGGAGCTAGACTTTATTGACCTTGTAAATGGCCGAGACGTTCATTTGTCGAGATGACGCCACCTTGACAACATTCACATAGCAATCTCAGGAATCCTTTTGTTGCGATCTAATGACCCCGAACCCATTCTCTATTGGGAATTTCATTGCTAGGTGGTAGGTGGAGACCACAGCCTTTAGCGTATTCAAGGTTGGCCACCCGATGATTATGTTGTATTGGGAGGGTTTATCGACGACGAGAAAATTGACGATGCGTGTTATTCGAGCTGTCCCCTCCCCAAAGATGACCGAGAGGCTGACTTTTTCGATAGCTCAGATGCACTCTTCGGTGAAGCCGTATAGAGGTGTCTAGACTGGGATGAGCGTTGCATTACCGATTTTCAACTTATCATGGACCTACTTGAAAAGGATGTCGGTTGAATTGTTATTGTCGATCAGCATACATCAGACAATGTTGTTGGCAATCTGTAGCTCGCACATGGGGGTGTCATTGTGCAGGTGAACAAGCTTATCTGCCTTTTCCTCGGTGAAGGTGATTGAGACATCCTGTTGTCGGTAGATCTTATTGATGTGCTCAGACATATTCATGAGGTCGCCCCTCTCAACTAATCGAGCCTCTTAGACATAAGCTCGTCGTCCACTTGAGGTGTTCCTGGTAACAGGCCCATCAAAGATTATGTGAACAATATTTAGGGGTTCCAAGGCATTCCCATTGTCATGTGGTCAGGTCTTGGTGTCCTTAGTCGGCTGGTCGTTCCTCTTGGCTGCAAAACCAAGAGCTAGGACTCGCTCAATGAATTTTTGCAAATGTCCATCTCAGACCAATCTTTCAATCTGGTCCTTGAGCTAGATGCAGTCATGAGTGTTGTGTACCACATCCTTGTGGAAATTATAGTACTTATTTTGATCTCTCTTTGTCTTGTTTCCTTTTAGCTTGGGCAGATCTATCAACAAATTTTTGCCACTAACCTAGGCTAAGACCTTGTCAACACTAGCTACTAGGGCTGTGTAGCTTTGAAACTTCCCGGTTGGCACCTTTGTCTTCTTGCCTTCTTCTCCTTATTCAACCTTTTGCCTTGCTCAACACTAGGCTGCTTTAGCGAGGCATTCTGTTTCTTCTGTTTCTTGCTGCTATAGCTAGCCTTGTTATCTCAACGGCTCTTCATGTACTCGGTCGCATCAGCATACCTTTACGTGTAGCCGAGCATCTAGGACAATGTGCTTGGCTGCTCAAAGGCAAGCGACCAGGTCAGTTTCTCATCTCGAAGACCCCCTATAAAGGCATGCTTTAGGGTCCCATCTTTGATGTGTCTCACCTTCAGCGCAGCTCGGGTAAAAAGGTTAATGTAATCTTTAACACTTCCATCCCCTTGCTTAATGACATAGAGGTGAGTTATTTCTTTTCTCCTTGTCCTGGTTGTAGAAAATGGAGAAGAAAAGGCATCAGATAATTGACGAAAAGAGGTAATGGTTCCTAACTCAATCCGCCTAAACCATTGCTGAGCTGGGCCAGTCAGTGTAAGTGAGAAAGCTTTACACATCGCAGTGTCGCTGGGGTTCTGAAGAAGCATGTAACCTCGGTAGAGTTCCACATGCTCGTCCGCGTCCATTTTCCTATCATAGGCCTTGATCTGTGGGACTTTGAATTTCAGGGGTATGGGGGCCTGCATGATAATGTTGGTGAATGGCAAGACCGGCATGCCACCTTTATCAAGCCCAAATCTGTTGTTGCGTATTTGGTCAATTTGGTGCCTTAGTTCCCAGAATTGGAGACTATTGGTATCTTTAGGCAGTTCCACCCTGTACGGGGCACTATCCTCAACCTTGTCACCACCTCTGGGTTGACGGTCCTGCTAAACTTCTCCTTGGCACCCAAGCCAATCAAACACTAATGCTCAAGAGCTTCGCGTTGATTGTCCTCAGCCTCAGTGTTGGCCAAGTCGACCTTCTCAGATGAGGTAGTTGTTTGTCGAGACACTATGAGTAGTTTGCCTAGAGTGCTCAGAATCAGCATTGTCTCAAACTTCAACCCCCTGCCTTGCTTAACCCCCGGCCTAGTCTTCTTGGGTTGGGGGAAGGAGAATAGGAGCCTGTTGACACTATGCTTGTTGTTGGGCAAGTTGTTGTGTGAGTATTCAAATAGCATTTGTTAGTTCTTGGATTGGATCTTGAACTACTGGGTCCTCTGCCAGTTCGCCCTAGTCGCATTGCCCTAGCCCCTAGACCTAGACCTAGTAGCCTAGGGGCAGCCTCGAGTTCTGTTTGGATTTTGGTTTTGGTGGGAAGGAGAATAGGAGCCTATTGACACTGTGCTTGCTGTTGGGCAAGTTGTTGTGTGAGTATTCGAATAGCATTTGTTAGTTCTTGGATTGGATCTTGAACTACCGGGTCCTCTGCCTATTCGGCCCTAGTCACGTTGCCCTAGCCCCTAGACCTAGACCTAGTAGCCTGGGGGCGGCCTCAAGTTCTGTTTGTATTTTGGTTTTGGTTTTGGTTTCGCCCGACCCCTCTTGTTGGGCACCCTTATTCCGAGTATTGCCTCATAACGACCATGCTTGGTCTACAAGGTAAGTTACAGCTAATAACTCTAAGTAAAGGCATAGGGGCCCTTTTTCTAGCGCCTAAATGTTGATGCTTACTAGTGAATGGCAGCGATTCAACACCACGTGCAACTGCGCACGTTGATCGAACGGCTCTTCCCTGCTCATCTTGGTCTGCTTGGACGTTCTTGCAACAAGAGAAGGGGCACTTCAGAGGTAAAAGGGGGACACTGGTTAGGTACAAGCCAAGGGCTCTCTAACACTCAAGGCAGGTACTGCTTGATAGAGAACATGAGCTGGTTAGTTGGGAAGGAGCACGTTGGCCTTGAGCTATAATAAATGCACTCTATTTATAGGTTGCCACTAGAACCAAGTGTTAGGTTGGTTTTGCCCTTGACCCGTGTGTCACATCAAGACCTATCAGAAGGCAGGTGACATGTGTCGTGGTCCTCGCCAATAGATCAGCCTTCATCTGACGGTGGAGTATCGCCATTTGTTGGCTTCTTGTGGCAAATGGCTGCCTTTTTGCTAGCTTTAATGACCCGACCCAAGCATGTGACCAATTCGAGGAGGTGATGATTGGCCGCCATCCCCTTTTCCATCAAGCCTAGCCTCACCCACCCCATTCTCCTCGAGCCCAACACGCCTTGTAGTCATTTATGTCAAGCCTAGCCCTTCATGCCCCCATTCTCGTCGACCCCTAGCCCTGCCCATCCCCCTTTCTGTCGAGCCCAACCACCCGTTAGCCACCTCCTAAGCGCAACCAGTCAGCCCTCCCTGTCCCCACCAGTTGTCGTCCTACCCCGCAGGCCCTCCCACCTTGTTAGACGCTCACATTGTCAGCTCCCACACCATGTCGCCCTATAGTTGGTCCTCTTCTTGGTCCTAAGTTTGACATATGTTAAATTTGGGATTGTCTATAGCATAAGGAAAATTTAAGCATTGGTTTACTACGGTTGACACATTTACTTTTTATTTGATTAGAATGATATTGGCTATTTAAAATTAATTTTTTTATAATTTTCAAAACTTATAATTAAATAGCAAATCAAGTACAAATAAAATTCGGGGCAAATTTTACTAACATCTCACATTTTTTGTCCAAATTATAGAGACGTCCACTATGCCAAAACTAATCACACTAACACACCCTGAGCTTAACTCTGTTAACTCTTTATATAAAATGACAAAAGTACTTTTGAATCTCAACCATTAATTTAAAATCACCAAATTACAGCCATTTATTTATTTTTTTACCTAAAAATATCAAAATCATCTAAAAAAGGAAAACCAAAAAAAAACTTAAAAACAAAACTTTTTTTTACTAAAAAAATTCAAAATCAACAAAAAAATAAAAATTGACAAAACTCAACTCCCTAAAAAATAATACTCAGCCCAACCTCCCACGTCTGCTCCCCCGTTCCCCCCTCCCCACACCTAAACCCACCAGTCCTCCCGTTACCAGCGACCCTAGGCAACCCCAACACTAGGCCCAACAACCCCGTCTGCCCCCCTCCATCATAAGCAACCCTGCCTAGCCCCCTTTTCATCTTGCCCAGCCTCACTCGCCCCGCTCCCCTCGAGCCCAACACCGCTTGTGATCGTTCTCGTCAAGCCCAGCCCTGCCCACCCCCATTCTTATCAAGCCCAACCACCTGCTAGCCACCTCCCAAGTGCAACTAGTCGCCCCCCTCGTCCCCACAGGTCGTCGTCCCACCCTGTGGGCCCTCCTACCCCGTCACACCCCTACGCCCTATCCCCATGCCCCACCTAGGGAGAGAAAAAGAGAGAGGGGCAATTGTTTTTTTCCTTAGAGTATTATTTTTATATGATTTTTACTATAATTTATTTTGTTTTATTTTTTTCTTTGTTTTAATTTATGTATTTTATAATTTTGCTATAATTTTTTAATTTTTTTTGAAGGGAAGTTTTTAATCTTTTATGAAAAGATAGAGCATTAAGGGGGAATTTTTTTTTAGGTTTTATTGAAATTGTTAGTTTGATAAAAAAAATAAACCATTCTTTATAATTGCACTATTGTTTTGTTGGAATTAGTTAGTTTTGGTTTTATTGTAATTAATTTGTTTAAATTTTGTTTAGATTGAAGTATGTTTTTATTAGTTTAGGTGGTTATGATTACTTTGAAGAACTAATTATACTTTTACTATGTACTATTAAGTTTTGTTTTATTTAATTTTGGACATAATTAATAATTTTGGAGAAAGAGAAAAAGAAAAAATAACATTATTTTATCTTTTATTAGAGTGAAATTTATAATTACAAGTGTGTACAAAATTGTTTGAACTTATGTTTAATGTCAAAGAAGAGTAAAATAGTTATTTCTTGCCACATAAATAACTAAAACCATTTTTTAATGGATGAAGGAGCATTTTTAGTATTCTAAACAAAATAAATGGTCAACTGATGGGCAACTAACATAGGGGTCCCTTTGTAATATTTTTTGAATAGCCAGGAGGTGCCAATATGATTAGTTTTTGTTTAAAAAGTGTCCTTGTAATTTAAGTAAAACACATAAAATATTAATGTAATTTATCCTAAAAATAGCGTATCGGCCTGTCGTTTTCACTTTTTTTTAGTGTTTATATTAGTAATCATGCAAAAAGTAGTTAGATTGATAAATAAACACTAAAAAAAAATAATTTATCATCCTCTTCCGTGTTACTGTTTTTTTATCTTTCAATCCCATTGCTTTACCGATTACATCCTTTCTACGGGACCGTACTCCTAATGGAACGTATTATTAAAAACTTAACAATACCGCGTGGACAGGACTACCTTTAACATCCTTTTTTTGAAAAAACAAAAAATGAACATATGTATCACATAAATAAATAGGTAAGATCATAAAAGATTATCTGCCATACCAAGTCAAATTCATGAACGAAACAAACAGATACGATCAAAAAAGATAATCTGTCAGCCAGGCTCCCAATAGATTTATCAAAAAATCATAAATCTATTGGGTACATGCGTCTTTCATCCATGCCCCGGCAGCCAAGTAATTTTTTTAATAAATCACAGGCCGAGCTTGACCATAAATCAAAGAGCAATCTTACCTGCTTATTAACAAAATTATAAGACTCAATACAAAAAATACAATACATATTAAATTAAGACCCACAGTTTTATAAATAATAATAGTATAATCTTATAAAGATGAAAATAATTTTTCTATTTCAAGACACAATTTATACTTGTGCTTGCATCGCTTTTAGTTAGTCCTTTATGAATCAATTGTAAAGGAAATTGAGTGCATGATAAATTCATAGATGAATTTTTTTGGGTAATAAGAATTTTAAGAATAATGTTTTTTTTAAAAAAATTTTGTAAAAGATTCTAAAAATAGTAGGAAAACATTTCCAAATGCATAAGATGTAACGTAATAAAAAATTCAGTGAGATTAATGTACTTTGGGGACCCAAAGGAAAAGAAGCATTTAACCAATATGCAAGGGGAAGATTATATGAGGGCCTTCTCATTTTTCCTTTGTTAGGTTTTATAGGACATTTGGAAAAGTAGTTGGAGCCACAAATTAAAACAAAAAATATTATAACATATAAGAGAAAACATTAAAAAGAATTTGTTGAAACTGTAATTTGTGATTCAAACAGAGTTCCAAATAATCTTTTAATCTTCAAAAATTTTGGAAAAAAGTAGCCTCTTCAATCAATTTTTTTTTCTTTTTTCACGCGTTAAATAATTATAAAAACAAAATCAATTAAGAGAAAAAAAAATGAATTTGAAAAAAGAGGAATCCATGGTTGAAGGTTTGGTTTGTTGGCGGTCTTTCATTAAAAAAATCACCGGCAGTTTTGAGCCTTGTAGTGGCTTGTTTCATAATAAACGTGAAAAGTCAAGGCTTGATCGATAATGAAGATATTCGATTGGTAACGTTGGGACGTGCGTAAGTTGTTGATGCTAGGGTGTAAAAGACGGAGTATAAATGATTTTTTTTTTTTTTTTTTAGCATTCTTCATTGGATTGAGTAACGCTAAACAGCGCAAAATCTCTCTCTCATCTGGCCATGCCTTTGGCTTTGATTCCAAGAAAATATCGATAATCCACATAAATAAACATCTGTACTCACATTTTAAGGAAATATATATGGGTAAAAACTAAAGTAACATATGAAAAATTATGACATTATTTTTAAATGAGACTTTAAAAAACATAACCAAAATTGTTAATAATACATAAATTAGATGAAGCTCTCACCAAAATACTATGTACGGTAAAAAATGATCATAATACAATAACTCATAAGCATACCTATGCAAATTAAGTAACATAATTAAAAGTCATTCCAGTACGAGTACTTTATATCCATAGTTTCATACAAGATAAGAAAACATCAGTAACAAAAAAGCTTTTAGGAAGTTTAAAAGTATTTAAAATACCTTCTTAGTTTAAACAACATTGATGTCGAAACATAGAGTTTGAATAGTTTCTTATATAATATTGGATATTATATGCACATGGATTTTATAATATTAAAAAGTAGCTTAAAAAAATAAATATAGAAAACAAATATTTTGTTGGTATTTTTCTGATACTTTCATGATAATTTCGGTAAAAATTTCTAAAAATATTTTATCATTTAACCCTATAATTTTTACCGAAATCAATATTTCCATCAAAATATCTATATTACAAATATTTCTACATAAATCATTTAATATTTTATGGAAGAAAACACTATATTTCTATGTGGGTACTTCTAAAATACAAAAATTTTCACAAAAATATAGACAAAAATGTGCTTGAGTCAGGAGGAGTTGATGATGTAGAGGAAGATTCTCTAAGGCATTACTAATTATGATTAGATTAGCTTGTCGAAATTCATAAAGATTGAAACACCAATCAAACGATAGGCTTTCTAACTTGAAGACCTTTTGATAGCATTATTCTGCTCAAACCAATTTTCCGAAGCCATTGTGAGAAAGAAAATTAATGAGTACTACAAAAGAAATCCTCATTAAAACCATTAAAATCAAGCCCAATGTCTGACCGTTGCTTTCAAATTTATAACAGAACGTCGCATAACTCACCGTTTCCTTCATTATATATTTGGACTGTTAGGATTGGTGTCTTTAAAGTATATGAAGTTTTAAAAATTAAAGACATATTTATAAATAAATAAAGTAAATTTATTCATCATTTTTACATGTATGTATTTTGAATACTTTATAAATATCATTAAAATTTCATAATTAGCTATGTGACCTTAAATATTGCATATAAATGTTATATACAAGAGGATATTATTTAAGGATGATGATTAATATAGTCAATAAAATATAAGTAGTTATTATAATTAATTATTCAACTAAAGTTTGGAATATTCAACTGAGTGCTACTAGTATAGATCATTTCATTAAAAATAGAACGATCTTATCCGATCCATTAATGTAGTGAGTCATTAAATGAGTGCATTGTACATAATGTGATTATGTAAGACCAAAACATGGTGTGATATGAACAGCTAATAATTTCCATTAAATATAGCGAATTCTAATTATATTGATCAATGATCATATATAAGACGATTTTAATCTTGAGTTATTATCAAAGCTCTATTTATGGATTTATGTATTTTGATTTACTTAGTATGGATTCGAGAATCTAATCTTATTCCTTAAATCTTGAAGGCATAATAAAGCAAGTATCCAGAAATGTTAATATTACAAGATATAATCCATTCCTCCACTAACAAGAAATAGATAAATAATTCTCTTGAGTATTGATTCAAGGCTTGAACAATATGAGTGCTCAATTCATGGTTAAGTTCATGAATTTATTATTCATTAGAGAAACAATAGTACTCAAGGATAAATAAGTAATTAGAAAAGTTAACGAATTTCACCTAGCTTTAATTATAAATTATTTATAGAGGATCAACTTATATATAATGGTTATATCAAATAAACGACTCTAAAAAATGGGTAATTAAATATATATAATTTCAAGAGTGCGGTTCAAAGTATTTAGTAAAGTTACATTGCAATTAATAAAAGAGTAATACATAAATTAGAGAGTTTAATTAGTTTGAACTATTGGGCCTTGAAATTAACATATTAGTTTTGTTGGAGCTTGAAATTATGGGTTCATTAGTCCCCTATCATCCTTGTAAACACTATTGAACAAGTGAAATTATTGGTTTAAATACTTAATCTAGAACAATGGAATTCTAAATTAAATATCACTCAAAATAAATTATTATGAATTGATTTATATTCATTAATTGACTAGATTATTTAATAAATAAGAAATAAAATAATTAATTTTTGAAAGGCACACAATGGGGGCCACCCACTATGTAGGTGGCACACACAATGGGACTGTATGTGTGGTGCCTATGCTATCAATGGAAAGCCCCTTGTGCACATCAAAGCTTGTTTACAAAGTTTCCATATTCATTATTTCTAATTTTGAATAAATGTGATTTAATTAAAATATGAAAAATTCAATATGGAGACAAATGAGATTGGATAACTGTAATAGAAATTACGCCACATGTAAAACAAAAAAATCTCTTTATGTGTGATGCCTATCACAGTACCAAAAAAGGGAAACTTTTGTTTTTTTATTTTAAATAAAATATGTAATATTAAAATAAAATAAAAGAACTTTCCAAAATTAATTAGGTTTCTAATTCTCTACAAATAGAGGCCTTCTCTATTCATTGGAGACATATATGTATGTCTTAGAGAGACCGAGAGTACTTTGCCAAAATCTCTCTAGTAGGCGTGTAAGAGAGAAAAGAAAGTGAAGAGTTATTCATCCCACAGCTTGTTTTTTTTCATATGTTGAGATTAACAAGTGATTTAAATTAGTTGAGTGATAATTTAGAAACTATATTCCTTCCACGCCCACACGTTCATCCATTCGGTGCTAAGAACTAGGCGTGGAAAACGATAGTTTCGTCTAAAGTCAACGTCCTTTGCAAGCCACTTTTTTTTTTTTTTCAGTTCATCTCCATTCATCTTTGGTACACAAAATATTATATATTTATTTATGTTTTAAATTAATATAAGTTATAGCGTTTGTACTAATGTTTAGAGAAATTTTTTTTACATGATCCGCATCACAACCACATTTTTGCTATTTTTGTGAAAATCATTTTCTAAAACCAACAATTGGTACCAGAACCGACTATAGAATATATTAATTTAAGCATTTGATTATAAGATAATCGATTATAAATAAATATATATATATATGTTCTCTATTTTGTATGTATGTGAGGGGTAGGTACTTTGAATCAATATGTATGTTTATTGTTTATAATTGATATGATGAATGGTGTATGTATAGATGGTGGATTTGATTGTTAATTATATGGTTCTGAGGATTTCTTCAATTATATCGTAATTTTTAATTTCATTAGAATTGATGGTCACCTGAAATTAAAATGTTAGGATTTTTTGTAATTTATTTTTTGCAATTTATATTATTGTAATATCAAAAATGAAAAATAATACAAGATCTCAAATCCCACAATAACTCCAAGAATTGGAATTAACACCATGAGATGTTTAGAGATTGACGATTTGAGAAATCGTTAATAAAATATGAAAAATGGAGCCTTTCACTTTAGGCTGCTGCGCCAACAGTTGGCACTGCAACGTTGGCTGGATGAGATAGGTGTGCAGCAGTGCCATTTGTAGCTCATGACCATGCACAGAGGCAAAACATGAAGCATCGTTACGCCAAAAATAGGTATGTCATATTGCCAAAACTTTAATGTAGGGTTTCAGGCATGTTCTCTCATCATTTTCTTGTCTTGTTCTGATTTTTCCCCTTACGGTGAATGACGTTGACTCAAAGAGGATTGTAAGAAGACCTATGAATATTTTTTGAAAATTAAATAGATTAGGAGTTTATTTTGTTTTATTTTTATTTATTAATTAAGTTGTAATTTAAATATCCAAATAACCTAGTCAAATCCAACTCAATTGTCGTATTGAATGTTTTATTTAATGTTAATAATTTATAATATGTCCATGCATTATAACATGTAATATTAGTTATGATGTGCCTACTCATATGTTTTATAACATGCCATGCATACACTAGCATTTATTTATTACGTTAAAATTGTTTTAATTATAAATATAGAATATGTCTTGTAAATTAATTTTAATAAGATTAAATCACTTAATGATTATAAATTTGATTTACAAAATAGTTTTGTCGTAGAAATTGAATTTAAGAGTTCAATTTTAGAATTTCATATATCTAGAAATATAAAACGTTTTTATTACTATAAATTGTAAATCATGAGATGATTTACAAATAAAAATACATATTTGTAAAATATTGAGCGAGAGTTGGTTATATGACAATACGACCCACTAATCTCTAATATTAGAATTACACTAGAAGGTTAGAATGGCACCTCGAGATAACATTAATTTCGTCCTCCTTACAAAGAGTGTTCACTTGGATCGATACAAGGTTCTTCTTAACGATAGGAATTCTCAATGTACTTATAATTTGACCTATGCTTCAGCAGCACTTTAAAGTCTTTAGAATCCAAAACGGTGGCTTACACTCATTAACATGTAAGTGATTGTTAATTGTATTTTGACCAAAATAACAGTAGTTAATAAATGTCTTATATTTTGGATATTTATTATTTGAGATTGTCTGGGTTTGATTTGCAAACAAACCCTACGGCGGCACTTTATTTGTAGTAAATAGAATTTTTGTTGGCTAAATTTAGTAAGCATGTTTTTTATGTATTTTTTTTATATGCACCCATGCATCATATTTATTATGTCAAAAAACTTGAATGTTTACTTTATAATATTCGTACATGCAAATTAAATGTTGGTTTATTTATTTATTTTCTAGCAATATGCTTAATTTTATTGTTAACCTACTCACACTTGAACAACTTACTGGCGAGAACTAATGCCAAATAGAAAAGTTACATGAACCTAATGCTCATAAACAACGACGACAAGTTTTTCCTCCTAGAGGAATGTCTTTCAATCCTTGCAACAAATGCTAGAGTAGCAAACCAAGATGCCTATGCTTATTGGCAGAAGGCCAACTAGAAAGCCAAGTGTTATCTTTTGGCTGGAATATCTAAAGTGATTTGTAAGAAGCATGAGGAAATGGAGACAGCTTATGAGATAATGCCATCCATGGATGACATGCGTGGCCAACCAAACTAGAAGGCTTGTCTTGATGCTGTAAAGTTTATGAATACAAAGATGAAGCTTGGCACCCCTGTTTGTGTCCATGTGCTCAATATGATCAACCATCTATATAAGGCTATCCTTAATGAAGCAAACATTGATGAGGGAACTCAGGTGGGAATGATCTTAGAAACTCTAAGTCTCGCCTTCAACAATTCAAGACTAATTATATCATGAACAGTATGCACATGGGGCTTACACAATTGTTGAACGAGCTCCAAAAATACGAATCTATTCAGGGTGCAAAGAGTAGTGAGGCAAATGTTGCTAACGCCAGTTTTTCAAAAGCAAGAAGAGGAAGAACAAGAATGCTAGAAAGCCCATGTCTAAAAAGAACAAAAGAAGCCCAAGACGGCCAACAAGGCAAAGAAACAAGCTCTAACATGAATGCTAAAAGAAAGCATTTCCACTATGATCAGCCAAGCCATTGGAAGAGAAACTGCAAAAAGTATCTCAAAGAGTTGAAAACAAAGAAAAACTAGGATAAATGTGATTTACTAGTTTTATAAACATGTGTTGTAGAGAATGAGTTCTCAACTGGGTAGTTGACTCGGGAGCCATTAGCCATGTTTGTTCTTCTTTGTAGAATCATAGTTCTTCACGGGAACTTGCTTATGGGGAGTACATGATGGTCATGGGCAATGGAGCTAGGGTTGTAGGAAAAACAGTGGAAGATTTTAGACTTCAATTTAGGAATAATTATTTAGTTTTGAACAATATATATTTAATTCTGGGTTTTAGAAGAAATTTGATTTCTGTTTCTAGATTAAATGAACAATTATTTAAAGTTTCTTTTGATAATGTAATTGTTTCTATTTCAAAGAATCGTTTAGATATATGTTCCGAAAAACTAGATGATGGTTTATATTTTCTGAAACCTAGTCCTAAACTATTGCCTAATACTGAAATATTCAAAGTAGTTGAACCTAAAAATAAAAAGCAAAAGCTTTCTCATGATAAAAACACATATTTGTGGCATCTTAGACTTGGACATATTAACCTAAACATAATTGAAAGACTTATAAAGGATGGTTCTTTGAAGGAACTGAAAGTGTAATGACATGCCTTTTTGGGCTGTCACTTAGCTTCCTTAAAATTCATTTCTTAAACATGGTTTTTTAACTTATTAGTAAGAAAATACTGAGTAAATTTTTTTCTTATAACATACTTGAAACTGTTGCAATTTTTGTTGTAACAGGTTTTAAAACATGTGTTTTAAACATAACTTTGAGGTCATTTAAAATCCTTGAAAATGTTTTTTGATAAAACATTTCAAACTCACTTTCTTATAAGAGATTTCTTAAACATTTGATGCAACATAAACCATAGAGTATATCTTTTAAAATGCTTTTCGTAAAACATTTCTAATAAGAAATTTCCTCAAACATTTACTTTATTAAAACTTTTTAAGCACTATTTCAAATAGTGAAAAACTTTTTCTTTATGCATCAAAAAACTGCATTAGTAGTATCTATACCTAACCTCTACATTTGTCGCTACAATACCGAGCTCTTTAACCAGTCATACTAGTCTCCTATGGAATTTATTCATCATATTTGCATGTATATGTTTTGAATGCTTTATGAATATCATTAAAATTACATAATTATCTATATGACAAATATTTCATGTAAGTGTTACATACAAGAGGATAATATTTAAGGATGATAATTAAAATCATCAGTAGCAATAATTAACTATTATAATAATTATTCAATTAAAGTGTGGATTCTTTAATTGAGTATTACTACTATAGGTATTTAGTAAAGTTATATTAGAATTAACAAAAGAGTAATATATTAATTAAAGAGTTTAATTAATATATTAGTTTTATTGGAGCTTGAAATTTTAGATCCATTAGTTTCCCCGCCGTCCTTGTAAGCACTGTAGAACAAGTGAAATTATTGGTTTAAATAACTACTTTAGAATTGTGGAATTCTAACTTAAATGTCACCCAAAAGAAATTAATTATGAAGTAATTTATATTTATTAACTAGTTAGATTATTTAATAAATAAAATAAAATAATTAATTTTTGAAAGGCACACAGTAGCGCCCACCCACGTGTAGGTGATGCACACAATGGGAGGATCCCATTGTGTGTGTGGCGTCCATGCTATTAAGTGAAAGCCCTTTGTGTACATCAAAGCTTGTTTACAAAGTTCCCATATTTAGTATTTCCAATTTTGAATAAATACGATCTAATTCAAATATACTATAATAGAAATAGCGCCTCATGCACAAAGAATCTCTCTGTGTATAGCGCCTATCACAGTACCGAGAAAGGGAAACTTGTGTTTTTAATTTTAATTAAAATATGTGATATTAAATAAAATAAAAAAAAACTTTCCAAAATTGATTAGTGTCCTTTATTCATTGGAGATATACATGTGAGTCTCTCAGAGACTGAAAGTACTTTGAAAAAATCCCTTTCTTAAAGTACTCTCCTATGTGCCTAGAGTCGCGCCGAGCCAAAGCTGTGAAGCCTAGCTGTCGACAGCTGAGGCCCTCTTCACGTGGGTGTTGCATGGGAGCTCACAGTTGGCTGATCTGCTATTGCCGAGTTCACTATCGCGCTCAATCCTATTCTTCTAAGGCACATACAAGGACCAATCCAATGTCTCTAATTCGTCTGCAGCAAGCCCGCTTTGTTCCCTTATTTATTGCGACTAGATCTCAAGTTTAATGGCCCAGATTGCACCATTTTGTCCATCAAATTTTTGAGAAGTAGGAAATAATGAACTCAAAAATGCATTTGAAGAAAGAAAAAAAAGAATGAAAGCAAATTTTTTTACATGCTCGCCCATTTCATCAACTGCTCTTTTAGACTTTGTAGCATTTTCTTTTCTTTTATTTGCTTCGTTTTCTTTTAGTTGCCTATAAAAGGATGCATTCTACATCCGAAGAAGTCGAGAGTAATTCAGGGGGCTAGCCAGTGTAAAAAATTCCAAGTCAATTCTAAACTTTCTCTATATTATAATAATATTTATTTAATGTTAATATTTATGGTGTTTATTTTTGTTAATATTATTATGTGTTAGTTTTATTTTTGTTGGGTTTGTGACGTAACATAAAATTATAAACGTTTTATTTAGTTAAATTATATTTTTGTGAACCTCAAATTACTTGAGTGTTATATACTAGACTTAATGCTCTAATTAACTGGCCATTAGTTGGATAATAAAATAACTCATAATGAGACCAGAAAGAGATTTATGGTTTACGAACATATATAGGATACCATAGATTGCATGTAAGATAGGAATAATCTTGCATGGTTTGTGTGGTCATTAAATGAAAATCCCAAGTTCATAATGACTTCTTGATTGTTGTAATTCACATAGGAATATAGTAGGTTAGCAATTTGCGGATATTTTTAGCGTGACTCGGAAGAGAGCGTTAGATGAAATAGAGATTTTCGACCATCAATATAATTTGAGGATATCACACTAATATGTTTAATTTGAATAGGATTGGATTAATTTTAAGTGAAATCACAACTCCCAACATTTTTAAAATTTAATTCAATTTTCCATTTTAAGTTATTTTCATTTATTTTTAATTATCATTTTAATTTAGTTCTTAGTTTTCAAAATCAAATTTCCCCCACATAATAATTCAATTAACTTTAGAGTTAGATTCAAAATTTGATAAACTAACGAAAATTTCACATTCCTCGTGGGATCGATATCTATACTTTGGTATATTATTTTTGACAACGACTATGTCCAATTGTGTGCATGAAAATTCATCATCAAATTTTGGCGTCGTTACTAGGGAATATGCCTTAATTTTTTTTAATATCTATAAAATCTAGCGCTAGGATTAATTTGAATTTTTCTTTTATTTTTAAATCTTATTGAGGATTTAAAAATATGAATCATTATCAAATCCTTATACATTTTGTCCAACAACATTACGAACCATTCCATCTTGCTTGGAGGAGATATAAGGATTTGCTCATACAGCTTTCATATCACGATTTCTCTGTGTTAGACATGTATGCCTTAAGAAGTGAAATGTAATATGTTTTTAGAGGCATTTTATTAATAAAGAATTTATTTATTATTCATTTACTAAATCTTATCCTCTTTACGTTCATATTTGTTGGATGCATGATAAGAAAACAAAAGTCTAACACTGTCAGTCTAAACCTTTAAGAATTGGGCATATGATGGACAGATTATGCGAAAGACATGATTTTTAAGGTAATGGTCTAAATCATAAGATCCGCAATCAAGGGAATAAAGTTGGGCACTTTATTCATGCAAAGATTGTTATGTTATCTATATCTCTAACAAGAGATGGTTTGTCTTGGCCATTGGAGGTGGACTCCACAAATAGAAACATTGATGCATTGTTATAGGTGACGATGTATAGGAACAGGACATAAAGTGGAAATGATTTGGATTAATAATTCTGTCTAGGCAAATCAATTCACTTTAGGCAATCATATGTGTTGTATCTTAATCCTGAAATGACTAATGAGCCTGTTATCTTGGCTTATGTCTTTTGATGTACCAAAGGGTGACATCTTGATTTTATCATGGTACGCATACCGGTACATTGAAGACATAGCTCTTAATAGCATAGACTTGTTATTCATAGATATGGAATCTATAGCACCATTGGTGGAGTCAATGATATCCTCTTATATGCGTTATCCTGTAATTGGAAAACTAGAGCTCTCAATCATTTGGATACATAGGTATAACTGAATGGTATATGTCTTGGGATAGTAAGTTTTTCAATGGTGAGATAATGAAACGTAAGATTAAAATAATCAAGAAGGTTAAACAGAATTTACCCTTAAGTCGATTATGGATATCCTATGGGGATACGAAGCATCATGATATGTCATGGACGCTTGGCTAATTTGGGCTTCATAATTTTATGTAGTTCGAGAGTGCAACTTTAAGCTTTTAGTGGAGTAACGTTAGATTTAATAATTATAAAATATGTTTCAGGATATTATATTTTATAATTATCAGAGCTTGAACTATATAGGTCCATTAGGTCCCCTTTGCTAGCTCATAATAAATCTTGTAAAGATATGGCATGCTTTTTCGATAAATTGGTGACTTATGTTAAATTATTAGATTTGCTGAAATTCAATCGGATTAGATAATTCATGTCTGTTTATCGGTTGAATTAATTTTGTAAATTAATTCAAGATAAACTTGTTTAATTATTGGGAATATTTATTTTCCTAGACATTATTTAGATATGACTGTTTAGTCAAATAACTTCCTATTGGGTTATTTGACTTAAAACTGAGGCTCTAGCCAAGAATCTCAGGTAGGAAATAAAAAATTCTCAGACATCATTTATCGTAAGTTCGTCATACCGATGGAGTAAGTTCGGCAGGCTGATCTGCTAGTTCGGCCTATCGAATGATCGATAGACTAATTACGTTTTTTCATGTGATTTTATCAAATATAGATCCAGTTTTGAATTTTGAAGGCCTTATATGATAATGACCAACCTTGGAGACGACCTCTATAAATAGGGAATTAGCTTTCTAAGTTATTTAGATTAGTTGAGAAGTTAAGAGTAAGTATTATTGTGTTAAATGCTCTGAAACTCCCTTAGAGCTTTTGTTCACAATCACAAACATTTGTTCTAGGTCTTGTCAATTGGTTGGAAGGAGAGTCACCAAAGGAAGAGCTGTATAAGGTATGCCCACACATATTCTGATCGTGGACAGAAAATAGCAAAGAAGACTAGATGATTGAGGCTTTTCTAGAACGTTCTTCTCTTCACAAATTGCATGATCTCTTCAGCGTATAAAGGTTAGTAAGATTTGGATAATTTATGTATATAGCATGTCAAACTTGTGTTTTGGAAAATACTTTGATTAAAATTTTTAAAATTTCTATTGTGTACTATTTTTCAAACATTCCAAGGATTGTCAAATACAAATCTTCCTCAATGGCTTATTTGCCACATCAAGACAATGGGTTGAAAGCTGTAATGATACCATAACTTTCTACCAACAATCAGTGGATGAAGCCTTCAATATGTTTGAAGGTTGAATATGATCGATGGAAATGTAATTGTTCATGGATCAACCAAGGTTAGGAGGACAATTATGTCAATTAGGAGTCATCATTTGACATTCAATTTCAAGATACAAGAGTATGCTAGGAGTTGATCAATTTAGTAATCGAGACGGCAAGACCCTTATAGGACCAAACTGTTAGACATGTATGCCTTAAAGAGTAAAAATGTAATAAGTTTTTGGAGACATTTTTATCAATAAAAAATTTATTTATTACTAATACACCAAATCTTGTCCTCATTACGTTCATATTTGTTGAATGTATGTTAAGCAAATAAAAGTCTAAGACCGTCGGTCTAAACCTTTAAGAATTAGGCATATGATGAACAAATTATGCGGAAGACATGATTCTTAAGGTGATGGTCTAAATTATAAGATCTGCAATCAAGGGAATAAAGTTGGGTGCTTTATTCATGCTAAGATTGTTATGTTGTCTATATCTCTTTTAAGAGATGGTTTGTCTTAACCATCAGAGGTGGACTCCATGAATAGAAACATTGGCACGTTGTCATAGGCGACGATGTATTGGATCAAGACATAAAGTGAATTGATTTGGATTAATAATTCTATCTCAGTAAATCTATTCACTTTAGACAATCATTTGTATTGTATCTTAATCCTGAGATGAATAGTGGTCCCGTTGTCTTGGTTTGTATCTTTTGATGTACCAAAGGGTGACACCCACATCTTAATAGTGGTCTGCATGCCGGTACGTTGGAGGCATAACTCTTGATAGCGTAAACCTATTATTCATAGATATGGAATCCATAGCTCCTCTTTAGGAGTAGTGATATCCTCTTATATGTGTTATCTTATTATTAAAAAACTGAAGCACTTAACCATTTAGATACATAGTTATAACCGAATGGTATACTGTCTTTGGATAGTAAGTTTTCTGATGGTGAGATAATGAAACGTAAGATAAAAATAATTGAGAAGGTAAGACAGAACTTGTCCTTAAGCCGGTTATGGATAATCCTATGAGGATACGATACACTATGATATGTCATAGAGACTTAGCTATACGGGGTTCGTAATTCTATGTAGTTCGAGAGTGCAGCTCCAAGCTTTTAGTGGAGCAGCACTGGAGTTGATAATTATGAAATGTATATCTGGGATATTGGGTTGCATAATTATCGGGAGCTTAAACTATATAGGTCCATTTGGTCCCCTTTACTAGCTCATAACACCCTGTAACGATACGGCGTGTTTTTTGAATAATTGGTGACTTATGTTAGATTTATTTGATTGGTTGAAATTCAGAATAATCAAATAATTCATGTCTGTTTATCAGTTGAATTAATTTTGTGACAAAATTAATTCAAGATAAACTTGTTGAATTATTGGGATCAGATAATTCTTGTTTGTTTATTAGTTGATTTAATTTTTGAATAAATTAGATCAAGATAAACTTGTAGAATTATTAGGAATTCATTTATTTTGCTAGAGATTATCTAGATAAAGTTGTTTTAATTAGATAACTTCTCTATTGGGTTATTTGAATTAAAACTGAGACTTTATCCTATAAAATCTAGGGTGGAAAATAAAAGATTCGCTGAGATTTTTTATCGGCAGTTCGGCATGCTGATGGGGCAAGTTCGGCCTACTAATTAGGCAGATCGGCCTGTTGATGTGCGAAAAAAAGATCACGCATTTTCACGTAGATTTTTTTAGATATTGATCCAAATTTGATTCTAATTCAAATTTTTGAGACCTTATTTGATAAGGACTGGCCCTAGACCCAACCTCTATAAATAGGGAGTAAGTCTCATAAGTTATTTAGATCAATTGAGAGATTAAGAGTGACACTCTATTGGTGAGAATCTGAAACTCCCTAAGAGCTCTTGTTCACAAATCACAAACACTAGCTTTGGGTTCTCTCAATTGGTTGGAAGGAGAGTCACCTGGAGGAAGAGTTGTATGTGTGAGCCCACACTTACTCCGATCGTGGATAGAGAATAAAAAAGAAGACCAGTTAGTTGAGGCTCTTCTAGAACGTTACTTCTTTTCAAGGATTACGGGAGTTCTTTGGCATTCAAAGGTTAGTAAGATCCAGTTAATTTATGCATATAGCATGTCAAACTTGTGTTTTAGAAAATACACTAATATAAAATTTTTAAAATTTCACTGAGTACTATTTTTCTAAGACAAACACCTACAGAGGAATCTCTAGAAGATATAGTCAATGGTTTTGTTGCTATCAATGCACAATTTTATCAAGATGTGAAAGTGAGCTTTCAGAGTATGGAGCAACAAGTGGCCTATTTGGAAAATATAGTAAGCAAGTTAGAGACACAAAGAATGGAGATTATTAGTGGTAATCAAATAGTGAAAAACAAGGTTTACATGGAAGCCAAACTATAAGATTCGTTGGAGGATGAAATAGAACAAGAAATCATCGATTTGAACTTATCGACGGTTCCAACATTCATAGCACCATCGGATCCTTCCTTCCATTAACACTGCCTTCACCATATTATGCAATCTATGAGCTTGAACCACAATCAAATCCCCTTTTTCAAGCCCATCAATTCAAAAAGAGTGTTGTTGGTGCAACAAGCTCGAGCATTCCAAATGATGCTAAGCTTAAGGGCAGTTTCAATGAAGACCCATACGACGTATCTTTTGACACATACTTAGTATAGGAGAAAGCTGCTCTTTAACAGGCACTTTTCTCCAAATGTCAGGCTAAAAGACTTTAAAACAAGTGCTTTTTGGGAGGTAGCCCATAAGTTTTTGATGTAATTTATTGTTTATTTTTAATAATTTTATTTAAATTAGGATTTTGTTTGTTTTGTTTTGTTTTGTTTTGTAAATAAAATTAGATTAATGTATTTTTAATTTATTTTTATTTCTATTGTGATTTTAATTAAAAATATCTATATGTGCTTTAAAATAAAAATAAATAAATAATGTAATAAAAAAGGAATAATAAAAATTAAAAAAAACTCTCGGGAGTTGTACAAATTTTTGTTTTTTATGATACTCGAACATCCGACCTTGGGGAGGCTTCGTGTGAGTCATACCACTATGTTCGAGGTTATATTTTGTTATTTTTATTACATATATTAAATATAAACTATTCAAACATATCCAAATCAGACCATAAATGAAAATAGGCCTCTATTTTAGGCCTATATCAAAACTAGGCCAAGATCGACATTGGACTTCCATTTTAGTCCAAATGCAAAACCAGCCGTAATCTGAAAAGTCCATCAAGTCCAAAATATATGGGCCCATGCCATGTCAAATTGGACATAACCGACTGCAATTCAAATCGATTGGGCTTAAACCAATTCGAGGCCCAATACACATTTTGTGAGGCTAACCCAAACTAACTAAACTCCCTTAACACCAGTTCAATATTCAAGTTTGTGGGTAGGGCCTAGCATGTATCCAATCCAAACATATTTGTAAATGAAAGTATTTTATTTTTATTTTCATATTTCTTTTAATTCAAAATAAAAATGGGCCAACTCTAAAATTGGGTTTCCATTTTGTGCTTGAGCCTGGACCTAATCTAGCCCAAACAAATAAATAAAAATAAAAATAAAAATAAGAAATGACAACCTTCACACGTGTCTAGCACAATGGATTCTTTGTCTATAAATCTCATCACTGTGCATCAAGAATCAATTCTTTAAATCCTATTTCGCTCTAAGTTTCCCCTTCTCCCTCTAGTTTCCTGAATCCCTCTTCTTTCTCTCTAGAATACTTGAATCTCCCCTCATTTTCTCTCTCTTATTCTTCTTAAAATTTCCCAAAATCATTGATCAATTTTCACTTAAACCACTCAGCTTCTACAAATCTGACAATCGATGCTAGAAAATCAACCTCTAGCCTTCCATTGTCTTTCATTCTTTCTTTTGGTTCTTCTTTGCCTTCTTTTTTCTTTTTTTTTCCTCTTTATTTCTTCTAGTTTTTCTTTCTTTTTTGTTTCTTCCCCATGGATCTTAAATACCAATACCTACAAAAATATATTCTACCTCTTTCTCAGAAGACTTTCAAGAAGAAATACAAGTCTAGAGGCAACAAGCTTTTGGTTCTCATGCGATTTAGCATTCTTGATGATGTCAGGATGCTAATCGAGAGTAAAATTCATCCGAGTAACTTCTAGCAGAACACTGACCTTCCAAGAATGGATAAGTGTCGAACTGTGATAAGAAGAAGAGCTCTTTCTATTAAATCGAGATGCAACAATTATGCTTAAAAGACTTGTGAAGGTAAATGTCCCTCTCCTAGATTTGTGTCAAGCAACAGAGAGGACAAGATCCACTTTTGTAAGGATGAACTTTCAAAAGAAAACTTGGATGATCTTCAAGCTTCTCTAAAAAATCATTCTAGTGGATATACCCATGTTGCGATTGCAAAACTTTGGCCCAAATTCTATGCAGAGAGACAATGCCATGGGAATCTGACGAAAAAAGATCCTGTTTACTAGTTTATAAGAAAACTGCATGGGAAATAAATCCTCGATTCATAGAGGTCCTCAACAACACTTGTAAATATTTTTATTTTGTGTGTTTGTTTTTAATTAACAAATATGTTGAAAATTTATTCAAGTATTGATCTTAAGTTTTAATGAAAAATCATCAAAATGGCTACTTTATAGGATTATGTAGAAACGTATTCTAATGATCCTAAGTTTTTAGAAGCAGTTTGTTCATTCTCGAATAAATTTTCAGCACAAAAAAAAATTGTTTGATTTAGTGTTTTTGTGTTTGTTTTAAATTGTTGTAGTAGTTATTAAATTTCTATGCCTATTTTTATTTTATTATTTTCTTTTGAAAATATTATCGTGTCAAAAGCATCACATGACTATTCCTATAGATAGTTTGAACAATCTCATCATTTGTCTGATCATATCTAGATTTGTGTTGTGTTTTTCTAAAGGTCTACAGTATGCCATTTTTTTCTTTTGTCTTTTGTAGGATTTTCTGGATTCGTTTTCTTTTTTCAAAAAGAATACAGTATTATTTGTCAGTTTTTGCCTTTATGTTCTTAATTTATCAAAAGTTGTATAGTATAAGGTTTCATTTTTCAAAAGTCAGTCTGATTGCATATCTACTTTTCAAAATCTACTCAAATCTTGTCTGACTTTGTCTAAGTTGTCCATATCTAAACTTTTGAGCTTTCTTCTATACAATGTCTCATCTTTTTTATTTTCTTACCTGTACACATTTTGTTTAGATTTTTAGCTAACCAACCATCACCTATCCTGTCATAATTTCTAAGTCTTTGTGCATTCCCATCCTTTTTAAGACCTCATTCAAGACTTAAAATTAGTAAAGAAGACCTAGAATAAAAACCAAAAGCCCAAAAAAATTAAATTGTTTAAAAAAAGAGTCAGTGAATCATAGAATTAAACATGTCTTCCTCCTACTCATCTAAGGAATCAAAATTGTCTATGCCTTATGTGCTTCAAGTTCTAAAAAAAAAAAAAATACTTAGAGACCATAACATACCTAGGAAATGAGTTAGCATGTAGAATGATTAACCTAGTATATGGAGAAGGTAGCTTAGGTTTGATGGGCAGAGTAGCTACACAGCTTAGTCTCATGGTGCACAAGTCTTAGGGATTATGCCTAATGTTCTGGTTGAGGGGAATCATTGTGGGAATACTACAAGTGAAGAAAAAAGAGATTATAAGCATTTGTGAGCGTAAAAAAGCCATGGTAACCATAACCAATGCATTCATTACTCTTTATGGTGGTGCTGCCACTCTTGATGAAATGTTTATAGTTGCTAGTGAAAACTATTTGAGTCTTCATTCCAAATCTCTAGGACCTCTAAATGTTAACTGCTATTAAGATGGTTTGTCAAAATTTTTAGATCATGTTGTGGATAAGAACTTCATTGTACAAGCTGGAAGACATATATTTTTCACCGCTCCTACTGTCAAGGAATTGCTAAACAAGATGACAAACATTCCTCCGGAATTTGATATTACAACTTTCAAGGTTTAACTGGGATGAAGGCAGTAGGAAACAACCGTTGGATATGAGCCTTCACTTGTAATCTTTCAAATTTAGCCACAACATGTTCACTTTTTCTTTCTAGTCTTAATAATTGCTCTTCTCTTCAGCTGAAGTTGTTTCTTCTTTCTTTCTTTATTTTTGTATTAAAAAATCAAAAATCAAGCAATGCATGTTTGTAGCAATGCATGTTTGTGTTTTAGTGGCATGCTGTTGTTAAAACCTTTAGATTCATTTTTCCCAATGTCAAGATGGCTATATATATGGAGTAAATAGTACTCTCAAAATGCATCATGTTTAAGGTCAGAACTTGTAATTTATCGATGCTTCAGTTCTTCTTTTTGTATTTTATGTGTGTTTGGAAGCATGCATAATTAAGATGGTAGATATATGGAATATTTCATACTCTCGAAACATATCCTAGCGATAAGACTATGAAAATGCACATTTCTTAAACCTAAAATGAATCACTTTGCATTAACATTTCTCGTTAAATCCCTTAATTATAGCATTTGTGAGATAAATAGTATTTTAGTGTATTTGTGTGAAATATGTTTAAAATTATGCTTTTAGTGTGTTTTTATGTTTAATAATATTCTTAGTAATTTTTAGAATTAGTTCTATGTGTTTAATAATTAATTAGTTTGAAAACAATCAAACCATAAAAATAATGTTGTGTAATTTTATTTTTTTAAGTATTTGTAAGTAAATTTTTAGTTTGTAAATATATTTTGTTATATTTCTAGTAATTTCTAAAAATATTCCCAAGTCTTAAATAATATATCTGTTAAGGTTTGTTAACTTTAAAAGTTTTGATTTATTTTAGTGTGTTTTGTGTGTTTTATTGTAAAAAATAGTTTTAAAATTATTGTAAAAATTAAGTTTGTAAAATAATTAATTTTAGTTTTTTTTTTCATTTTAGATTTGAAAATTGAAAGAAAAACGGAGCGAAACGACATGAAAATGGGCAAATATGTACCTTAAATGCATGAAAATAAAAAAAATAAAACCAAAAGAAATGCCATGTGGTGAAGTCTGAGCCGCTAGATCAAACCGCCAAGGAAATCGAAGCCACCCACTCGTCCAGATACCCTTTCGGAATCCAATGAGTGGCGTTCCATGTGCGCCTGCCTTCATAGGCGTCGATTCAGTGTACTATAGAGCCATCCTACGACTAAAGTCCTTTCACAGGTCCAACGCAATTTGCGCCATTGTTGCAATCCAAGTCAGCACATCCAAAGGCCTTGGCTATGTCTCTACTTCATTTCCATGCACTACAAAACACATGATCGCACAATAAAATAAAATAAAAAATCAAAAAAGTAAAAATAAAAAATAGACATATTCTCAAAAAGTCATGGGCGACAAATTTTAATTCAAAAAATTCCCAAAATCTCCCAATTTGTCATCCTACTCATTTTTAACCTAAAAATATCTTAATAAGATAATAAAAACAATAAAAAATAATGTAAAAAAAATCTATAAATAGTAGATTTCCTTTTATTATAAATACCTCTTCTCCGTGGTATTATAACTCACCCATTCTCCATGTGAGAAACTAGTCTCAACTTGTAAAATGTAGTTTTAACTTTTAACTTTTGTTTTCTTTAGTTTTTAGTTTTAATTTTTGTAAAATAGCTTTACATTTTTATTGTTGTAATTCTCAGTTATGTTTAATATTATGTGTGTTTTTACTTTAGTTATGTTTTTCTAAATTTTCTTTTTAGCCGAGGAGAAAGGGCGAAATTTTTGTAAAATTAATTTAAATATTTTTTTCAAAGTTATATAACTAGTTATAATGTCAAAATAGGTTTTAGAGATCCTATAATTTTCTTGGTAACTTAGCTAAAATTCTTACAAAATTAAGTTTTGATCTATCGTAGACATATGCTGGCACGAGTAATGCTTAAGAATACTTAGATTATTCATAGATAGAGAATAACATGATAAATGCTTAATTGTAATTTTTGTTAGTTAATTTTGAAAACATACTTATTTGTTAAAATGAATTTTTGATGCATTATAGACATGAATTAATACATTAAATGCTTGGTAACTCTTTATTTATTGTAGACAAAAGATGGCATATTGCATGATTAAACCATTTTAATAAATAGTTTTAGATAAACTAAAATATATTTAAGTTAATTGCCAAAATAGAACATTTAATCCTCAGTATTATAGTTTTTTAAATTAAATTAAATGTTGTTTCTTTTAAATTAAATTACACTTATTAAATCATTGTTGCTTATATCATTTAATCCTTCGTATTGTTATAGTTTTTTATGGCATATTGCATGATTCACCGAGTATTATTACTTAGACGACTTTATATTTGAGGTTATATCGGGCTTACAATTTTAGACCCGAATAAGTTTTGACAAAGAAAATGAAAAATAAGGCTCAACATAGGAGACTAGGGATAAATGTATATCAAGGTAGGCACAAAAAGGCTCAAACGGTCCAAAGATGGCCTAAATTAAGTTCTAAATGTTATGTAGCCTAGGATTTTGCCTTGAAAGATAGTCAAACAAGTTCTAAAGTTTAAAAATCTAAAAAGTTTAAAAGTCACTGAATTACATATAACGTTTTCTAAGTATGCAATCAAATAAGTGATCATGGTTATGTGCATTAATTGATCAAGGAATCGTAAGTAGGATAACACTAGCAAATCAATTAAACTTATATACAGACATAATATTTAGCATTTTTCAAGAGCTATACTCATTTTAGAATAGGTTCTATCATGAACTGTAGACATCAACTCAAAACAAAGCTTAAAAACATAACATATATATTTTTAGAAAAATTTTTACAAAAAGAGAACAAAAATTAAACAAAAAGGTAGAAAATTAAAAAAATAAAATAAAATTTTTGGTGCCATACCCCCAAACTTAATATGAATATTGCCCTTAATGTTTAAAAGATAAACAAAAGTTAAGCCCAAAGGACATACCTGATTTGTAACACCCGAGATTTTTAGTGCATTAAAAATGCATTAAATTAAAGATTATGTTAAGACAAAGTATAATTAAAGGAAAATATTGTATAATAAGATGGAAAATTATACAGTGTGAGAGCAACGCAGTATAAGAATTGAATTGTGTGGACCACAATTTTATTTTATACTTTTTATAAAAGAAAAGAAAAGAAAAAAAAAATCAGAAATATCACACAAACTCGACTTTCTCTCTCTACATTTTCTCTCTCTCTCTCCTCGAATCTCGTTTGAGATTCCGGCGTTATTTTTCGACACCTCCCATACCAGTGGGAAGCTCTCGTTGAGCTGAGTCCAACGAGGTGTCGTGCCACCCAAATAGCCGCCGGAGGAGGGCCCACGCGCCGCCCAAAGTGGCGGCGAAACCCATTTTTTCCCGACGTCGTTTCTCGGCCGTCCGACCACCAATCGACGTGATTTTGGTGTCTATGGACTCAGTGTGAGGAGAGGAACAAGATGGTACCAATTTTCCAGCTCAATTTTGGCTGGAAAGGCTTCGCCGGAGCTGCCCCGTCGCCGCCGTGGAGTCGCCGTCGCAGCCGTCGTGCCTGGTGGCGGTGTGGCACACCGCTGGTGCCAAAATGATCAGAGGGCGACGGCGAGCAAGACCCCTCGGTCAATTGCTCCGTTCCGCCGCCTCTCGCCAGAGATCGACCTCCCCCGTCATGCTCCGCTGCAAGAGAGGTCGAGGTGACCCATTTCGCCACCGTTGGGCCAAATTGAAGAGGCAGCCACCTTCAGAGGACCGAGAGGAAGAAATTCGGTACCTCAATTGCACGAAACGACGGCCGGTCACCGGAGAACCAGGACCCGCCGCCTAGCGCCGCCGTGGAGAGGTGGAGCCGCCGTTCCACGCGATGTTGAGCTGCCCCACCGTAGGGGAAATACTCAGAGGAGGTCGGGGAACAATTCCCCCACCTCAATTTCACGGTATCTTCACCGGAGATAGGAAATCGGAGCCGCCGGTTTCCGCCGTGAAATCCATCCTCGATTGGAGCAGATGGAGGCCGAATTGGGTGAAATTGACCCCACCAATCGACTCAGGAGGGTCGAATTAGGGGGGGTAGGCTCGAGCTCAGCCCTCAACGGAGCCAACCGCCGCCGGTCAACGGCGGTCAACGGCTGGTCAAAGGGCAAAATGGGATTTTGTGATCCGGACCTCCGATCGAAGATCCGAGACCGCCTCCCGACTCGTTTCGACGCTCTGAACGCAATGGTGACCTCCGTTCGAGCAAATTCCACTCCGATAAAAATCGTCTGGTACCGACTGCACGCGGATCGAGGCGATTCAAACAGCAATATCGGAGTCCAGAATGACAGTTTCAAGAATGTATGATCTCCAGGAAGCATTCCTAGCCATTCATGGTCGCTCGAGGAGCACTGCAGAGGATGCTTCACATACTGTAGATGCAGCGAGATACAACCGGATCTGCTTAGCTTGGAGTTCAAGTAAGTAGGAATCTCGACTGCAGTATGAACTGTTTTAGATGCTTTCATAGAAATTTATGAAATGCATGATCAGTGATTGTTACACTGTTTTATGTGAGAATAGGTTTTATAACGTTATAAGGTGACGAAAAACCCGTTAAGGGTAAAATCGTCATTTTTAAGGAAACGGCTAGAACGGAGTCGAACACTCCGATTTAGCATAATGTTATTAGATGGAAAATGTTCCGTGATACGTTAAGTAACGTAACGGTCATATGAGATCAGAGATTTCATAAGGATGTTTAAGTGAACGAGAGGTAAACCGATGGGTTATGAGGTTAAACGGAAAAGTAACCCCGGTGGGTTACAAGGCTAAATAAAGGAAATGTAAACTGATGGTTTATAAGGTTGAGTAAGAGAACGGTAGACCGAAAGTATACTAGTCAAGTTATGAAAAAGGAATGAATGGTTAATGTTTACGTTTTATTATCAATCGAGTGGATTGATAATAAAGAAAGTTAATTAATGAGTCGGCTGTCGTTTGATCAGGACACAGAGGCCGACCAATGGAAGGAAAAGGAACGAGAAAGGAACGGAATAGAGAACGCTAAAGCATAGTTCGGGTAAGTTTCAAACCTCACCTACAGCATGAAGTAAATGATTTTTAAATGCTCATTTATATGTTTGCAAATGTGTTTGCAAATGTTAAGCAAGTTTCTTTTAAAGTATATTTGCATTTATTATGCAAAAAGTTTTAAAGTTCAAGAAAAAAAAGATTTGCAATGAATTTGCAATCGTTATGTTAAAGGTTTATTTGCATATTGATATGCATAACGTTATTTAAAAGTTTAAGTTATGATTTTTTAAAGTATTGAAAGTATATTTTGCATTATGATAATGCAAAATGTTTTATAGTTTAAGTTATAAGCTTTATGATGCATTTGTATGCAATGAGTTGCAATTGTGGTGCAATAAATTCCAGAATACAAGTTATGACTTACAAAATGTATTTGCATTATATGTTGCATTTGTTATGCAATGAGTGTTAAATTGCAAGTTATGATTAGTAAAATGTGTTTGCATTTTATGTTGCATTTATTATGCAATATGTTGCATCTGTTATGCAGTAAATTTTATAGTACAAGCTATGAATTGCAAGTGTATTGCATATGATGTGATTGCATTTGAAATGCTCACTAAAGTTAATAAGAAGGTAACGTTAAGATAAAAAGAAAGTGTCGTACCAGCCTCTTTGTTATGAGGTAATGAAAGTAAAATTAAAGTTTGACCTCCTAAAGGTGAGGTACAAGACCTCAATGTTTGATGGTCTCAAGTCTTCCACAAGGGAAGCATCATGTTTATGATCTCATGATTAATGAGTTGGTACGAACACTAAAGTAAAGTAAGGAAAATGAAGGTTACAAGATAAAGAAAGTTAAGGAACAAGAATAAAGGTTGAGAAAGAAATGAATATTTAAGTTTATATAATGTTCATAATATGCTCATAATTAAAGTTAATAATTAAGCATAAATGGAGTCATGCACTTTGATGTTGCTTGAATGCCTTTTTATGAAATATTTATATGTCATGTCATGAAAGACATTTTGAGAAAGGTTTTACGATAAATGTTTATGAATAACGTTTTCATGTTTTCAAGAACGGTTTATGAACGACGTTTTAAGATGAACGTTCAAGAAATGTTTTAAGAGAAAGGTTTTACATTAAATGTTTATGAAAAACATTTCATGTTTGCAAGAAAAGGTTTACGAATGACGTTTTAAGAAAAACGTTTCAGAAATGTTTTATGAAAATCATTTTCAGAAATGTTCTATGAAAAACGTTTATGTAAAACGTTTCAGAAATGTTTTATGGAAAACGTTTATGAAAAACGTTTTCAGAAATGTTTATGGAAAACGTTCATGAAGAACGTTTCAAGAGAAAGGTTTTCAGGAGAAAAGTTTTTAAAGCATGTTTAAATGCTTTGTGAGAATATGTTTGAACTTGCTGAGCGAAAGCTCATTAAAAGTTTTTCATGCTGTAGGTAACTTATCGGTGACCAATGGGACCCGTTAGAAGAGCTGGGTGCGGCGGAGGACAGATGCGAAGATTTGGGTATGGATACCATCACTGTTTGCTTCCGCTATGCAAAGAAAATGTTTTCCATTGTTTAATGTTGTGTTTTCAAAGTTTAAAGAAAATAAGTTTTATGAATAGTATTAAAAGTTTTAAGATACAGTTTACAAACTGTTTTATGTAGTTATAAAGTAAAGTTTTAAGCTATGATTTAATAAGTGTTTCTTATTAAGTTTTGAGAAACGATTTGAAATGATTTTAAAGACAAGTGTTGAGCGATGTCTCAACTTGAAATGCGACAGAGGTCGCATCAGTATTAAAGAACGTTTAAGGAAAGAAAAAAAAAAATTTACTACAGTATTTTCTTACTAAGTAAGTAAGATTACTGTTTTACGAAACGATGATTATGAAAGTAAAGTGACTGCCCGAAAAGGCGGGTCGTCACATGATTGATGGAGGCTCTGACAATTTCATTTTTTTTCATTTTTTCTTTTAATTTTTAAATTTTTTAAATTTTAATTTGGTTAGATTCAAATGCAAACACACAATAGAATGCAAGGCATAACTAGGTGTTCAGGTATGAAATTGTAAGTCTGATATAACCTCAAGTATAAGGTTGTCCAAGTAATAATACTCGATAAATTTGAGGTCGATCCCACATGAAAAAGGTATTGCAAAGGTCCAATATATCAGTTATATTATTTTTAACTAAAAAATTTGAGGATTAAAGTTAATTTATTAACAATATTTACACATTTTTTACTTTTTCCATTTTTTGATTTTTTTTGGTATTTTTGGAATTTCAATAATAAGAAATGTAATTTACATTAGAATAGTAAATGGAATTTAATAAGCGCAATTTAACTTAAAAGAAACAACAATTATAACAATGCTGACAATTAAAGGTTTTATTCTAGCAATTAACTTAAATATGTTTTTTTTAAACTACTTATTTAATTGATTTAAGCATGCAATATGTCATCTTTTGTCTACAATAAATCAAATGTTACTAAGCATTTAATGTGCCAATTCTTGTTTATAATGCATCAAAAATTCATTTTAAAAAATAAGTATGCTTTCAAATTTAACTAACTAAAATTACTAACAAAATTACTAGTAAACATTTACCTGCTATACCTTGTCTACGAATAATCAAAGTATTTCTAAGTATTACCTATACCAGCCTATGTCTACGATAAACTAAAACTTAATTTTGTAAGAATTTTAGCTAAGTTAACAAAAAAATCATAAGTTTTCTAAAAAATGATTTTTGATATTATAACAAATTAGAAAACTTTGAAAAACTAAAATTAATTTTGCTAGATTTCTCCTCTCTCCTCTATTAAAAAGGAAATTTAGAGAAACATAACTGAATTAAAAAAACACATAATATTAAACATAACTAAAAATTACAACAACATAAACTTAAAACTATTTTTACAAAAATTAAAAGCTAAAGCTAAAGAAAACGAAGGCTAAAGCTTAAAACTACATTTTGCAAGATGAGAGGAATTTCTCACAAGGAGAATGGGTGAGCTACAATGCCATTGAGGGGGAGTATTTTTACTATAAGGAAATCTACTATTTACAAGATTTTTTTACATTTTTTATTTATTATTTTATTTAGATATTTTTAGGTTGAAAATGAGTACGATGGCAAATTGGGAGATTTTCAAAATTTTTTGAATTAAAATTTTCCACCTTTCACTTAATAGGAATATGATTTCTTTTACTTTTTGATTTTTTTTCTTTTTCTTCCACGCGTGAAACTGCCTTGGAGTATGCTGATTTTAGTATGTGATTAGGTCCTTTGTGGTGCATGGAATTGTGGTAGAGACGCAGCTTGGGCCTTCAGATGTGCGAACTTTGACTGTAGATATGGCGCGGATCACACGGGACCTGGGAAATAACTTCGACCATAGGATGGTTCTCTAGTACACTGAATCGACGACTATAAAGGTAGGTGCACATGGAAGGCGCCTTAATGAATTCCATGGGGGTACCTAGATACGTGGACAACTCTAATTTCCTAGGCGGTTTTGTTCCAATGGCTCAGACCTCACCATGTTGCATTTCTTTTGGTTTCAAATTTCTTTTTTTTTTTAATTTTATTTTTATTTTTCATGCATTTGAGGCCTGCTTTTGCCCACTTTCACGCTGTTTTACAACGTTTTTCTTCCAATTTTCAAATCTAAAATAAAAAAACAAACTAGAATTAATTATTTTATACACTTAATTTTTACAATAATTTTAAAATTATTTATTTTACAATAAAACACACAAAACAAACTAAAATAAATAAAAACTTTAAAAAGTAACAAACCTTAATATATATATTATTTAAGACTAGAGAATATTTTTAGAAATTACTAGAAATATAACAAAATATATTTACAAATTAAAAACTTATTTACAAACACTAAAAGGCTTAAATTAAAATCATACAATATTGTTTTTGTAGTTTTGATTATTTTCAAACTAATTAATTATTAAACACACAAAAATGATTTTAAAAATTACTAAAATTATTATTAAACATAAAAATGCACTAAAAACATATTTTTAAACATATTTTCATACGAAAATATTAAAATACTACTTATCACACAAATGTTATAATTAAGGTATTTAATGAGAAATGTTGATGCAAAATGATTGATTTTAACCTTAAGAAATGTGCATTTTCATAGTTTCATCACACCTCCAACTAGCTTATTACTAGTCCCGAGTAATTAAAGCAATTAAACAAAGGATTGATTTTTTTAACAGCTTGTGACTCCTTGTAGAATGTCTTCAAAGGTTGTTTTAGATTCATGCCTCAAAATAAAATAAAGATATTATTCAAGTTTATAGTTTATTTCAAGAGCATGTCTCATATTTAAGATGGATTTTTTTGTGTGTGTACTATTATATCACTAATCATTACATACAAACTACATAAATTTACATTAATATAAACTATTTTAATTTAATGAAATCTTATAAGCTTGCTTTTCATTCCTCTATCTACTAATCTAGATTAGTAGTAAATTAAGGGCCATTAGGACTTTATTTAGCTTGTAATATAAAGTTAGAGTACAAAGGCAGGATGAAGGATAAATTTAAAGCTTGATTCACCCATATAACACTTACATTATTCTTGAAACTTTGAAATGTACAAATTAATGCCCAAGTAACAAAATACACAGATGTTCTTGAAATTCAGAGATGACTGGAACGAGGACTCTATAATGGTTTCCAAAACTAAGACCTTTTTTTTCATAATTTAATGTTTTTTTATAACTTGAAGAATTTATTTACACTGCTCTGATTAAAAGTCTAACTTACAAATGAAATATAAGACATGATTGAGTATGATGAAAGACAAATAGGCAGGTGAAGATAGATGGAGACAAATAGATAGATTTTACACTACAGTAGAACTTTTAAAAAATTTTACCCGACATGAACTATTTAACTTTTAAATAATTGACAAAACTATACAACTTTTGACAAATGTGACTAAACCAAAACATACACGACACAAAAAATACCTACTGAATAAAATAATACATCTGACAGATAAGATAAAAATATTAAAAGCAAACAGGACATACACAATTATTTAGTTAACACTATAACAATCACACAAAAACAAAAAAAAAATTCTTTTTATGTTTTTTATTTTTTGATGAAAATTTATTTGAGAATGAATGAAAACTCATGTTCATCAAAATGTGTCTCGAGAAAATTTTGTTACTCAACCATTTTGATCATTTTTCATTATAACATAATTCATATCTCATATTAATTCTCAACAATTTTTTCTTTTAAAGCAAACAAAAACACACATAGACTAAAAATATTTAACAGATTTTGCTTAAAACTAAATGGATTGGGTGATTGTTTCCTACCTAACTTTCCTACAAACTGAAAATTGGGTCTTTTAATGTTAGATTCCAAGACATTTTTTTCCTACATGAAATTGAGGCTAAAGTCTATAAATCACTCCTTGAACATACCCACTAGGATGGTCTAAAAGAGAGTTTTGAAGGTCATCTAAGTTTTCTTTTGAAAGTCCATCCTTACAAAGAAATATGTATACATATATTTTATCTTCCCTATTTACGGATGTAAAACCTTTTGATTTACACTTACGATCACAATTTTGACGAGAATATTTAGGACACTAAGACGCTATAGTTTAGGCTCTTCTTTTCCTAGCACATAGACTCATATCTATTCCAACCAGACCTTTATTAATAACATCACTAGGGTGAATTAGACCTTTTATATACATTTTTATCTTAGTTGGAAGTTCAAAACTAGAAAGGACCCAAAGAAGAGTGATTCTGGTTTTGTATTTTTGTCTAATTTCTTTCTGAGAAAGGCAAGGAAAGTACTCCTTCAAGTGGTCGTATTTAAGATCCATGATGAGAGAGAAAAAGATGAGACACTTGAGAATGAATTGCGAGCTTTGAGAGATTTAAGTTCTTTGAGTGGATCTAAGAGTGTTTAAAGAAAGTATTGAGAGGATTTTGTAAGATTAAGAGAGAAAGATTGAAAAATTTTCTAAGAAAGTGTTTAAAGATCAAAGAACTTTGAAGGTTTTCTAGAGAATTTTAGGGAAAGCTTTGAAGATCTAGAGAGAAGGCAGAGAGCATTCAAGACGTTAGAGAGAGAAAGATTAGAGAATTCTGAGTTTTAGTGTACAATGAATAGTTTTATAGAGGAAGAACGTGGTACTGCTATTTAGACACGAGGGAACTGAATAAATACATGTGAAGGTGATTCTCGGCTGGGCTAAACAGTACTTGGACTAAGTGATCTAAAAATTAAAAATGATGAAAAGAAAGAAACAACACTTATTTACAAAGAAAAAGAAAATATTTTTGTGATTTTACATTTTTAATTTTTTTGTTGTTTTAAACATTTTTTTGCCTTTTCAAGAAAAATTCTAAAAATCAAAAAAATTAATTTTAATCATTTCATAAAAATTTGTCTGAAGAAGCTGTTGATATAAAGTACCAACTAATACTAATGAGTTCAACCTCCTTAATCTCAACCACTTTGAATGAATTTTTAGAAAATTACACACATTAAATTTAACATACCAAGAACTAATATATTACAAAGGAAATAGTAAAAAGTCATTAAAATGCAGTTTTCTCCCCTAAAAAGTGTCAAAGGATACTACGTATGGGCTCTGTGTGATTATGTACTCAAGATTGGCAAAATGTAAAACATTTAGACTTGTGTGACTGAGATTCATTTCATAGTCTTAGTAAGTCCATAATAATTATGCTAGAAATGGTGAAGGAGGCGGGGTCACATAGCATCATAGTAAGTATAGTCTTTTGTAAATTCTAATGGCAATATTGGCTCAAAACCTAAGACTAAAGGTAATGATTGTTCTTTTTCTATGGTCAAGTCTTTTGTCTCTTCTACAATTAAAGAGTCTTTTTCAAACACTTTCAAGAATTCCACTTCTAAACTAGATTCCTCAAAACATGTGGGTTCTAAATTTTCTTCATTTTCCAACACACTCTTCACAGATTCGAAATATTCTTAGGGTTTCCAAACTCTCCCTATTGGAAGAAATTGATGAATTTTACAGTTCAACAGTTGGCTGCAAAATTTTGGATTGAGTGTCAGGCCAAGTTTCCAAAAAGGTTGAATTGGTTTTTTAGGTTAACCTAGATCAGTTTTAGAATTATTCAGTCTCTAATAATCATACTCAACTATATTATCCAACATATAATAGGTTTCATCTGTTGGTAATTGGTAAAAAGTGTTAGATCCATCTCCTCTTTCTACCTAATTTCTAGTTTCAATACCTATCTAATAAATTCTTATATCTACACTAAGTACTATAAACTGGCTCCAAGTGTTGCTAGGAAAAATTTGCAATGATTTCTCTATGAACTTCTTCAAACTTTTTAATTTTAATTTTTTTTAGATATATGAAGCCAAACAAACGCAAAATGAATAACAAGCAAAATTTAGTCTACATGAATAATAGCTTGATACTAACATGCAAATGACATGAACAATAACTATTTTGTTTTTTGTTTTTGGTTTTTTGGTTTTTTTTTTATTTTTTTTTTTGGCTATTTTTGGCCCTTACAAAACAAAGAAAATCAACAACAAATATATTAACAGAAATAATTAACAAGATTAGATGGTACAACTGTTCTTTTAAGATAAAAGAAAAATAAAAATACTGAAAAGTAAAAGTTAGAATTTAGAAGTTATATTAGATAGTTTGAAAGTTAGAAGTGCTAGAAATATAGAAGTTAGATGTTAGAAAGTTTAAAAGAAAAATAAAATACAGAAAAATAAAAGTGTAGAAAAATAAAACTATCATAATAAGGATCGTTGGTCCAATGAGCAAGGCAGTCTATTATAGGAATAGAAAAATAAACTACAAAAATATAAATAAATATAAAATAATAATAAGTAGGCGGTTTATCTAGCCATATATATAATATACTAATATATTGTTCTTATGTTTGTCTTCTCATGTAATTTATTTTGAAGTCTGTTTGTTTATGTGAGGAAAGGTGGTGTTGTGATTATGTTTATGTTGTAATTTATTTTGAATTATTTGTATTTTCCTTGTAATTTGTAATATCAATAAAAAAAATCAGAGAAGTATAAAAAGTCAAAAAATAAAAAATCAACAAAAACAAAAACAGAATAAATGTGGATGACATGAGAAGAAAGTAAAATCCAAGTTTGGGGGAAATTTTGTAACTGGGAATTTAATTTGTGCTCTTAAGGTTTATGAACGAACGTATGCTATATGGGTGATTCGAGCCTTACTCATATCTAAATATCCGACCTATTACCCAAGCCATACATTACAAGCTAATAAAAGTCCTAATGATCTTTCATGTTATGTTAGTCTATATTAGTAGAGAGATGATATGAAAAACAAGCCTATAGAGTTTCAAAATTCTATGCTTAAACTTATTTTTAATCTTTGATTTGCATAAACTAATCCGGGTAACAACAGCTAAGTGTAAATGGTTAATCATACACGCACACAAAGGACCTAAGTAAGATAAGATTAGCATTTGAATTAAATTTGTATAATGTTGTAATGTTTTGAATTTTTTTAAGCTATGCAATTTGCAAAATCTTTGAGGCCTAATCTCAACACATCAACTCAAAACTCGTGTCTTTTTAGTTGTTTTTAAACTTAGTTTTTCGTTTTGTTTGAGGACAAGCAAAAAGATAAGTTTGGGTGTATTTGATAACACATAAAAATAATGTTTATGAGGTTCAAAATAATTTGTTTAGCATGTTATTTGTTATTAAATACTCTATTTAAGCATTTTTGTAAGTCTTTGGCATTTTTAGTGTATTATTTGTAAAATATGCTCAATTATTAATTATATTGTGTTTTATGTTTAATTATATTTTTTGGTAATTTTTAGAATTATTTTCTTTAGTTAAATAATTAATATTTGTAAAAATTTTAATTTAAATTTGTAAGTTTAATTAAATTTAGTTTTAATTTTATTTTGGTTTTGATTTTGATTTTTAGTTTTATTTTCATTTTCATTTTAAAGTGTTTTTTTAATCTTCAACTTAGCATTGTGTTAAATAAGTTCATAATAATTTTTAGTAATTTTTATTTTGTAACATTATTTTTTTCTCCTGGTTGATTAGCTAGGAATTTTAATTCAGCGGCGAAAATAAAAGAAAAAAGTGCAAAGAATTATTGAACTTGGGCCCAAGAATTAATTTTTGGAAGTTTTGGGTAAAACTTTTGAACCATAAAAATTTAGCCGAGCCACCCCAAAGCTGCAGAGCCGCTGCCTTTCCCATTTGCCTAGAGTCGCGCCAAGCCGAAGCCGTGCAGCAGAGCCACCAACAACTGAGGCCTTCTTCACGTGGGCGTTGCAGGGGAGCTTAGAGTTGGCTGATCTGCTTTAGCTAAGTTCACCATCACTCTCAATCCTGTCCGTCCAACGTGCATTGAGGACCAATCGCACGTCGCCAATTAGTCTTCAACTAGCCCACTTTGTTCCCTTATGTGTGGCTCCAAGATCTTGAATTTAATGGCCCAGATTGCACCATTTCGTCCATCAAATGTTTGAGAAGCAGCAAATAATGAACTCAAAAATGCGTACTTAAGAGCTAGATCAGAACAAAGAAAAGAAAGACTGAAAACAATTTTTTTTACCTGCTGGCCCTTTTCATCAACTGCTCTTTTAGAATTTGGAGCATTTTCTTTTCTTTTATTCGCTTCATCTTCTTTTAGTTGCCTATAAAAGATGCATTCTGAGAAAGTGCTTTTATTTTGTAAAATTACTATGAGAGAGTGCTATCTCTATAGAGGTGCATCTGCCAGACAATGTAAAAATTATGGGTCAATTTTAAACTTTCTCTGTATTATTTTAATGTTTATTTAATGTTAATATTTATGATGTTTCTTTTTGTTAATATTATTATGTATTAATTTTATTTTGTTGGCTTTGTGACATAACTTAAATTATGAACAATTTAGTTAGTTAAATTATATTTTTGTGAACCTCAAATTATGTTGAGTATTCTATACTAGACTTAATGCTCTAACTAATTGGCCATTAGTTAGATAAGAAAATAAATCGAAATAAGACCGGGAGGAGATTTATGGTTTCGGATCATGTGTAGGATACCATAGATGCATTTGAGATAGGAACAATCTTGCATAGTTTGTATGGTCACTAAATGAAAATCCCAAGTTCATAATGAATTCTTACTTGTTGTAATTCACATAGGAATATAGTGAGTTAGCAATACGGGGATATTTTTAGCGTAACTTGGAAAAGAGCGTTAGATAAAATTGAGATTTTCAACTATCAACATAATTTGAGGATATCACATTAGTATGTTTAATTTGAATAGGATCGGATTAATTTTAAGTGCAATCACAACTCCCAACATTTTTAGAATTTAAGTTAATTTTCCATTTTAATTTATTTTTAATTCTCATTTTAATTTAATTTTTAGTTAATCAAAATCGAAACCCCCTCCCATATAATAATTCAATTAATTTTAGAGTTAGATTCAAAATTCGGTAAATTAACGAAAATTACACATTACTCGTGGGATCGACATTTGTACTTCGGTACTTTATTTTTGACAATGACCGTGTCTAATTGCGCACACAAAAATTCGTCATCAGTGATCATTTAGAAACCATATTCCTTCTATGACTACACATTCATCCATCCGGTGCCTTGGACTAGGTGAGGAAAATAGTGGTTTTGTTTAAGGAGGGTCCTTTGCAAGCTACTTCTTTCCGGTTCATCTTTGTTTATTCCGGTAAGCAAAATATTGTATATTTATTTATGTGTTAAATTAATATAATTTATAGCATTTTCACAAAAGTTTTGAGAAAATTTTTGTTAAACACGATCTAGACCATGACTATGTTTCTGCTATTTTTGTGAAAATTGTTTTCCAAAACCAACATGGGCAACACACATGAGTGAGAATATTCCCTCTTACTAAAGTAGCTGAATGCTGAGGTAGGAATAGCATTATGGCAAGATCTCCGTATGAATAATTTGATTTTGCAAGAAATCTTTTTAATGACCAAAACTTTTGACAACATGAGCCCCACCAAGACCATGCCGTCGTGAATTCCGATTCATTGCAAAGATATAGGGAATTTGAAACTGGACATTGTAATAATAAATAAATAAATAAAAACCTATCAATGTGGTTAATATAATTGGCAACTATCTAATAGTATTTTTTATTCCCTAATGAGATATATTTAATATTATCTCTATTTTTCACATTAAGAGAGATTCCTTCCTAAAATTTGTATACAATTTCAACTAATTTCTTTTAACATCTTTCAATTTTTATACCCATCTGTCTTGAACACGTAGAAACTACAAGGATTTTATACGATCACAAATTGCTGTGAGTGAATGTATCTAATTAGATTAAAAAGGAAAAATAAGATATAGAGAACCATTGAATACTGATTGAATTGAAATAAGAGAAAAATGCAAGATAATTGCAAGTATTCGAGAGACTTTGTACTTTCTCAATGAGCAAAGCAGAAAACACACTTACAAATTGCCTAATTTCCTCGATAAATCCCGGACTCCTATCAAATCGGAGTATTGGAACGATGAAGCCACGGCGACACACAGGCACAGCCCCATTCAAATCGGAATATTCGAGGATTAACGCCCTGACTCAGCCCCAATCATAGCCAATTTAGCCATAATTTCGTTAGAATCGAAGAGCGCAACCTTAATTGCACAGGAATTAGCCTTAATTGCATCAGAATCGCAAAAGCCAACCTTATTGGTGCTGGAACTAACCCTGGTTCCCCCAGAATGGTAAAATCCAGCACCTATCACGGTAGATTTATGAAGCCATATTATATAAAATCAGTTTTATTATGTCATGGATCGCAGGTAGATTCAAACTTATACGTATATGTATCGTCTATATTAGGGTACTTATTAGAATGCAAATCTACTTTGAACTGTTACAAGAATATTTAGTTAAAAAACTTATTTTTCTTTACTATGGATGGATCTGATGGCTTCTAGAAGATGCTCCGATTTCAAGGGTTTGCTCAAGTAAACATCCATTCCGGCCTCGATCGTCTTGTTGGCTTCCTCGGTACCTGGTGTATGAGCAGTTAATGCAATTATGGGTATATGAACACCATATAATTCCTCAAGCTTTCTTATCTCTCGCGTTGCTTCATACCCACTCATGATTGGCATCTGCAAAACATATATGCATTAATTAAATTTAAGACAATTATGTGCAACATATAATCTAGTACGACACAGTTATGACCCATAAGATCACATTAACATTGAAATCACATTAGGTTAATTAGAAACTGTGTGACAATTTAACGAATCTTAATATATATCCTACAATTAAAATTTTGTTTCTTTATTTCTTTTTGTAATTTACGCCGAAGAATTCATGCAATGCAACCAACAAAAAAGGAGTTAAAGCGTGCAATACGTACCTCACAATCCATCAATATATAATCGTACGGAAGACTAATAGGATCTCCATGTTTCCTTTGAATGGCCAGTCCATTGGAAACTAACTCCAAAGCTTCCTTTCCATTTGCACAGGTATCAACAGCTGCACCAAGCTTTGAGATATTGTACGAGGCTAGTTTCTGCAATAATGCGCTGTCATCAGCAACCAAAATTTTCTTGCCTCGCAAGGGATCCTCACTGCTTGAACTTGCCAAGTTCTTGATTCTGACAATTGTTGTACTCCTTTTGATCATATATCGATGACGAGCTAGGTTGAGAACCTTTGGGAATTTTCCCAACTTGGGAAGATGTACCGCCTTCTCTCTTCGGTGATGAACCTCCAAACTCTGGAAGAAGTCTCACCACTTCATACAAACGAGAACCATGAAAAGGCTTGTATTTGATGATATCATCTGAATCAATCATTTGCTCTTCAAGGGAGGAGTTGAAGTTGATGCTATGAGAGATGGGATTCGCTAGCCAAACAACTCTACAAGATGCGTTTTGAAGGTCATTTCTGAATTCCTTCACGACGTCACATAATTCGGAAAATGGCCGGGCGCTTGTATCGAGCACCATTAATACAAACCCTAATGACGTACCTCTAAGATAATTGGTCTTTCTGAAGAGAGAGAGTATGTAGTCTGTTCCGTCCATGCCAGTGCTACTAAAAGGCACATTATCTTTTGCTTCAATATTCCAAGCACCGTGGGATGAGGAGGAATTTGTCAAGCATTTACTGTGTATACTCCAATCCAATGATTTGCTGCAGGAATTGTTCCACTTGCGTTTTATTTTCTTGAGACTACGAGAAAGTTGTTCCCATCGCTCCACAACGAAAACTTTTATCCCAAGGCTTTCCATGAATTTCTCTGAAATTCTTCTTCGTTCATTGTTTCGAATTAGTAGTACAACATAAGATCCCTCTACCTTAGGACTTGGAGTGAGAACACGCAATTGAGGAGTAGATATCAGATCACCAGAACACAATTCGGTCTCATTTTCTCTTGTACCACTCTCATAGGCATTCTCACAGATAGTGAGAAAAACATTAAACCTGAAGCAGGTCCCCTTTTCACAGACGTCCTTGTCCATAACCGCAATTTCCCCATGCATTAAGCGTACCTTCAAGTAGAAAAATCAATATCAAGATCATTATCGTCAAAATCAACCAAGGAATTATATCTATATGTTGAATTTTTTTTTTCTCAGTAAAGAAAGTGTAACAAACTTGGAAAGACTAAATGCAGGCACCAGTAAGTCAAGCCCCCCACTCAAAAACTATTGAAAATGAAAGTATAATAAAATTACAAATTATCTAGATAACAACTCAAATGTTGTAATGTTTCACTGATAAGTTCTGATCATATCCAGTTAAAAAAAAAAAATCTAGTACTTACTAGAGATTGAACAATGCCAAGACCCAAGCCAGTGCCTCCTTGTCCAACAGATATTTCTTTGACTTGGACATAGTTTTCAAAAATTTCCTTTTGTTTCTCTTTTGGGATTCCTTTTCCCGTATCATCCACTTCAAATACAAGCTCTATAGAGTTTGGATCATTCTTGGCTACGTTCATGTTCTCAAGGTCCTCATTATGTCCTCTATTTTTCTTGTAAAACAAGCATGACAAATGTTGCATTAAACGGCCACTCTGGTTTGAAACAGTTATTGAACTTTTCAAACTTGGTTTTCTAGCCCATGCTCGAACACTAACATGTCCGTCTGATGTAAATTTAACAGCATTGCTTAGCAAGTTACATAATATTTGTCTAAGCTTTCCTCTATCACCTTTCACATGTGAGAACTTGTAAACAGAGCCATCACAAGGATCCAAAATCAAATCAGTGCCTTTCTTTGCACCCATAGGATGATAAAGATCAACAACATCTTCAAGAAGTTGGGCCACATCAAATTCCTCCTCCTCCAACTGCATCTTACCCGCTTCAATTTTGCTTGTGTCAAGAATGGAATTTAACAGACCTAACAAATTATAGGTTAATAAGAAATGTAAATGATTGATCACTAATATTTGTAGTGCTTAAACACATTAAATTGCTATTTGCCACTATGGTGATGAAAATACCTTTAGCATGGCCGCATTAAATATGTTAATGTTACGTCTAGTCATAACTAAAAGGTATATAAGTGTGGTTGTAGGCATAGGCTGGCCGTAATTTCACACATTACTTCACCATAGAGTCTAGAGTTTAAATCCTTCTAAAGAATATTATATGCATACGCACATTGATAAGCATAATTGAAAATCACTTGTAATTGTAACGTTTAGATTGGTTTTTCATGACAAATTTTACAGATATATAGAAAAAAAAAAAGAAAAGGAAAGGAAGGGACAGTTTACCTAATAGGTCCTTTGTACATCTATCCATTTGTCTTAATTTCTCTCCCAAATCAGGACTTTTGGAGACGTCATCGTAGCAAATCTCTATCAAACCAGTCATGCCAGCCAAAGAAGCACGAATATCATGGCTGGCGCTAGCAAAGGCAAGACTTTTGTTCATACTCTTCCTTTCAGCTTGCTCTGTAGCCTCCATTTGTTTGATAAGTGCTGCGCGCAACTGCATCTCTCTTATGGTGGCTCTGTAAATCATGAAAAGGAGACTGAAAATCGAGACAACCATAAAGGCAATTATCGATATAAGGAGGACGAGTGTTGTTCTGCTGTATCTGTGCACGAAGTTGATCAATTGAGTACTTCTTGGGGTAGCTAATACATACACCTGATGATCTCAAACGGAATAATTGAGTTAGAAAGCACATACAAAAATATATGAGCATTGTTTAACAAGAAAAAAAATATATCCGTGATCATATTATGGATTTCCAAAATTTTAGACATCCATTCACACAGCTACAAAAATACTAGACTTTACATTTATTATTCAAAAGATAGCACAAAACCTAAATATTTATAAGTTCAATATTCTACTTAGTTTTAAATATTACATTAATTATTCCATCAAATACAGTAACTGTGTGGGTCTAAGTGATGACAAAAAAATTTGAGACTTAAGTAATCTCAATACCTATAAGTCTAACTAATTAGCTCCTAATTTTCATTCAGAGTCTTAAAGAAAAATATTGGATAAAAAAAGATTGACACATGAGAATGAATACTAATGACGTTAACGCATTAAAATGTTTCATTTGGTTATAATAGTTAAATCTTCTTGCCTTATTATAAGGTAAAAATTTATTGTAAATTAACTATTAAACAAAAAAAATTAAAATGGCGATCACACGTACCGATTGCACTCCAAGCATCTCAAATTGTGAACAGTAGAGCATAAAATTCTTTCCCTGAAAACTAAGATTAGACGCTCTTGAGGTTGGTTTGCCTTTTGAATAGCATGAAACAATTTGATCATTATGTTCTTCCATCAACTCAAAGGAAAGAAGTGAATCCCCAGCAAGGATTTTCCCATCCTTGGTGGCCAAATAAGATCTCCCGCCTTTAAGATCCATATCAGTATAAAACTCGGTTACTTCTTTGGCCAAAAACCCTAATGCGACAAGCCCTTTGTTTCCATTAACAATGGCTGTGTTGATGAACATAAGATCTTGAGTATTGTTCCATCTTGTTCCCAAAAAGGAATACGATCCATTTCCACTGTTTAAAGCTTCTCGAAACAAGCTCGTATTATTAAAGGGGATAGAGGGGCTAAATCTGACGACGTTTCCATATAGTTTTCCTGTGTCTTTGTCTATGAGTTGTGTGTGCCGATAGGTATTAGGAAAAGAAGAGTTAGAGTACGAGGCAAATGTTTTATTTTGATCTTTGTCGTAGGAGAAAACTGCACCTTCCCGATCCATGTATGAAATTTGGGTTAAGTGTGGGTTTGTTGATAATGCATGAAATAAAATTGGAGCGACCTGCAAAGAAAGGAAATAATTAGATAGAGAAAACAAAAAACAAAAAACAATATAAGTAAATTATTGCAGTTTTTTCTTAACGAAAGTAATAAACTTAACAATAAAATCAGAATAATCATTGAGCATGTGCATAAAGATTTATGCCATTTTCTACACATTATAGAATTTTCTACCTCATTTTCCCTTCTTATAACTCAATCTAATATGTATTGAATATCTAAGAAATCAATGACACAAAACTAAAGTTAGTTGCGCGAAGCAGGAAAGCAATATATACATAGAAACACAGATATATAGGATTTTGTATGTATGTATGCATGTAAAAGTTTGGCTAACTCTAGGAAAATATAGATATTAATTCTAAAAAGTTTAAGGCTATTAAATTTTACACTTCTATGGAATTACACTGAAGTTATATTATCCAAGTACTTTTTTGTAATATATTGTGCTAATGATTAGAGACAAAATAGAATGTGGATGTATTAATTTATTAGCAACAAAAAAAAAAGATGGATGTATTGAAAGAACTAACGATGTTCTGAATCTCAGGAAATGAGAGTTTAGATCCGTTGAGAGATGAGTCTAAAACTGTAGCTAAATTCGTTGTGTAAGTAGAGCAAATGAGATTAAGAAGTTTAGTCGTCTTGTCAATCTCAGATTGCAGTTGCGACTGGAAACTTCGAGAACTGACATTCGAAAGTTGTTCAACACGTTTGATCATACCGTACCAACCTGGCAGCAACAAACCCAGATGTAGAAGCACTACAATTGCCTGCATTCAACGAGTGCAATTGATAGTTAATATTTAATATATAACCTTGGACGACCTTCTTTATTTAAGAGAGTTTTGATTTCTAAATAAAACTAGGGTTAATTGCACTTTTGTCTATGAGGAATATTAATTGTCTACCGTAAAAAATAAAACAAAAATGAATAGTAGTTGTTTCATTTTCGCATTTAAATTTTAATTGACATACTAATAGTTCCTAAGCTTTCCAAATCTTACGTTGAGCTTTCCAAATCTTATGTTAATGTTAAAAATTTGAAAAATTTCCTAACATGAAGAGCATGTAATTCATTAATGAGAGGAAATCTAGTAAAGTAATTTTGTTAAGGTGTATTTAAACTAGGACATGTGTGCCTCATCTAATAAAATCTGCTAGTTTTTTTTATTATTATTTTTGGACTATAGCGGTGCCACTAGCATAACATTTAGAAAGCTTGAGGACCGTTGCTGTATCAATTGAAAGTTTAAGAGACAAAATAAAACAACTAATATTTTTCAATTAAATTAACCCAAACAATAACATTGTAAGGAACATGCAGGGTATAATTAATGTACCAAGGCAAGGGATTTAGTAAAACAATTACCAGAAATAAAAAGAAAAGAAGTTGCCGCTGACGATGTAAACGAGCTTAGCATCATTTGATTCTTCAAATTATTACTGAGATTAACCATCTCTTCAAGTAATAATTTCCTGTAAAACCACCAAAAATTTACAGAAACTTACATATGTACATATTTAACATTGACAGGAAAATGGAGGAATACATACGATTAGGTCCAGGAGACCGCTATTATTTGGGACCTAAGAAAATTTAATTTTTATTATTAAATAGGATGAAGAAGAAAATAATGTGACTCCATTAAAAGTAGTATTACAAGAAGGAGGAGGAGGAAACTAACGTAACTCCCACATATATTGTTAATTTAGGAAGATGGGTAACTTTACAATATTGTAAGCCTAATTAATCATTAAAGCTTCGAAAATAAAAGACCTATAAACTGAGGTTCAAAATAGAAAGGGTAAAAATGGATGTCGAAGAATTGGCCTCTGTTTCTATTTTTATTTTTATTTTTTTTAAAGGACTTGTCCTCTAATTGTAATAAATTTGATTATCTCTTGTTATTTTCTTTTTCCCTTTTTTTAATATCTAAGATCGCAGTGTAATATACTGATTGTGTTGTTTTTTAAAGGTGGCAACTCTAACTGCCACGTAGAGATGGCGATGCAACATAAATGCCTGGTTTAATATTTCTTTTTTTATAGTAAAGTTTCTATATGTATTCATTTTAACATTTAGGGATTGATAAACTCTTTTGTTGAGAGGGTCATGAGGGATTATAAGGAGAAAATGTTTAGAGAAAAAGAAAAGAGATTTCAGCGACTTTATAAGCGTCATCAAGGTTTATGAAATTAACATTTAATGGCCTAACAAATTCTTTGATTAAAAGGGCATGTTAATCTTCCTTCCCAAAGCCCCTATAACACTAGACTTACGGTCTTACACGACATTCTATATTTTATTTTATTTTAAAAAATTAAAACTTTTTATTTTATTTTAAAAAATTAAAACTTTTCTTTTAGAATATTTTAAATTTAAACAAATATGCTTAATTTATCACAACATCATCAAACTTTGACAGGCCAAAAATTTTAATTAACTCCATTTAAGGTTCTGTTTTTGGTGCAAGTACAGATATGTGCTAAGTTAGCAATATATTTCTCCCCTAAATACTAAATCTTTTATGAATTTAACAAGTAATGAATTAGTGAAATACATTAGATTGAATGACAATTTAAGGCGCGCACGAAATTTAAAAACAAAAAATTATCACGCCATTGAAGCTAAGCAGAATTTTTTAGTAGAGTAAAAGGGAAAAAAAAAAAACAATAACCAAGAGTTACAGTATTGAACAATTAGATTTTCATCAAATATTTTTAAGCTCATGTGTGTATATATATATATGCTCCAAATATATATATATATATATATAATACAATTTTAAAGAGCAATTAGATTCTAATATATATCTATATATAAAATATCTTATAATTTTAAGTATTTTGTGGGGTGTTTCTTGTTTGGTTGTGTAGATTGGCCAAGGGAGTCGATTTTCATTTTTTGCTCCCCTTATTGTTGTAAATTTGTAGCATTATTTGTTACATATTTATTTCATGATAAAATTCGATTTCCTTCAGTAAACATAAAACCCATCTCATTGAATAATTATTATAATTTTTCAAAGATAAGTAATAATTTTTGAACCTATGTGTATACAAATTTGTTTTTTGAAATTTACATCAACATGATGCAGATGCCTTTCATACATATTTGTGTTGCACTAGAGTCACATGTATATATTGTTTTTTTAAGCATAAAAGAGGGAGGTATCGATTAACATTCAACCTATAAATTCAATTTAATTTTCTAAACACTCAACTTATTTAACAAAAATAAAACATAGTAATTTTATAAATAAAAATCAATGAATTCTTACACAAAGGGATGAACAATTATAGTCTATATTTCCTAAAGTGCTAAACAATTTTTTTTAAGAAAAAAAAAAACTTAAAATCATCCATCTAAATTCAAGTTCAATCATAACTTATCTCTCCTACCTAACATACTACAAGATGCTGCTTTATGGCGCGTACAAGTTAACAAAAGGATAACATAATAGTTTTATAAATAAAAATTAATGAATTCTTTGACAAAGGGATAAAAGACCTGTCTTTATTCTAAACGTGATAAATAATTTAAAAAAATTACACCCTTTTTTAAAGTCAAGTCAGATTGGGTCATAACTTATCCGTCTTACCAAACCTTCTACAAAATAACGCTTTATGGTGCACACAATTTGAAAATTTAGCTTGGATACTTGTGCCCTTTATTTTGCACAAGGATGACATAGTAATTTTATAAATAACAAGTAATGAATTCTTGCACAAAGGGTTGAACAACCATATTCTTTATTTCCTAAGGTTATAAACAATTAGGGATAAAAAAAAAAAAAAAAAAAAACCTCACGACCCTTATTTTAAAATCAAGTTCAGTTCGGTCATAATTTATCCCTCCTACCAAATGCACTACAAAATAGCGCTTAATGACACACACGTTAGTTGTGCCATTTACTAAACTTATTAATCCCTTTTCCATAAAAAATAAATAATAAAAAATTGTATTACTCTATCATTTTGGATTGTTCAAATTAATCATTTTTATTTGTTGATCTCTTACCTGCTCCATTTTGTTTCTTTTTTGAACATGGTCTATTGTTCTATTCATATTACCTTGATAAGTGTATACATTCCATAATAGTATGAAAATATTTTACAGAACTGCAGTGTGCGAGAGAAGGGTTCTTGTGATTTGTAAAGAAAAGAGCCATAGAATAACCTCCATGAATATAAATCACAATTCTCTTATACAAAAACATCATAGATTTTTACTCATCTTTTTGAGTTCGTTAAATTTTAAACGTTGATATGAACCTTTCCCCAAAGCAAGTGAATTAACCGGACTACTCAAGAAAATAAAATGCCAAAAAGAAAAAAAGAAGAAGAAACAAACATGAAGATGAAAACTAAGAGAGAAACTTACCTGGATTTTTTAATCGAAGAAATAGAATCAAGATATAATTTCGCACAAAAATTTGTTCTTCTTTTGTAATCTTTAGTATCCTGTAAAACTTTAAGGTGCAATTTCTCCGTTCACTGGGAAGCCATAAAAGTACTCTTTAAACTATAAATTTTTATTTCGCAGAAGTATCGAAAACAAAATCTTTATAGCTAAGATTTCTTTCTTTTTTCCTTTTATTTGTGATAAGAGTTCCTCATATGTCTTAATGTTAAATATATAAAACTGACAGATTTTTAAGTGTTAAACATGGAAGGTAATAAAAGGAAATTGACGCTTTCGTTTAAGATTTTTTCCATTCATGCCATGCGTATAAATAAATTGGTTTCCTTTTTTTAACGTTTTCTTTGGTCTTTTTTAATATTTTTAAAATTGTGAAATTAATTGTATTATACATATTTGTGCATAAATAAAAACTAAAAAGAACTAGTGCTGTAGTGAATGTATCACTCTTTATTAAAATGAAGTTTCACCATTTAAAAATAAAAAATAAAAATAAAAAGAATGACCGGGGACATAATAGCTAATTGCTTCACAATAATATCAATTTTATTGAACAAAATTAACTAAGAATAATAAAAATTATTAAGCAAATTAACTAGAAATAGACAGTTTTCCCCTTCAACTAAAAAAAAAAAAAAAAAGACAAATTTCTACAAGCACCAAGTAATAGTTGCCATGCAGCAGAATCTAAAGTCATTAATTCGTCTTTATTACCACAACCCTAAAGAAAATCTCAAGAAATTTTCTCATTTTAATTACTCAAAAAAGAAAACCACTTTTGAGTGGTGTGTACATGGTTTCAGCACGTAGTTTTACCAAAATCTTTTATGTTAATTTTGGTATCCTCTCAAGTATCATAAAATTATCTAAGAGAAATATTAAAAATATCCCCTCAAGTTTAACAAAATAATATATTTATCTCTAAATTTTTTGAAATGTTAAAAGTATGCCTAACCTTTTTAAAAGATTCAAAAACTGCCCGCTCACTAGTCAAATTTTCAAAATACAAAATAATACTCATTATAAGCACTATAGAAATTTTCAAGGGATAACGATAAAAAGCTTTTGAACCATCTCTCCAGGTTTGATCTCAAAATATTGAGGATCTTAAAAAAGTGTGTTTAAAACTGAAACTTTTGAATTAAAAAATTTAGCTTATAAAAATTTTACATTCTAACTCACTTTTTCTCATTACTGTAAGTGTGAAAGCTTCACACTCTAGAAACTAAAAGTATTGGTTAAAAAGATTTTACCAAAAACATGTCTTTTATTATCGTCCCTTTTAAAACCCTAGTCAAACATCACAATATAGGTGTTATTGAAATTGTCCCGCCATTCAAATAAGAAATCCACCATATGTAGGAAGACATTCAGTAAATTATTTTCACAATCTATTAGTTTATCTTTTTTTATCAAATATTACGGAGGAAAAAAAAAACAAACAAGAAAAAAAAAAGAAAGAAAAACAAAGACACAAAATTACTAGCTTAGTTTAATAATAAAATCATAGTCTTTCCACTTCCAAAAATCATTGAAAACTAAAACAAAAAAATCAATATCGATATAAAAAACAATATTTATACTGAACACCAGATTAACAAAAATGAACAGAACCATATCTTTAAATTTTTCTTGAAACTTCTTCAAAATAGATCTAGATAATCAAATCGCACTATATCTAGGATAAACACAATCCACAAGTCATCGAAGGTGTAAAAAAAATGAACCAAAAAATAACAAGTCCACATCTTATCATGACAATATCTCCTACACCAAAAAAAAGTCAGAACCAAACAGAAATTATCAAAAGAAAAATCAGATCTCGTCAAATCTCAATCACATTATTCAACATTCCAAAAGTTGGAGTTCATCAAATTCTAAGGCGATCTGGTTTAGTATGATCAACGTCGATCCATGACGAAATTTGATGTGCGACGAACAAGTTATATGTTGAGTTTAGTGCCCTATAACCAATGACATTGTATATATTGTTAATAAATAAATAAAGCAATATTTATAAATTATTTTGGTTACTTATATGTATTATGAATACTTTAATCAATATAAAGAAAATTCTATGATTATTTATGTGACTATAAATTTAGCATACAAGTGTTATATGCTTAGGATAATACTTATGGATAATAATCTAAATAGTCCATAATAATTAATTAAAGTTTAGGATCTTTAATTAAATATTACAGGTACGGTCCAATCTCATTTAGAATGAAATAGTCTTATACGGGCTATTAATGTAGAGACATTAGATTGGAGGGACTTTATATAATGGGATTATACAGAACTAGACTAGATAAATTATGAGTTTCTAATAACCGTTTGTTACAAATAGAGCATTCAAATTTATCACTCTAAAGATCATATATATAATAGTCTTAATCCTGAGTATTTATTAGACTCTTATTTATGACATTATATTTTTTGACTTGTATGATAAGATTTGTCTAAAGACAGATCATAACTTAGTATCTTAGAAACATGATGGAATGATATTATATAGATACGAAATCCATTCTTTTCTTAGGGAAGTTGGAAAAATGGTTCTCTTAAGTGATTATTCAAGATTTTAATAGTAGAACGCTTGTTCATAATAAGATTATGAAATAACTGTTCATTAAAGAATTTTTGGAACTCAAGAATAAAGATATAATAAGAGAGGTAAATAGAAATTAAACATAGCTCTTATTATGAACTATTTATAGAGGACTGACTTATACATAATAATTACATCAATGGATTACTCACTAAGTTTCTTTGAGTAATTTATACTATAGTTTCAAGAGTTCAGTTTTAGTTTTTTAATAGACTAACATTGAAACTAATAAATTTGGTACATTAATTAAGAGTTTAATTAATTGTCAAATTTGTTGTAACTTGAATTATAGGTCCATAGGTCCCAAATACAATCTCTATAACACTTTATTGGATTTAATGCATAGAATGAATTATACTTATTTAATTTAGAATTATTGAATTTTGAATTAATTATTTTACACTTGAAACATTAATGTAACATAGAAAAATGTTCTTTGTAACACATAATATAATGTAATCAATGTTGTCACATTTAACATAGCATTAGTTAATTAAATTAATTAATTATATTTAATTAATGAGATTAATTAAATATGTTTTAGATTAATTAATTAATGAAATTTGAATAATAAGATTATTTAAATATAATTTTAATTTTGTATGTGATACATATGTCATGGGACCACACTTTGTCTTTTCCAACATAGACACAAAATTAAATAATTAATTCCTTTAAATTTGATTCTTAAATAAATATGATTTATTTTTGAATTTAATATATAAAAGATTTATCTATATTAATTATATATATATATACATGCAAATCGCAATGCACATTATTCTTTTGATTTCTTAATATATATATATATATATATATATATATATGTATATATAAATAGATTCACGTGGCATCTAGTTATTTCATTACATATATATATATACATAAACATACATATTACGTATGTGTTTTTCAAGATTAAAAAAAAAAATGCCAAGTTGCTTTTAAGCACCTCTTCCACATATCTAATAGTGGGTGTGTATGATTCATCCACTAAAGAGTTTAATGGGTGGTTTTTAAATTAAAAAAATAACTAACTGCTCAGTCATAAAAAGAAAAAGATACTAGTTATCTTAGAACTTTTGTACGTAATATTTTTTACAGAGTATCTAGAGAGAAAAACAGAGAGTTTTTTCTCCTAAAAAAGGTCTGCTACATTATATATTGAGTGCATAGTAGATCTAGAAAAAGTGTGAGATTATTCATTCTTACAGTTTGACACACACTCGTTGTTCTATTAGTGTGAAGGCTTAGCTTAGAAGATCGTGGTGTTAAAGAGAAAAGCTAGGATACCCTGATAGGTCTTCAAAAGGTTTTGAAACAAATTCTTCAAGCTTTTTTGTATTTAATTAAAATTATATTGCTATTCCCGGTAAACAAAGTTTTCAGAAAATTTATGTTTACCAATTGATCTATTTCTTTCAATGTGTTTTCATATTTAATTACAACAAATGGCATAAAAGCGAGTTATAACATATATAATTTTAATTAATATGATTTTAAGGCACTTTTTATTTTTTGCATTATATTTCTTCATGTGATGAATGGTTGATTATAGATGGATTTTTGGTCGTTGATTATATGATCTTTTTGGCTAGGTAATTTTAATTTCTTTTTTATTAGATTAAATTTGTATAAGCCTATAAGGGGTATAGGCTATTTGGTAATTTATTATTATTACAATCATTATTTTCTTTTTCCATTTTTTTCGCACCTATGATCATGTGAACATGGAAAGTGCACCATTATTTAATTTTTTTTTCATCCAATTTTTTCTCCCACCTGCAATCACGTGAACATTGCAAAAAGCTATTAAAATTGCACCAGAATTACGTGCAACATAATATGCACGTACAGCAGCATGAAAAAAAAAAAAAAAGAAAACTGTACTTGACGTGGAGTGAAAATTGTTTTCTCCACGTACACAAAACTGCTACCATCACTTCATGTGCTCGACCATGAACAAAGAAGTAGGGGTGAACAGCGGACGATTTGATAGTTTTTAGGTGGGTGCAGTGTAGTTTTTTTGGATGGTGGGTTGGCGATTAACCAACCCGCAAACCCTCGACCACATGGCGGGCGGTTTTGGTTTGGTTTTGGGTGGTTGCAGGCGGGTGTGGACGGGTTAAGGCAGTTTAGACCTATGCTATTGCCCAATGTAATTTTTTGGACCTTTTTTTTAGAAAGTGAAGAAAATTTATGGAAAATATAAGATGATAATACATAAGGGCATTCCCAACAAGTTTGATGCTTAAAAACAGTGACCATATTCAAAAGTACAAATTAAGAAACATAATCATTCATTGCAACAAGAAACATCAACTACATATAAAATGATAAATAAAGTCAAGAGTCCATAAAAATTAAAGCCTATTCGCTGGGTTCGAAAATAATAGAATGCTACAAATAAAATGATGAACAAAGCCAAGTGTTCTTTTTCTTTTAGGGCTTTCTCTACTAATTTACTTGATTTGAATTTTGATCACTTCACAAAATAATAGGAGAATTTTCAATTTCTAATATGTCAAGAGGCAGCCGAGTCCATGCTTGAAGTGTTGGATTGTTCAATCATCTCTAAAATAAGAACAAAATCAAATAAATGATAAGTTTTTTTTAAAAAATATATAGACGGACGGGTGCGGGTTGAACCCGCCCTCAAAAACTTAAAATCAAACCCGCCCACCGAATATATTGGTGGGCGGGTTCAGTGGGTTGCTAACGTAAACCCGCTTTTTTTGAGATAGACGGGCACGAGCGCGGGCGCAGGCGGTTGGTTGGTGCGGGGTGGTTTTTGTACAGCCCTACAAAGAAGTGATAGCTTGGCCTTGAGCTCTGCCAAAGCTCAGCTGTGAGCCACTGCAAGGCTTGGCAGTGCTCAGCCTCAAGCCTCATGGCTCGGCCTTGAGTGCTGTAGCCTTCCGCGGTGAGCAAGCGAATGGTAGTAAACCAACAGCAGCGAGGCTGCACTCGATCGCTACTATCCTGTAGAGGAGGTGTCACGCCTCAAAATCCAAGGGATAACATGGTGAATTAATTAATTTAAATAAATTAAATTTAGTAAGAATCGCCATTAAAAAAATAATAATAACTTATTTGAAAAAAATGTAAAATCATTAGAAATCTGGAAACAAATAAGTAAAAAAAAAGAAAAGAAACATTAGATAAATAAACCTTATTGGGTCCTACCGAACCCACTTTAGTGTACACACATAGTACTAGCAATATTAAATACATAATCACAGTCCAAGGAAATATAAGTGAATTTAAAACATTACATGCTTTATTATAAATACCCTAGAAGATAATGTTCTAATCTTGCAAATTCCTTCCTGGTTCTTCAGTCTCCCTAAGCTGAACTCCACTTAGTGGGGGGAAAATTTTAAAACAAGAAAATGTGAGCGAAAGGCTTAGTAGGACTAAATCTTAAATAAAACATTTAATTTCAAACACATATACATCATATTTAATTAAATGTTGTAAAATGAGGCAATTAAATGAAACAAATAATGAATTAGAACCTATTAAATTTGTTCACATAGGATTAATCCTCTACTCATCCATAGACAATCTCATTATTAGGTTATAGGCAAAGCCAAATGAATCACCACCGAAGTGACCTACCTGGGTTTCGGGACCAGCCCCTAAGGTTGTGCTTCCCATGACCCGATCTCTGTACATGGCATCATGCTCTATTTTATCATTATGGACGGTACCAACAGACACGTCCGGTGTCATCACATCATCATGTTTCATTTTACCGAATATTCTCATTACATTTATTTTTATCATCCATTATTTAACCAATAATGAAAATAAGTAATAAACTTCATTTCTTGAAAATCATAAAAAAGGTTTTTGTTAGACATGTTTGCCCTAAGGAGTAAAAATGTAATATGTTTTTGGAGACATATTTATCAATAAAGAATTTATTCATTTATATATACCAAATCATGTCCTCTTTACATTCATATTTGTTGAATGTATGATAAGCAAATAGTAGTCTGAGACTGTCAGTCTAAACCTTAAGAATTGGGCATATGATGGGATGATTATGCGGTAGACACGATTCTTAAGGTGACGGTCTAAAACGTATGATCCGCAATCGAGGGAATAAAGTTGGGTGCTTTATTCATGTAAAGATTGTTATGTTGTCTATATCCCTTTTGGGAGATGGTTTGTCTTGACCATCGGAGTTGGACTCCGTGAATAGAAACATTGGCGCGTTGTCATAGGTGAGGACGTGTTGGATCGGGACATAAAGTGAATTGATTTGGATTAATAATTCTGTCTTGGCAAATCGATTCACTTTAGACAGTCATTTGTATTGTATCTTAATCCTGAGATGAATAGTGGGCCCGTTGTCTTGACTTGTGTCTTTTGATGTACCAATGGGTGACTCCCATATCTCTATAGTGGTATGCATGCCGGTACGTTGGAGGCATGACTCTTGACAGCGTAGACTTATTATTCATAGATATGGAATCCATAGCTCCTCTTTAGGAGTAATGATATCCTCTTATATGCGTTGTCCTGTAATTGAAAAACTAGAGCGCTCAACCATTTGGATACATAGGTGTAACCGAATGGTATACTATCTTTAGATGGTAAGTTTTCTAATGGTGAGACAATGGAACGTAAGATAAAAATAATCGAGAAGGTAAGACAGAACTTGTCCTTAAGCCGATTATGTATTATCATATGGGGAAACGATGCACTATGATATGTCATAGAGACTTAGCTACACGAGCTTCGTAATTCTATAAAGTTCAAGAGTGCAGCTCCAAGCTTTTAGTGGAGTAGCGTTGGAGTTGTTAATTGTGAAATGTATATCTGGGATATTGGGTTTCATAAATATCATGAGCTTGAACTTTATAGGTCCATTTTGGTCCCCTTTGCTAGCTTACAAAATCCTGTAACGACACGGCGTGCTTTTCCAATAATTGGTGACTTATGTCAGATTTATCAAATTGGTTTAAAATTTGTAAGAATCAAATAATTCATGTCTGTTTATTGGTTGAATTAATTTTGTAAGAAATTAGTTCAAGATAAACTTGTTGAATTATTGCGATCAGATAATTCTTGTCTGTTTATCGGTTGATTTAATTTTGGATAAATTAGATCAAGATAAACTTGTAGAATTATTGTGAATTGATTTATTTTCTTAGAGATTATCTTGATAAAGTTTGTTTTGATCAGATATCTTCTCTATTGGGTTATTTGAATCAAAACTGAGACTTTATCCTTTAGAATCTCAGGTGGAAAATAAAAGATTCGCGGAGATTTTTTCTCGTGAGTTTAACCTGCGGATGACGTGTTCGGCCTGCCGATCAGAATGTTCGGCCTACCGATCGGTGGGAGATAAGATTACGCGTTTTCATGCGGATCTTTTCAGATATTGATCCGAATTTGATTCTGTTTCGAGTTTTTAAGACCTAATCTGATATGGACTGACCCCATGACCAATAGGTATAAAAAGGCAGTGAGTCACATGATTTACTAAGAAAAATAGAGATCAATTTGAGAGATTAAGAGTGATACTCTTCTAGTGAGCATCTGAAAACTCCCTGAGAGCTTTTGTTCACAAATCACGAACACTAGCTTTGGGTTCTCTCTATTGGTTGGAAGGAGAGTCACCGGTGGAAGAGCTGTACGTGTGAGCCCACACTCACTCCGGTTGTGGATAGAGAATAGCAAAGAAGACCAGTTGGTTGAGGCTCTTCTGGAACGTTACTTCTCTACACGGATTGCGGAGGTTCTTCGGCACACTGCGGTTAGTAAGATCTGTTTAATTTATACATATAACATGTCAAACTTGTGTTTTGGAAATTACTCTGATGAAAAATTTTTAAAATTCCGCTATGCACTTTGTTTCCAACAATTGGTATCAGAGCCGAGTTTTTTACATAAATTTGCAAGTTTGTGATCATGTTATATGCATAAATTTTGTGATCTTAATCTCTCCTATGCTTGAATTGAATTTTATAGAGAGATGGCACTCTAGGTTTCTATATAATATATATGTTGTCATGGATTATGTGGTGAATGTTTATTAATTAATTATGATTGATTAAATCGTTGTTTAATTATTTATTAATTAATTAATACCGGTTATGGTTCCTTAGAGGTTAGAATGTGTATCTAGGTTTTTCATGTAATTAGATGGCGGACTATCATCTCCGTCTAGGAATTGTTATTTAATTTTTAATTTGTAAGAATTTTGTAATTAAATAATTATTCGGAAAGGATGGATCTAGAAGACGGATCTTGAAGATTGATGATGGCGCCTCCAGGTATTTCTTGAGTCTCTAATTTTATGTTTTTGAATTGTTGAAAATAAAATTGATGAATTGCATTAAAATTGTATTTTCTGGAATGTGCATTTTCTGCTCAGTCGGCATGCCGGACCTCACAGTTCGGCAGGCCGAATGTCACAGATCGGCAGGCCAAACGTGTGGTCAGACAGGCCGATAGTGGGGCAAAAATTTTGGTGCTCTGCCGGCAGGCCGAACCTTCATGTTCGGCAGGCCGAACCTTCATGATCGGCAAGCCGATCACCCAAATCGGCCTGCCGACCGAGAGCTGCCAAGTGTCCAAAAAAGGTGCAATTTTTTCATGCAGTTTTAATTTTATTTTTGGGACGATTCTGAGAAACATTAAATTTGGATGTGACCGAAAATATGAAGTATTCGATTCATACGGGATTGAAGACTTGAAGATGGAAATTACATGAAGAAGGATACAGCTTGAGGATTCAAGGATGAAGAATCGATACATGTCTCGATTATTCTCTTGTAATCTTAGTTTTCTATTCTCTAGGGTGGAGCCATAATATTACGGTTATTATTATTTTGCTTGTAGCTTTGCTTGTCTGCATTATAATATGGTTTACCATGTATATTGATAACATTTCATATAGAATAGGGAGTGTCGTTCATATTAAAATTGTTCATGCATAATTTTAAAATAAAACCTTGACTTCAAAAGATTGAGTGGGAGAAGGTTTTCGAAGAGAGGACCTAAGGCCTCCATTGTTGGTCCATAGGAAGAACATGGTGGTCCCGACCCCTAAGAAGGGATTTCTATCATGTACCAGATTGGATCTCTGAAAGGATAAGGTATTTTAGTATGATTTATAGTTGCACACCCCTAGGTGGTGATTATAAATCATGGATAAAATATTGAAACGATGGTTATACACTCACGTTAATTTTATTATTAACCTCCCCTAGGAGCTCTGTTAATAAAATTAATGGCCAAAGAAACGATTATTAGTATATGCTAGATCATACGGGTCCTGGATGGCATATATTAATCAGGAGGGGATCTGTGTTCCTGATTGAATTTGGCATGACTCCCCTAGGAGCTTGTTCAATTCTGAGTTGGGAATTATCGTTGTAAGCTTGTGATATTTTCAAGGTTTTGACACATAAACACATTTGTATGTTTTTACATGATTGTATTATCTTACTAAATTATTATATATGTTTGCTTATGTTTGGTATATGATTCTTTATTGTAGATTGAAAATGTCTAAAAATGCTTTATCATCGATACTTGACAAAAACCAATTAACCGATGAGAACTATAACGATTGGAAACGGAACCTAGACATCGTCCTTTCCTTTGAGAAACTGAAATATGTATTGATAACTCCTTGTCCTCCCGAGCCTACGGGAGACTCAAGTAATGAGCAATTCCAAGCATACGACCACTGGAAAGATGCTAATGATCAGGCCCGCTGCTATGTTATGGCTAGCATGAACAACGTGCTGCAGGCTCAACATCAGGATTATGAGACTGCGAAGCAGATCTTGGATAATCTTGAGGATATGTTCAGAGGCCAGGCTATAACGAAGCGGCAAGGGGCGCTTCGAAAACTCTTAAACTGTAGACAGAGACCAGGGACATCTGTAAAGGAGCACGATGTTGGTCATGGGTTACCTCGCTGAGGCTCAAACCAATGGAGCCGACATCGATGCTGAAACTCAGATGACTATGGTCATTGAGACTCTGTCTAAGGAATTTATTTCATTTAGAGCTACTTTTAATTTAAGCAATAGAAAGGATATGACCTTGACAGAACTGATGAAACAGTTATAGAAGTTTGAACTGCTGATCAGGGAGTCTCCTGCTGGTGGTGAGGCCAATATGGTAGCTGCTTCTGGTTCCAATCCTAACTCTGGGAATAGAAAGAAGCAACGGGCCAAGAGTGAGAAGTCTTCTATTCCTGCTACTACCAAGAGCAAGAAGAAGAAGAAAAAGAACCCAAAGAAGCTTAAGTGTTTCTTCTGTGGTAATGTCGGGCATATAAAGAAGCATTGCAAGGACTTCCTTTCCAAGGGAGGTAGGTGTGATCTTCTATATTTAGAAACTTGTTTGGTTGAGGAATCCAGTGACATCTGGGTCATAGATTCCGGTGCAACTAATCATGTTTGTGTTTCTCTGCAGGGATTCAAAGAAACGAGAAGTCTACTTCGTGAAGACTTAACGCTTCGGATGGGCGATGGATCCTTGGTCTCAGCGGAAGCAGTGGGAGATGTCCATCTTTATTTTGATAATTATAGGAGTTTAATTTTGCAAGACTGTTTTTATGTTCCTAAATTTAAAAGGAATTTAATTTCTGTATCTTCTTTATTTAAATACTCCTATGTGGTATCTTTTAATGAAAAAGTGGTGATTCGTAAAAATAAATCTTTTATCTGTTCTGGATGGATGCAAAATAATCTATATTTTATCAAACCTAAGATGGACTTATTGCTTAATGCTGAGATAAATGATAATGACTTAAAAAGGCTTAAAACTTCTCACTCTAATAAGACTTATCTTTGGTATTTGCGCCTTGGCCATATTAACCTGAATAGGATTCAAAGGTCGGTAAGGGATGGACCTTTAAGTCACTTAAAGGTGGAATCAATACCTCAATGTGAATCTTGTTTGGAGGGTAAAATGACCAAAAGACCATACGGGTCTAAGGGCAATAGGGCCGAAGGGGTTCTAGAACTTGTGCATAGTGATGTTTGCGGACCAATGAACATCCGGGCACAAGGAGGGTATGAGTACTTCGTCACGTTTATTGATGATTACTCAAGATATGGGTATGTGTACCTAATGCACCATAAAAGCGAAACTTATGATAAGTTCAGGGAGTTTCAGACTGAAGTGAAAAAGCAATTGGGTAGATCCATAAAGGCACTTCGATCTGGTCGAGGTGGGGAATACCTTTCTGATGAGTTCTTGGGACACTTGTTAGAGAATGGGATTTTATCCCATTTGACTACGCCGGGCACTCCGCAGCAGAATGGCATAGCGGAGAGAAGGAATAAGACTTTGTTGGACATGATTCGGTCCATAATGAGTTATTCATCATTGCCTTTATCCTTTTGGGGATATGCACTACAAACCGCATGTTATCTTTTGAACAATGTGCCTTCAAAATCGGTCCCTAAAACTCCTCACGAGTTGTGGACAAGATGGAAGACATCCTTAAACCATATTCGCATATGGGGATGTCCGGCTCATGTCCTGTTTAAGGATCCGAATAAGTTGGAAGCACGTTCAGAAGTTTGCGTGTTTGTAGGATATCCAAAAGGGACTAAAGGGGGTTATTTTTATAATCCTAAGGAAAATAAAGTCGTGGTTTCAACTAATGCAACTTTCCTTGAGGAGAGTTACATGGACGACTTTAAACCTCGAAGCAAAGTAGTGCTTGAGGAGTTAAGGGGTGATTCGTTCACTCTGGAGGTTCCAAATGAAACCATTCCAATAGGTGTAGAAAAACCAAACAAACCTGAACAACAACCTCAAGGGCTTCGACGTAGTGGAAGGATCGAGCGTCAACCTGAAAGGTATATGTTCAATGGGGAGGTCTTTTTGGCTGAACCGGATGAACATGACAGGGATCCTTATACTTACGCAGAAGCTATGGAGGATGTTGATTCAAGACTCTGGACAGAGGCCATGAACATAGAGATGAAGTCTATGGAGACTAATCGGGTCTGGGAGCTTGTGGATCTTCCCGAAAGGGTAAAACCCATAGGGTGTAAGTGGATCTACAAGAGGAAAAGAGGAGTGGATGGAAAGTTCAAAACCTTTAAGGCTAGACTGGTAGCTAAGGGTTATACGCAAAAAGAAGGAATCAATTATGAGGAAACCTTTTCGCCTGTAGCCATGCTTAAGTCCATCTGAATTCTCTTGTCCATAGCTGCCGCTCTCAATTATGAGATATGGCAGATGGATGTCAAGACGGCTTTTCTGAATGGCTATCTTGATGAGTCCATTTATATGGAACAACCAGACGGGTTCAAGGTCGCGGGTCAAGAGGGTAAGGTTTGTAAGCTGCTAAAGTCTATTTATGGACTTAAGCAGGCTTCTCGTTCTTGGAACATAAGATTTGATCAAGTGATCAAGACTTATGGGTTCTCACAAAATGTGGATGAACCATGTGTTTACAAACACATTAAGGATGGGAAGGTGGTTTTTCTACTGCTCTATGTGGATGACATTTTGCTAATTGGCAATGACGTTGGGACATTGTCATCGGTCAAATTATGGTTGACCAAGCAGTTTGACATGAAGGACTTGGGTGAGGCTAATTTTGTTCTCGGTATCCAGATCTTTCGAGATAGGAAGAACAAAATGATAGCTTTGTCACAAGCTGGCTACATAGATAAAATTCTCAGGAGGTTTGCAATGCAGGATTCCAAGAAAAGTAGGCAACCATCTAGGTCTAGAATTACTCTTTCTAAGAAAGACTCTCCAAAGTCCTATGAAGAAAGAGAATACATGAAGAAGGTGCCTTATGCTTGGGCAATAGGTAGTCTCATGTATGCCATGCTTTGCACACGACCAGATATTAGCTATGCGGTCAGCATTGTAAGTCGATTTCAGGCGAATCCAGGACCGAACCATTGGGTTGCGGTAAAGCATATTTTCAAGTACCTGAGAAAGACTCGAGGGTATATGCTTGTGTATTCGGGTGAGGACTTGACTCCTCTAGGATACACTGATTCAGATTTTCAATCCTGTCTAGATTCTAGGAAATCGACTTCGGGGTTTGTGTTTACTCTAGGTGGCGGTGCCATCAGTTAGAGAAGTGCGAAGCAAGATTGCACTTTGGATTCAACGATGGAGGCTGAGTATGTGGCGGCTAGTGATGCTTCGAAAGAAGCAGTGTGGCTCCGCAAGTTCCTTGGGGATTTTTAGGTAGTTCCTGGTATGGATAAGGCGGTATCACTGTACTGTGATAACAGTGTGGTGGTAGCTAATGCTAAGGAACCAAGATTTCACAAGAAGAGTAAGCATATTGATCGGAAGTATCATGTGATAAAGGACTTCGTTGAGAGCGGGCATGTCACGGTGTGCAAGATCGCGTCAGAGGACAATTTAGCTGATCCATTTACGAAGACACTTACTGGGAGAGTCTTCGAGAGGCATGTGGAAGCTATGAGGATGCGAAATTTGCTGTATTTACTCACTTATTGCAAGTGGGAGATTGTTAGACATGTATGCCCTAAGGAGTAAAAATGTAATACGTTTTTGGAGATATTTTTATCAATAAAGAATTTATTCATTTATATATACCAAATCATGTCCGCTTTACGTTCATATTTGTTGAATGTATGATAAGCAAACAGTAGTCTGAGACTGTCAGTCTAGACCTTAAGAATTGGGCATATGATGGGATGATTATGCGGTAGACACAATTCTTAAGGTGACGGTCTAAAACGTATGATCCGCAATCGAGGGAATAAAGTTGGGCGCTTTATTCATGTAAAGATTGTTATGTTGTCTATATCCTTTTTGGGAGATGGTTTGTCTTGGCCATCGGAGTTGGACTCCGTGAATAGAAACATTGGCGCGTTGTCATAGGTGAGGACGTGTTGGATCGGGACATAAAGTGAATTGATTTGGATTAATAATTCTATCTTGGCAAATCAATTCACTTTAGACAGTCATTTGTATTGTATCTTAATCCTAAGATGAATAGTGGGCCCGTTGTCTTGACTTGTGTCTTTTGATGTACCAATGGGTGACTCCCACATCTCTATAGTGGTATGCATGCCAGTACGTTGGAGGCATAACTCTTGATAGCGTAGACTTATTATTCATAGATATGGAATCCATAGCTCCTCTTTAGGAGTAATGATATCCTCTTATATGCATTGTCCTGTAATTGGAAAACTAGAGCGCTCAACCATTTGGATACATAGGTGTAACCGAATGGTATACTATCTTTAGATGGTAAGTTTTCTAATGGTGAGACAATGGAACGTAAGATAAAAATAATCGGGAAGGTAAGACAAAACTTGTCCTTAAGCCGATTATGGATTATCATATGGGGATACGATGCACTATGATATGTCATGGAGACTTAGCTACACGAGCTTCATAATTCTATAAAGTTCGAGAGTGCAGCTCCAAGCTTTTAGTGGAGTAGCGTTGGAGTTGATAATTGTGAAATGTATATCTGGGATATTGGGTTTCATAATTATCATAAGCTTGAACTTTATAGGTCCATTTTGGTCCCCTTTGCTAGCTCACAAAATCCTGTAACGAGACGGCGTGCTTTTCCAATAATTGGTGACTTATGTCGGATTTATCAGATTTGTTTAAAATTTGTAAGAATCAAATAATTCATGTCTGTTTATTGGTTGAATTAATTTTGTAAGAAATTAGTTCAAGATAAACTTGTTGAATTATTACAATCAGATGATTCTTGTCTGTTTATCGGTTGATTTAATTTTGGATAAATTAGATCAAGATAAACTTGTAGAATTATTGTGAATTGATTTATTTTCTTAGAGATTATCTTGATAAAGTTTGTTTTGATCAGATATCTTCTCTATTGGGTTATTTGAATCAAAACTGAGACCTTATCCTTTAGAATCTCGGGTGGAAAATAAAAGATTTGTGGAGATTTTTTCTCGTGAGTTTGGCCTGCCGATTGGCGGGAGATAAGATTACGCGTTTTCACGCAGATCTTATCAGATATTGATCTGAATTTGATTCTATTTCGAGTTTTTGAGACCTAATCTGATATGGACTGACCCCAGGACCAATAGGTATAAAAAGGGAGTGAGTCACATGATTTACTAAGAAAAATAGAGATCAATTTGAGAGATTAAGAGTGATACTCTTCTAGTGAGCATATGAAAACTCCCTGAGAGCTTTTGTTCATAAATCACAAACACTAGCTTTGGGTTCTCTCTATTGGTTGGAAGGAAAGTCACCGGTGGAAGAGCTGTACGTGTGAGCCCACACTCACTCCGGTTGTGGATAGAGAATAGCAAAAAAGACCAGTTTGTTGAGGCCCTTCTGGAATGTTACTTCTCTACACGGATTGCGGAGGTTCTTCGGCACACTGAGGTTGGTAAGATCTGTTTAATTTATACATATAACATGTCAAACTTGTGTTTTGGAAATTACTCTAATGAAAAATTTTTAAAATTCCACTGCGCACTTTGTTTCCAACAGTTTTATGATCAAACCTCTTTTCAAAACATGGCTACCAAGGGGAAGGGATAGAAGTCCTACCTCGATATATGTACCAATGTCCAACACCACAGTCCCGATCCACTATACGTTAACTCCACAGAACCACGAACAACCTTAAATAGAAACTAAGTTTATCAATTCCTAGCTTAAGATATCCTACATCGCTACACTATCTCATGGTGTTCTAGTATGCTTTTAGTACTCACGAAATCATTTTACGAGGTCGGAATCTTGACCTAAGTTTTTAAACAGTGAAAATGGGCGAAATGGGTCATTTTTTACAAGGTTCGGTCGGCCTACCGAACTCACATCTAGCTTGCTCACCAACTAAGATCGGCCTGCCGAACCTTTCCCAGGTTTGGCCTGTCGAACTGGAAAATCATGGGAGGTCCGAGGCTTCAATTCTCGACCCCCCCAAGCTCAAAATCAATTCAAAACCTATTTTTCCAAGTCCTAGAGCAAATATAGTGATCAAAGATGATAAACAAACATAGTAGGACATATTTGAACACATTTAAACAATATTTTCATAGGAATTTCAAGAAAATCCAAAAATGAGGGAAAAAGGAGAAACTTGATTCAACTCAAATTTCATGAAATTAAGCCTAAATTTTGAATGATTCAAGTCCTACATCGAAATCAAAGAGGAGAATGGGGGAGAGAGGCAACGTGGGAGAGAGGGAGTGAAGAGAGAGAGTGTGGTTGAGAGAGAGTGAGGGTGGTTAAATAGAGGGACGAGGGAGACAACACCATGCCCCCCAGCACATGGTTTCTTACAATTGGGACACATCTGGCATTTGACAAATTGTTTTGTTTCATAATTCAAAATAACACATAGGAATAATTAAAAGGGAATAAATTTAAAATATTACAAAATATTTAAATTAAGTTCAAGTTTACATTAAATCATACTAATCCACCATCTAAACATTAATTATCCTTACTTAAACCTTTCGGGTGTTACAGGAGGTTCGGTTGCTGCTATCCCATGGAAAAGGCTACTCAGCCTTGAGTGCTGCGGCCCTCTGTAGTGAGCCAGCAGACGGTAGCAAACTGATGGCAGCAAGGCTACACTTAATCATTATTGTCCCCTAGAGGAGGCTCTACTGCTGTTATCCCATAGAGGAGGCTCGGCCATTGCTATCCTGCGGAGGACCACGGTCAAGTACCATGCATCTCGGTCTCCAGCACCGTGAAGTTATACTTGCTGACAACCGTCGAGCTGAAAAATGGAGAAGGCAGCAATGACTGCACATGAAGAACTTTCAAGAAGTAGAGCAAGGAGGCGACTGTACATCTTAAGAACGCGTTGGAGAAGAAGAAAAAAAGGCCAAATGGGTTATTTTCATTAACCTAATGGACTCCTGGGCCTTATTTCTTTACATGGCCATCAAAATTTTTTTAAAAGTAAACCAATAGTCTTTCTACAACAATTCATCTGGTGCAGTCTACTACAAATGGAGCTGGGAAATATGTTGTTACAAGAAGACCTTTGTAATTTTTTATCTCGATTTTTTTCATGGGTTGTAATCCATTATTTATTTTTATGTTATTATTTTATGTGATGATTGTGATAACATGTTCATGAATTATAACATGTCATCTAAGAAAGTGCCCACTTATAATTATTGTAAATGACATGCATACACTTGCATATCATTTCATATTTTATAAAGTTGTTTATAAAATTATTTAATATATATTGGCATTAATTTAATGAGATTAAAATTAATTTGGTTTGATTTTATAGAATTTTATTTTATTTTATTAATCAACTAAATAAAATGATTTTAGTTTTAATAGTTAAAACTTGGGAAAATTCACATTAATTATAAGTTATCTAATTTTAAATTGTTTAATTTTGGGTAGCTTAGACAATTCATAATAAATTTAGATTTTTAGAAAATCTTGTAATTTATCTAAAGTGTCAATAGGATGGGATTCTATTAACATAAAATAATACCTAGTAATCAAAAATTGGATTTATTTAGTAGATTTATGAAACATAGGATATTTTATAAGATGAAATACATCATTTTAAAATAATAAGAGGGAGAAGGTAATATGACAATATAACTTACGGTCTCCACTATTAGCATAATATCGTGAGATTTAGGTGGCACCTTGCAATGCTTTGATTTCTTCCCTCTACGGACGCTGTTCATTTAAATGAATAATAAGGTTGGCTTCCAAGAGATAAGACTTTGTAATGTATTTCAAAATTGACCTACCCTACAGCGGTAATTTTGAGTTAAGTTATTAGAATATAAAATAGTGGGCTATACTCATAAAGATATAATTAATTTGTTAATTGTATGTTGACCAACATAAATGGTTATTAATAAATATAGAAAATATGAGATATTTTGAATATATTTATTAATTGAGAATGTCTCAATTCAATTTATAAATAATTTGGCCTATCCTACAGTGGTACTTTATTTATTAAAATTGAATAATCTTGGAATTAGTTAAATATTTTGTGTTTTTTCATATGCATCATGCATCACATTTACTATTCTAAAACATGTATTTATAATGTTTATGCAATTGTTTAATTTATGTTATTTATTTAATTATTACAGCAACAATGTCTAATCCGATCATTACTATTCTCTCAAATGAAAAATTAACTAGAGATAATTTTGTCAAGTAGAAGAGTAACATGAATATTGTACTTATTTGTGAAAATTACAAGTTGATCCTGACGAAGGAATGCCCTGCATCGCCTACTGCCAATGCCTCTCATAATGTACGAGAAGCATATGATTGTTGGATCGAGGCAAATAACAAGGCCTGCTGCTTTTTTTTGGCTAGCATGTCTGACGTGCTTAGGATGAAGTACGAAAGCATGGAGACTGCTTATGAGATAATATATTCTCTGCAAGACGTGTTTGGCAAACCTTCTAAAAAGGCATGTCATGAAGCCATTAAGGCTGTGATGAATACCAAAATGAAGGCAGGGGTCTCAGTTAGAGAACATGTTCTTAGCATGGTTAACTATCTCCATGAGTTCAAGGTAAATGAAGCAGTGATAGATGAAGCCACATCGGTGGGGATGATTTTGGAAACCCTGTCCCCTACGTTCCTTTAGTTTAAGAGCAACTATTTCATAAATAATCTAAAATATAACATGACTACATTGCTTAATAAGCTGCAAACCTTTGAGTCTATTTCAAAGGAAAAAAACAAAGAAGGTGAGGCAAATGTTGCTAAAGCTCAACCTTCCTCTTCTGCTAAAAAGAACAACAGGAGAAAGAAGAGAACTGAAAGAAGTGGGAAGTCTAAGAATGGAGGAAAACCTAAGAGGAACAACAACAACAACAACAAAAAAGGAGCTCAAAAGAAAAGAAGCCCAAAGGAAAATGTTTCCATGTGGTGTAGTTGGACACTAGAAGAGAAACTCTAAGAAGTATCTTCAAGAGCTCAAAGAAAAAAAGAACAATGGTAAATCAAATTTATCTATTTTGGAAGCTTGTTTAGTTAAAGATGATATTTCACCTTGGATAGCTGATTTAGGGGCAACTGATCATGTTTGTTCTTCTTTGTAGATGCTTAGTTCTTCAAAAGAGCTTGTCGAAAGGAAGCAAATGATGAGAGTAGGAACGAAAGCAGTTGTTTCGACAAGAGCAGTGGGAGTTGTTAAACTTTATTTTGAAAATAGGTTTTTAATGTTGGACAATATTTATTACATTCCTAGTTTTCATAGAAATTTGATTTTTGTTTCTAGATTGTTTGAACAAATGTTTAATGTTTCTTTTAATGGTAATTATGCAAATATTATTAGAAATGGTTTGGATATTTATTCTACATATTTGGAAAATAGGCTTTACATTTTTAGGCCTAACAAAAAATCACTGCTCAAGACTGAAATGTTCAAAGTTGAACAACCAAAACCTAGAAGGCAAAAGGTTTCTTTTGATGATGAAACATACCTATAGCACCTTAGGTTAGGTCATATTAACCTTGATAAGATTAACAGGCTAGTAAAGGATGGTCCTTTAAGAGAACTAAAAATTAGTTCTCTACCAGTTTGTGAATCTTGTTTTGAAGGAAAAATGACTAAAAGACCTTTCTCAGCAAAAGGCCAAAAGGCCAAGGAACCACTTGAGCTAATACATTCAGATGTTTGTGGTCCATTGAATGTACAAGCACGTGGTAGTTATGAATACTTCATCACATTTATTGATGATTATCCTAGGTATAGATACATGTACCTAATGCAAAGAAAATCTAAGACTTTTGGAAAGTTCAAAGAATTCCAAGCAAAAGGTGAAAAGTAATTAGGAAAGTTGGTGACGACTCTTTGATCTGATCGAGGAAGGAAATACCTTGATACTCAGTTCAAGGATTATTTGATAGAATATGGTATTCTATCACAACTCACCACACCTGGAACACCACCATAGAGTGGTGTTGTCAAGAGAAGTAATCGGACATTGCTTGATATACTAAGATCTATGCCCAGCTATAAATCCTTACCCACCTTATTCTGGAGATATGTGCTATAAACTGCAATATATCTTCTAAACATGGTTCTATCAAAATCTATTCCAAAAACACACTTAGAGTTATGGACTGATCGTAAACCTAGTATATGACATATCCGTATAATGGGGGTCCAGCACATATGCTAAAAGGAAAGACCAGGAAGCTAAAACCACGTTTTGAAGTATACTTATTTGTGGGACACCCAAAGGGAGATGAAGGGAGGTTTGTTTTATAGTCCATAAGAGAAGAACATATTTGTGTCAAGAAATGCCACTTTTCTCGAGAATGATTATATGACAAACTATAAACATCGTAATCAAATTGTACTTAAAGAGTTACTTTCTAATCAGATCAGACTGCAACCGATACTATTGTCGAAGGACAAGATAAGGAGACCACATCTCTAGATCAAGATGTCATACCACCTCAACATAGTGGGAGGGTTATGAGACCACCTGTTTGCTACAGGGAAATCGGAGAAGCGCATGCTATTATCTTTGATAATGGTGAGGATGATCTATTGACATATTGTCATGCAATAGAAGGTTTTGAGAAGGAGAAATGGCCAGAGGCTATGAACCTTAAAATGGAGTCCATGTACTCCAATTTAGTTTGGGAACTTGTGGATCTACCTCAAGTGATAAAACCTATAGGGTGTAAATGGATCTACAAGAAGAAAAGAGGGATAGATGGGAAAATTGAGACTTTCAAGACTAGGCTTTTGGCAAAGGGTTACACCCAAAAAGAGAGAGTTGATTATAAAGAAGCTTTCTTGGCCATAGCTATGCTTAAATCTATTCGAATTCTTTTATCCATTGTAGTATTTCTTAATTATGAGATATCATAAATGGATGTCAAGACTGCCTTTTTGAAAGGATATCTTGAGAAAAGCATCTATATGGTTCAACTAGAAGGGTTTATGGTCAAAAGTCCAGAGCAAAAAGTTTACAAGTTGTAAATATCCATTTATGGACTTATGCAAGCTTCAAGTGTTAGACATGTATGCCCTAAGGAGTAAAAATGTAACAAGTTTTTGGAGACATTTTTATCAAAAAAAAATTATTTATTGTTTATATACTAAATCTTGTCCTATTTACGTTCATATTTGTTGAATGTATGTTAAGCAAACAAAAGTTTGAGACTGTTGGTCTAAACCTTTAAGAATTGGGAATATGATAGACAGATTATGTAGAAAACATGGTTCTTAAGGTGACGGTCTAAATCATAAGATCCGCAATCGAGGGAATAAAGTTGGGTGCTTTATTCATGTAAAGATTGTTATGTTGTCTATATCCCTATTGAGAGATGGTTTGTCTTGACCATTGGAGGTGGACTCTACAAATAGAAACATTGGCACATTGTCATAGGTGGCAATATGTTGAATCGGGACATAAAGTGAATTGATTTGGATTAATAATTATGTTTCGGCAAATCGATTCACTTTAGACAATCATTTGTATTGTATCTTAATCCTGAGATGAATAGTGGGCCCATTGTCTTGACTTGTGTCTTTTGATGTACCAAAGGGTGACACATCTTAATAGTGGGGTATGCATGCCAATATGTTGAAGGCATGACTCTTGATAGTGTAGACCTGTTATTCACAGATATTGAATCCATAGCTCCTCTTTAGGAGTAGTGATATTTTCTTATATGTGTTATCCTGTAATTGAAAAACTGGAGCACTCAACCATTTGGATACATAGGTGTAACAGAATGGTATACTGTCTTTAGATGGTAAGTTTTTCGATGGTGAGATAATGGACCGTAAGATAAAAATAATCGGGAAGGTAAGACAGAACTTGTCCTTAAGTCGGTTATGGAAAATCCTATAGGGATACGATACAGTATGATATGTCATGAAGACTTAGCTATACGGGCTTCGTAATTCTATGTAGTTCGAGAGTGTAGCTCCAAGCTTTTAGTGGAGTAGCATTGGAGTTGATAATTATGAAATGTATATCTGGGATATTGTGTTCGTAATTATCGGGAGCTTGAACTATATAGGTCTATTTGGTCCCCTTTGCTAGCTCACAACATTCTGTAACGATACGGCGTATTTTTCCAATAATTGGTGACTTATGTTAGATTTATTAGATTGGTTAAAATTCAGAAGAATCAAATAATTTATGTCTATTTATCAGTTGAATTAATTTTGTCATAAAATTAATTCAAGATAGACTTGTTGAATTCTTAGGATCGGATAATTCTTGAATGTTTATCGGTTGATTTAATTTTTGAATAAATTAGATCAAGATAAACTTGTAGAATTATTAGGAATTCATTTATTTTCCTAGAGATTATCTAGATAAAGTTGTTTTAATTAGATAACTTCTCTATTGGGTTATTTGAATTAAAACTGAGACTTTATTCTATAGAATCTTGGATGGAAAATAAAAGATTCGCTGAGATTTTTTTTTGGTAGTTCGGCCTACCGATGCGCGAAAAAAAGATTATGCGTTTTCACGCGAATTTGATTCTGATTCAAATTTTTTAGACCTTATCTGATAAGGACTGACCCTAGACCCAACCTCTATAAATAAGGAGTAAGTCTCATAAGTTATTTAGATCAATTGAGAAATTAAGAGTGATACTCTGCTGGTGAGGATCTGAAACTCCCTGAGAGCTTTTGTTCACAAATCATGAACACTATCTTTGGGTTCTCTCAATTGGTTGGAAGGAGAGTTACTTGGAGGAAGAGCTATACGTGTGAGCCCACACTCACTCCGATCGTGGATAAAGAATAGCAAAGAAGACCAGTTGGTTAAGGCTCTTCTAGAACGTTACTTCTCTTCACTGATTACGGGAGTTCTTCAACATTCAAAGATTAGTAAGATCTAGGTTAATTTATGCATATAGCATGTCAAACTTGTGTTTTTGGAAAATACTCTGATATTAAAAAATTTTTAAAATTCCATTGCGTACTTTTTTTTCAACAATTGGTATCAGAGCCATGGTTTTTACATAAATTTACGAGTTTGTGATCATACTATATGTATAAATTTTGTGATCTTAATCTCTCCTGTGTTTGAATTTAATTTTATAAGAGTTGGCACTCTAGGTTTCTATATATTTTATATGTTGTCATGGATTATATGGTGAATGCTTATTAATTAATTATGGTTGATTAAATTATTATTTAATTATTTATTAATTAATTAATTTATACCGATTATGGTTCCTTAAAGGTTAGAATGTGTATCTAGGTTTTCATGTAATTTGATGGCAGACTATCATCTCTGTCTAGGAATTATTGTTTAATTTTAAATTTGTAAGAATTTTGTAATTAAATAATTATTCGGAGAAGACGGATCTAAAAGACGGATCTAGAAGACAGATCTAGAAGATGGATGATGATGCTCCCAAGTATTTCTTGAGTCTCTAATTTTATGTTTTTGAATCGTTGAAAATAAAATTGATGAATTGCATTAAAAATTGTATTTTCTGGAAAGGGTGATTTCTACTCGGTCGGCATGCCGAACCCTCTAGTTCGATAGGCCGATGGTCGCAGACGGTAGGCTGGACGTGAGGTTCGGCAGGCCGACAGTGGGGCAAAAATCAGGTGGCTCTAGCGGCAGGCTAAACTTCTAATTTGGCAGGCCAATTTGTAAAGATCGACTACAGATCGATAGGCTGGTGGTTCATAACAGGCCGACTTGCCGACAGAGAGCTGAAAATTTTTTCAAAAAAGGTGCAGTTTTTCAATGCAATTTTAATTTTATTTTTGGGACAATTCTGAGAAACGTTAAATTTGGATATGTCTAGAAATATGAAGTATTCGATTCATACGGGATTCAAGACTTGAAGATAGGCATTGCATGAAGAAGGATACAGCTTGAGGATTCAAGGATGAAGAATCGATACATGTCTCGATTATTCTCTTGTAATCTTTGTTTTCTATTCTCTAGGGTGGAACCATAATATTATGGTTATTATTATTTTGCTTGTAGCTTTGCTTGATTGCTTTGCTTGTCTGCATTATAATATGATTTGCCATGTATATTGATAACATGTCATATAGAATAGGGAGTGTCGCTCATATTAAAATTGTTCATTCATGTCTCTTAAAATAAAACCTTGATTTCAAAAGATTGAGTGGGAGAAGGTTTTCGAAGAGAGGACCTACGGCTTCCATCGTTGGTCCATAGGAAAAACATGGTGGTCCCAACCCCTAGGAAGGGATTTCTATCAAGTACCAGATTGGATCTCTAAAAGAATAAGGTATTTTAGCATGATTTATGGTTGCACACCCCTAGGTGGTGATTATAAATCATGGATAAAATATTGAAACGATGGTTATACACTCATGTTAATTTTATTATAAACCTCCCCTAAGAGTTCTGTTAATAAAATTAATGGCCAAAGAAATGATTATTAATATCTGCTGGATCATACAGGTCCTGGATGGCATATATTAATCAGGAGGGGATCCGTGTTCCTGATTGAATTTGGCATGACTCCCCTAAAAGCTTGTTGAATTTTGAGTTGGGAATTATCGTTGTAAGGTTGTGATATTTTTAAGGTTTTGACACATAAACACATTTGTATGTTTTTACATGATTGTATTATCTTACTAAATTATTATTGTATGTTTGCTTATGTTTGGTATATGACTCTTTATTGTAGATTAAAAATGTCTAAAAACGCTTTATCTTCGATATTTGACAAAAACTATTAACCGGAGAAAATTATAATGATTGGAAACGAAACCTGGATATCATCCTCTCCTTTGAGAAACTGAAATTTGTGCTGACAACCCCTTGTCCTCACAAACCTACGGGAGATTCCACTAATGAGCAATTTTAAGCGTACGATTGTTGGAAAGATGCAAATAATTAGGCCCGCTGCTATGTTATGGCTAGCATGAATAACGTGCTGCAAGCTCAACATGAAGATTATGAGACTACGAAGCAGATCTTGGATAATCTTGAAGATATGTTTGGAGGCCAGGCCATAACAAAGCGGCAAGGAGCACTTCAAAAACTCTTGAACTGTAAGCAGAGACTGGGGACGTCTGTAAAGAAGGACATGATGTTGGTCATGGGTTACCTTGCTGAGGCTCAAACCAATGGAGCCGACATCGATGTTGAAACTCAGATGACTATGGTCTTTGAGACTCTATCAAAGGAATTTATTTCATTTCGACCTACATTTAATCTAAGCAATTGGTGGGATATGACCTTAACAGAATTGATGAAACAGTTACAGGAGTTCGAACTGCTGATCAATGAGTCTCCTGCAGGTGGAGAGGCCAATTTGGTAGCTGCTTCTGATTCCAATCCCAACCCTGGGAATGGAAAGAAACAACGGGCCAAGAATGGGAAGTCTTCTATTCCTGCTAATAACAAGAGCAAGAAAAAGAAGAAGAAGAACCCAAAGAAGCTTAAGTGCTTCTTCTGCGGGAAGGTCGGGCACATAAAGAAGCATTGCAAGGACTTCCTTTCCAAAGGAGGTAGGTGTGATCTTCTGTGTTTAGAAACTTGTTTGGTTGAGAAATCCAGTGACATTTAGGTCATAGATTCTAGTGCAACTAATCATGTTTGTGTTTCTCTGTAGGGGTTCAAAGAAACGAGAAGTCTGCTACATGAAGAAGACTTCACGCTTCGGATGGACGATGGATCCTTGGTCTTAGCGGAAGCAGTGGTAGACGTCCATCTTTATTTTGATAATTATAGGAATTTAATTTTGTGAGATTGTTTTTATGTTCCTAAATTTAAAAGGAATTTAATTTTTGTAGCTTGTTTATTTAAAGACCCTATTTGGTTTTTTTTAATGATAAAGTGGTGATTTGTAAAAATAAATCTTTTATCTGTTCTGGATGGATGCAAAATAATCTATATTTTATCAAACCTAAGATGGACTTACTACTTAATGCTGAGATGAATGATAATAACTCTAAAAGATTTAAAACTTCTCACTCTAATAAGACTTATCTTTGCCATTTGCGCCTTGGTCATATTAAAGTGAACAGGATTCGAAGGTTGGTAAGGGATGAACCTTTAAGTCACTTAAAGGTAAAATCTATACCTCAATGTGAATCTTGTTTGGAGGGTAAAATGACCAAAAGACCATACGGGTCTAAAGGCAATAGGGCCAAAAGGGTTCTAGAACTTGTGCATAGTGATGTTTGCGGACCGATAAACATCCGGGCATGAAGAGGGTATGAGTACTTCATCACTTTTATTGAAGATTACTCAAGATATGGGTATGTGTACCTGTTGCACCACAAAAGTGAAACTTTTGAGAAGTTCAAGGAGTTTCGGGCTGAAGTGGAAAAGCAATTAGATAGACCCATAAAGGCACTTCAATCTGATCGAGGTGGAGAATACATTTCTAATGAGTTCTTATGACACTTATTAGAGAATGAGATTTTATCCCATTTGACTGCGCCAGGCACTCTGCAGCAGAATGGCGTAGCGGAGCGAAGGAATAGGACTTTATTGGACATCGTAAGGTCCATGATGAGTTATTCATCATTTTCTTTATCTTTTTGGGGATATGCACTACAAATCGCATGTTATCTTTTGAACAATGTGCCTTCCAAATCAGCCCCTAAATCTCCTCACGAGTTGTGGACAGGCAGGAAGACATCCTTAAACCATATTCGCATATGGGGATATCCGGCTCATGTCCTGTTTAAGGATGCGAATAAGTTGGAAGCACGTTCAGAAGTTTGCGTGCTTATAGGATTTCCAAAAGGGACTAAAGGGGGTTACTTCTATAACCCAAAGGAAAATGAAGTCGTGGCTTCAACTAATGCAACTTTCCTTGAGGAGAGTTACATTGATGACTTTAAGCCTCAAAGCAAAGTGGTGCTTGAGTTAAGGAGTGATTCAATCACTCCGGAGGTTCCAAATGAAATCATTCCGATCAGTGTAGAAAAACTAAACGAACCTGAACAACAACCTAAGGGGCTTCGGTGTAGTGGGAGGATTGGGCGTCAACTTGAGAGGTATATGTTCAATACTGAGGTCTTTTTGGCTGAACCGGATGAACATGACAAGGACCCTTATACTTACATAGAGGCTATGGAGGATGTTGATTCAAAACTCTAGACAAAGGCCATGAACACAGAGATGAAGTCTATGGAGACTAATCAGGTGTAGGAGCTTGTGGATCTTCCCAAAGGGGTAAAACCCATAGGGTGTAAGTGGATCTACAAGAGGAAAAGGGGAGTGGATGGAATGGTTGAAACCTTTAAGGCTAGACTGGTAGCTAAGGATTATACGCAAAAAGAAAGAATCAATTATGAGGAAACCTTTTCACCTGTAGCCATGCTTAAGTCCATCCAGATTCTCTCGTCCATTGCTACCGCTCTCAACTATAAGATTTGGCATATGGATGTCAAGATGGCTTTTCTAAATGGCTATCTTGATGAGTCCATTTATATGGAACAACCAGACGGGTTCAAGGTCAAGAGTCAAGAGGGTAAGGTTTGTAAGCTGCTAAAGTCAATTTATGGACTTAAGCGAGCTTCTCGTTCTTGGAACATAACATATGATCAGGTGATCAAGACTTGTGGATGAGCCACGTGTTTACAAACACATTAGGGATGGGAAGGTGGTTTTTCTACTACTCTATGTAGATGACATTTTGCTAATTGGCAATGACATTGGGGCATTGTCATCAGTCAAATTATGGTTGACCAAGCAGTTTGACATGAAGGACTTAGGTGAGGCTAATTTTATTCTCGGTATCTAGATCTTTCGGGATAGGAAGAACAAAATGATAGCTTTGTCCTAGGCTGGTTACATAGATAAAATTCTCAAGAGGTTTGCAATGTAGGATTCCAAGAAAGTTGGGCAACCATCTAGGTCTGGAATTACTCTTTTTAAGAAAGACTCCAAAGTCTGATGAAGAAAAAGAATACATGAAGAATGTGCCTTATGCTTCGGCAGTGGACAGTCTCATTATGCTATGCTTTGTACAAGACCGGATATTTGTTATGCGGTTGGGATTGTAAGTCGATTTCAAGTGGATCCAGGACCGAACGATTGGGTTGCGATTATGCATATTTTCAAGTACCCTAGAAGGAATCGAGGGTACTTGCTTGTGTATTCGAGTGAGGACTTGACTCTTGTAGGATATACAGACTCAGATTTTCAATCCTGTCTGGATTCTAGGAAATCGATTTTGGGTTATGTGTTTACTCTAGGCGGCGGTGCCATCAGTTGGAGAAGTGTCAAGCAAGATTACACTTCAGATTCAACAATGGAGGCCGAGTATGTGGTAGCTAGAGATGCTTCGAAAGAAGCAGTATGGCTTCGCAAGTTCCTGAGGGATCTTGAGGTAGTTCCTGATATGGATAAGGCGGTATCATTGTATTGTGGTAACAGTGTGGTGGTAGTTAATGCTAAGGAACCAAGATTTCACAAGAAGAGTAAGCATATTGATCGGAAGTATCATGTGATAAAGGATTCCGTTGAGGGCGGGCATGTCACGGTGTGCAAGATCGCGTTAGAGGACAATTTAGTTGATCCATTTACAAAGATACTTACTAAGAGAGTCTTCGAGAGGCATGTGGAAGCGATGGGGATGCTAGATTTTTCATATTTACTCACTTAGTGCAAGTGGGAGATTGTTAGACATGTGTGCCCTAAGGAGTAAAAATGTAATAAGTTTTTGGAAACATTTTTATCAATAAAAAATTTATTTATTGTTTATACACCAAATCTTGTCCTCCTTACATTCATATTTATTGAATGTATGTTAAGCAAACAAAAGTTTGAGATTGTCGGTCTAAACCTTTAAGAATTGGGCATATGATGGACAGATTATGCGGAAGACACAGTTTTTAAGGTCACGGTCTAAATCATAAGATCCGTAATCGAGGGAATAAAGTTGGGCACGTTATTCATGTAAAGATTGTTATATTGTCTATATCCCTATTGGGAGATGGTTTGTCTTGACCATCGAAGGTGGACTCCATGAATAGAAACATTGGTACGTTTTCATAGATGACGATGTGTTGGATCGAGACATAAAGTGAATGGATTTGGATTAATAATTCTGTCTCGGCAAATCGATTCACTTTAAACAATCATTTGTATTGTATCTTAATCCTAAGATGAATAGTGGGCACGTTTTCTTGACTTGTGTCTTTTGATGTACCAAAAGGTGACACCCACATCTTAATAGTGGTATACATGTCGTTACGTTGGAGGCATGACTCTTGATAGTGTAGACCTGTTATTCATAAATATGGAATCCATAGCTCCTCTTTAGGAGTAGTGATATCCTCTTATATGCGTTATCCTGTAATTGGAAAACTGGAGCGCTCAACCATTTGGATACATAGGTGTAACCGAATGGTATGCTATCTTTGGATGGTAAGTTTTCCGATGGTGAGATAATGGAACGTAAGATAAAAAATATTTGGGAAGGTAAAACAGAACTTGTCCTTAAGCCGATTATGGATAATCCTATGGAAATACGATACACTATGATATGTCATGGAGACTTAGCTATACGAGCTTCGTAATTTTATGTAGTTCGAGAGTACAACTCCAAGCTTTTAGTAGAGTAACGTTAGAGTTGATAATTATGAAATGTATATATGGGATATTGGGCTTCGTAATTATTGGGAGCTTGAACTATATAGGTCTATTTGGTCCCCTTTGCTAGCTCACAACATCTTGTAACGATACGGCATGTTTTTTCAATAATTGGTGACTTATGTCAGATTTATTAGATTGGTTGAAATTCAGAAGAATCAAATAATTCATGTATGTTTATCGAATGAATTAATTTCATGATAAAATTAATTCAAGATAAACTTGTTGAATTATTGGGATCGGATAATTCTTGTGTGTTTATCGGTTGATTTAATTTTTGAATAAATTAGATCAAGAAAAACTTGTAGAATTATTAGGAATTCATTTATTTTCCTAGAGATTATCTAGATAAAGTTGTTTTAATTAGATAACTTCTCCATTGGGTTATTTGAATTAAAACTGAGACTTTATCCTATAGAATCTCAGATGAAAATAAAAAGATTCGCTGAGATTTTTTTTCAACAATTCAGTATGCCGGTCCTCAAGTTTAAATTGCCGATGGGGCAAGTTCGGCCTGCAAATTAGGTAGATCAACCTGCTGATGCTCGAAAAAAAGATTACATGTTTTCACGCTAATTTCATCAGATATTGATTCGAATTTGATTCTGATTCAAATTTTTGAGACCTTATCTGATAAGGACTGACCCTAGACCCAACCTCTATAAATAGGGAGTAAGTCTCATAAGTTATTGAGATCAATTGAGATATTAAGAGTGATACTCTACTAGTGAGGATCTGAAACTCTCTGAGAACTCTTGTTCACAAATCACGAACACTAGCTTTGGGTTCTCTCAATTGGTTGGAAGGAGAGTCACGTAGAGGGAGTGCTGTACGTGTGAGCCCACACTCACTCCGATCGTGGATAGAGAATAGCAAAGAAGACTAGTTGGTTGATGCTCTTTTGGAACATTACTTCTCTTTACAGATTACGGGAGTTCTTTGGCATTCAAAGGTTAGTAAGATCTAGTTAATTTATGCATATAGCATGTCAAACTTGTGTTTTTGGAAAATACTCTGATATTAAAATTTTTTAAAATTCTACTGCGTACTATTTTTCTAACATCAATATCTTAGAACTTAAGATTTGATGAGGCAATCAAGTCTTATGGTTTCGAATCTTGTATATATAAGTACATCAAAGATAACAAGGTAGTCTTCTTAGTTCTTTATGTGGATGATATCCTACTCATTAGGAATGATGTAGAGATATTTTCTAATGTAAAGAAATGTCTTGCCAACCAAATCCAAATGAAAGATTTGGGAGAGGCAAGTTATGTTCATGGAATCCAACTCATAAGAGATTGCAAGAACAAACTGTTGGCGCTGTCTCAGGCATCGTACATTGATAAGGTGCTTATCAGATTTTTGATGCAAAACTCTAAGAAATGTAATTTACCTACACATCATGGAGTTTATTTTTCAAAAGAGCAGTGTCCTAAGACACCTCAAGAGGAAAAAAACATGAGACAAGTACCCTATGCATCTGCAGGTGGGAAGTCTAATGTATACCATGTTGTGTGGAAGACTTGGCATTTGCTATGCAGTGGGTATATTCAGTCAGTATCAAGCCAACCCAAGATTACATCATTAGGTGGTGATTAAACACATTCTCAAGTATCTCAAGTGGATGAGAAGCTATATGCTAGTATACTCTCATAAGAATTTGATTTCTACTAGATACATTGTTTTTGATTTATAATTAGACAAAGACACATGTAAATCTATGCCTGGGTTAGTGTTTACTCTTAATGATAGAGCCATAGTTTAGAGAAGCATTAAACAATCTTGTATTGTTGATTCGACTAAAGAAGCTGAATATGTAGCTGCTTGTGAAGCAGCTAAAGAAGCTATTTGGAATTGTAAGTTCTTGACAGGATCTGGAAGTCATTCCAAACATGAATAAACCACTCACACTATATTGTGATAATAGTGGTACAGAGGCAATTTCAAGAGAACCTAGAAGCCACAAAAGAGGAAAGCATATAGAGCGAAAATATCATTTGATCAAAGAGATAGTGCATCGAGGCGATGTGAAAGTTACGAAGATAGTGTTAGAAAACAACCTTACCGACCCTTTCACGAAGACTTTACTTGCAAAGAGCTTCGAGGGACATGAAAGGCTTAGGTCTTAAAGGCATGTCTCACCCGTTTTAGGACAAGTGTGAGATTGTTGGAGTTAGTGCCCTATAAGCAATGACATTATAAATATCGTTAATAAATAAATAAAGTAACATTTATAAATTATTTTGGTTACTTATATGTATTATGAATACTTTAATAAACATCAAGAAAATTCAATGATTTTTTATGTGACTTTAAATTTAGCATATAAATGTTATATACTTAGGGGTAAAATTTATAGATAATAATCTAATAGTCTGTAATAATCAATTAAAATTTGGGATCTTTAAGTAGACATTACAAGTGCGTAGATATTACAAGTGCGATACAATCTCATTTAGAACGAAATAGCCTTATCCAGGCTATTAATTTAGAGACATTAGATTGTAGGTACTTTATATAATGAGATTATATAGGACTAGACTAGATAAATTATGAATCTCTAATAATCATCCGTTTCGGATAGAGCATTCAAATTTATCACTCTAATGATCATATATATAACAATCTTAATCCTAAGTATTTATTAGACTGTTCTTTATGACATTTTGTTTTTTGACTTGCATAGTAAGATTTGTCTAAAGACGGATCGTAACTTAGCATCTTAGAAACATGATAGAATAAATGGCTGGGAATAATATTATATAGATACGAAATCTATTTTTTCCTTATGGAAGTTATAAAAATAGTTCTCTTGAGTGATAATTCGAGATTTGAATAGTAGAGCGCCCATTCATAATAATATTATAAATTAATTGTTCATTAGAGAATTATTGAAAATCAAGAATAAAGATATAATAAGAGAGGTGAATAGAAATTGAACCTAGCTCTTACTATAAACTATTTATGAAATACTAAAATCTATGCAATGATTAAATCAATGGACTGCTCGCTAATTTTCTTTGAGTAATTTATACTATAATTTCAAGAGTTTAGTTTCAGTTTTTTAGTGAAATAACACTGAAACTAATAAATTTGACACATTAATTAAAGAGTTTAATTGATTGTGAAATTTGTTAGAGCTTGAATTATAAGTCCACAGGGCTCTAATGCCACCTCTCTAATACTGTATTGGATTTAATGTATAGAATGAATTATACATATTTAATTTGAAATTATTGAATTCTGAATTAATTATTTCACGTTTGAGATTAATGTGACACAGAAAAATGTTCTTTGTAACACATAATATAATATAATAAATGTAGTCATATTTAACTGAACATTAGTTAATTAAATTAATAAATTATATTTAATTAATGAGATGTGTAGTCATAAATTATATTTAATAGATTATTGAAATATAATTTTAATTTTTTTGTGTGACACATGTATGGTGGGACCACACTTTGTCTTTTCCAATATGGACACAAAATTAAATAATTAATTAATTTAAAATCAATTTGTAAATGAATATGATTTATTTTTAAACTTATATATATATAAGATTTATTTATATAAATACACACAAATCACAATATACGTCATTCTTTTGATTTCTTAAACATATACATGATATATATATATATAGATATATCACGTGGCATTTAGTTATTTCATTATATATATATATAAATGTACATATTACGTGCGTGTTTTTCATGATTAAAAAAAAAGGAAAAACATGGAGGTGCTTTTAAGCACCTTCTCCACATATTTGATAGTCGATGTGTATGATTCACCCACTAAAGAGTTTAGTGGGTGCTTTTCAAACTTAAGAATTAATTAAAAATAACTAATTGCTCAGTTGTAAAACGAAAGAGATACCAGTTATCCAAAATTTTTGTGCATGATTTTTTTTTACAAACTATCCAAAGAGAAAAACTGAGAGTTTTTGCTCATAAAAAAATCTGTTATCTCATGTATTGAGTACATAGCAGATCTAGAAAAAGTGAGATTATTCATTCTTACAGTTTGATGCCCACTGATTGTTCCATTGGTGTGGAGGCTTGGCTTGAAAGATCGTGGTGTCAAAAAGGAAAGCTAAGATATCCTGATAAGTTTTCAAAAGATTTGAAGCAAATTCTTCAAGCTTTCTATATTTAATTATAATTATATAGCTATTCTTGATAAACAAAGTTTTCAAAAAATTTTTGTTTATCAATCAATTAGTTTCTTCCGCTGTATTTTCATATTCAATTACAGCATTATATTGTCACGTGAAGTCTAGATTTTCATCGATTCATATTCAATTACAGCATTATATTGTCACGTGAAGTCTAGAAGTTATAATAGCTATATAAGATTTGAACCACTTTGTGTGATTTATATTAGTTTGTTACAACTATAAATAGCCTTCCTCATTGTAGGCTAAGGCATCAGGCAAAGAAACAAAAACAAAGAGAGTGAAGAAGAAGTAAGAACGTCTAAGAGTGAAGAAAAGAAGAACCAAAGGTTCTTAAGTGAGTTCTTTGAGTGTGTGAGAAGTTATAATTGTAAGAGTGTTCAATCTTGTAATAAAAAAAGTTTGGTGTTTAAATTTGAACAAATTTCTAACAAAGTGGTACTAGAGCCAAAGTTGTGAGGTCTCTTGAAATTCTAAGTATGCTCTATGAATGCAGCTTTGACTGATCTTCCACATTGGAAAAGATTTCTTAAGATAGAGAATAAGAAATTTATTCCAAACATATCACCGTATCATATCAAATTGAAAAGCGCAAGAAGATGAGAGCGCAGCTGCAAAAGTTAGCTAAATCGAAGTCCAAACGCACCTAAATGAGTCGTTGCAAGTTTCAAATTTTGACTATTGACTGTTGACCACGTTGACCATTGACTAGGTGTTAAGCAAAATTTTACTTTTTGACTAGACTCTCTCCTAAGGTTTTTTGGTGTATCGGATCTATCTGTACAGTCAAAATTCTTAAATTCTCACTCTATTAAAAGTTATGGCTACTAGTAATATGGCGTATTTCTAAGTTCCACCACTCGAGGAGAGCAACTTCGACAATTAGAGTATCAAGACAAAGGCATAACTTGGAGCACATGAGGTTTTAAGGTCATAGAGAAAGGCTGCAAATAGTCAAAGAACAAGTTGACGCTATCCTCAACACAAAAGGATAGCTTAAAAGATTTAAAAAAGAGAGGAAAAAATGCTCTCTACCTCATATATCAAGCATTAGATGATAATAGTTTTGAGAAGATCTCAAATGCAACATGTGCCAAAGAAGCATGGAAGGAGCTACAAACCTCTTACAAGGGAGCGAAGCAAATCAAGAAGGTTTGTCTTCAAACTTTAAGTGGAGAGTTTAAAGTCATGCATATGAAAGAAGCTAGAAGAGTATTTGATTACTTTTCTAGAATCTAGGCAGTTTCTAATCAACTAAAGAGAAATGGAGAAAAGATAGATGATCTAAAGATTATGGAGAAGATTCTTAGATCTTTGAATCCAAAGTTTGAAAACACTATCTCCATCATTGAAGAAACCAAAGATTTAAAGGCCATGACAATTGAAAAGCTATTGGGTTCTTTACAAGCCCATGAAGAAAAGAAAAAGAAGAAGCAAGAGTTCATGGAACATCTCCTCAAGACATAGCTCAATCCGAGCAAGAAGGGCGAGCCTCGTGGGAATGATAGAAGCAAACATAGTCAAAGACGAGGTCGTGGCTAAGGATGAGGTAAATTCATAAACGTGGACGAGGTTGGAGTACTGAAAATAACTCCAACAAATTCAAAAACAACTGTGACAGAGGAAGAAGCTCAACAAGAGGCCGTGGAAAAGGAAATTTCAACTTGAAGCATGAAAAATCTCAAGTTGAATGCTACAATTGTCATAAGTTCAGGCATTACCCTAGGGATTGTAGAGCTCCAGCTAATAAAATTGAAAAGAGGGCCAATTATGTCGAGAAGAAGGATGAGGAGTATGCAACTTTGTTACTAGCTCAAAAAAACAATGATGAAGGTCAAGAAAACAGATGGTACCTTGACACCGGGGCAAGCAATCACATGACTGGAAGGAAAAGCTTGTTTGTTAAACTAGATAAAACAGTGAGAGGCAATGTCTATTTCAGAGATGATTCCAAAATGGAAGTGAAAAGAAGAGGTTACATTCTTATCCACTCGAGAGATGATAGAGATCAGTTTATTTCTAATGTTTAGTATATGCCCAATATAAAAAGTAATATTTTGAGCCTAGGACAACTCCTATAGAAAGGTTATGATATTCATATGAAGGATTATAATCTTTCTATAAAAGATGATAATAATAACCTCATTGCTAAAGTGCCAATGTCGAAGAATAAAATGTTCATGATCAACATTCAGAATGATGTGGCAAAATATTTGAAGGCTTATTACAAAGATGCATCATGGCTATAGCATCTTCGATTTGGGTACCTCAACTTTAGAGGCCTGGAGCTATTATCCAAGAAGGAGATGGTAAGAGGCTTACCTTGCATCAATCACCTAGAAAAACTGTGCAAAGGATGTTTACTTGGAAGCAATTTAGAAATAGCTTTCTTCATGAGTCAAATACAAGAGCCCAAAGGCCGCTTAAGCTCATTCATTTAGATGTATATGGACCTATCAAGCCAGGCTCTTTTAGTAAAAGATCTACTTCCTCCTCTTTATAGATGATTTTTCAAGAAAAATGTGGGTTTATTTGTTGAAGAAAAAATTAAAAATCTTTGAAGCACTCAAGAAGTTCAAGGCCACAGTAGAGAAAGAAAGCAGTCTTCAGATTAAAGCCATAAGATCTAACCAAGGAGGAGAATTCACTTAAAAAAAGATCAAAGAATTTTATGAAGCAAATGGAATTCTAAGACCCCTAACTATTTCGAGCCTTCTCTAACAGAATGGTGTGGTAGAAAGAAAGAATAGAACATCCTTAATATGGCATGGAGTATGCTCAAGAGTAAGAGAATCCCAAAGGAATTCTTGGGAGAAGCTATAGCAACCACCGTTTACCTCGCCAATCGTTCTCCTACAAGAAATGTGTGGGGAAAAATGCCACAAGAAGCTTATAGTGGAAGGAAACCTGGCATTTCCCACTTAAGAATTTTTGGAAGCATCGCCTATACGCATGTACCAGATAAGAATAGAAGCAAGCTAGATGACAAGATGAGAAGCTTGTGTTCATTAGTTACAACACCAGCTTTAAAGGCTACAAGCTGTATAACCCAAGAAATGGGAAAGTTGTTATCAGTCATGACGTAGAGTTCAATGAGGAAAGCACATGGGATTGGAATGTCCAAGAAGAAAACGACAACCTTTTCCCATACTTTGATGAAGAAGATAAGGAGCAGCAAGGTACGACAGATCAAACCAATAGAAGATCCCACTATGCCATTAGCTTCACCATGATAACTAAAGATGGAAGTTCTTCGCCATCTTTCGTGGCTAAAAGAAATGAAGAATGTAGAAGGAGCCTTCAAGATCTCTACGAGGTAACTAAGGGACTAGATAATCTCACTCTCTTTTGCCTTTTTGTTGATTATGAACCAATGAACTTTCAAGAAGCTGTGCAAGAGGAGAAATGGAGAGTTACAATGGATGAAGAAATCAAGGGAATCGAAAAGAATGACACATGGGAATTGACTTCACTCCCAAAAGGGCACAAGGATATCGGTGTCAAGTTGGTATACAAGACAAAAAGAAATGCTAAAGGCGAGTTCGAAAGGCATAAGGTGAAGCATATCACAAAAGGGTATAGTCAGAAGGCTTGTATCGACTATGATGAGTTTTTTGCTCCTGTTGCCTAATTAGAATCTATAAGACATAAATTCTCTAACAACCCATAAGAAATATAAGATACATTAAATGGATGTAAAGTATGCATTCCTAAATGGAGTCCCTGAAGAAGTTTATGTTCAATAACCACAAGGATACGAAGTCAAAGGGCAAGAGGACAAGTTTTTGAAGTTGAAGAAAGCTCTTTATGGGCTGAAGTAAGCACCGACAGCATTGCATAATAAGATCAACAAGTATTTTTAAGAGAATAGTTTCAACAAATGTCCATATGAGCATGCTCTTTACATCAAGAATAAAGATGGAGATGTGTTAATCGTTTGCCAGTATGTGGATGACTTGATCTTTACTGGAAACAACCCCAAAATGTTCAAAAATTTCAAGAAAACAATGACAAAAGAGTTCAAAATGACTGACATAGGATTTATGGCATACTACTTGGCATCAAAGTTAAGCAAAACGAAGACAGAATTTTCATCTTGCAAGAATGCTACTCAAAGGAAATTCTAAAGAAGTTTAAGATGGAAAATTGCAATCTGAAAAGCACACCGGTAGAATGTAGAGTCAAGATGTCTAAGCGTGAAGAGATGTCTAAGCGTGAAGAATGAGAGAGTGTAGATCCAACACTCTTTAAGAGTCTAGTTGAAAGTTTGTTGTACTTGACATGCATAAAGCCCAACATTCCTTGTGTTGTTGGACTCATCAGTCATTATATGGAAAATCCAACAACCATTTGCTTTAAAGTTGCAAAGAGAATCCTTTGCTATCTCAAAGGTACGACAAACTTTGGTTTATACTATTCAGTTTATAATGAATATAAGCTTATTGTATATAGCGATAGCGATTGGACTGGAGATGCTGATGATAGAAAGAGCACCACAGGGTTTGTGTTTTTCATGGGTGATACTATATTTACTTAGATGTCAAAGACATAGCTGATTGTCACACTTTCTGATACAAACCTCGCCAAGAACTGACGCGACTCTAACCAAAATTGGTTTCCAAGATCAAATTTCTAACCATTTTTGAATGGAACCGCAACCCGATGCCTAACAAGAAGCACGAACCTTGGTATGTAAGGACGCCACAATCAGCTATGGATGGACTGATTGATAAGTCTGGGTATATGAGGACGCCACAATCAGCTATGGATGGACTGACTTATCCATAGCTGATTGATAAGTCTGGGTATATGAGGACGCCACAATCAGCTATGGATGGACTGATTGATAAGTCTATGAACACCACGGAAATTTCTGATAAGTTTGAATAGTTCGTTTAGGAACCAAAGAGAATTAAACCTCAAATTGCGTGTCAATACTTGTATTCAATTGATTGAAATTCGTTACAATATATAGGGGTTCCTATGCGAATTTTCAGCTCCTAATTCCCCATGGAATTTTGGGCAAATCAAATACCAAATCACCTAATCTAAAGCAAATAAGGTAAGTTTCCTTAATGGCTTAAAAGCTTTACAATAATAGAAATAAACAAACGCAAAAAGGAAACTAGACATTAAAAGGTAAATAAGCTGATTCTTCTCGCTATGTGTCGCCTCAAAACGGTAAAGTAACTGAAATGGAAATTACTCGATCCCTTCTAGAGCTTGAATCACGCATTTGTTGGTCTGGTTGTCGTATGCAATTCCCTCAATGGGCCTCCATGCAATGGCTTGAGCCCAAGTTGCTTGAATCAGCCCAATAAGCGTTTCTTTAAACTTCTTCGCACGAGCTCTCGTAACCAGACCAATGGAAACTTGAATTGGATCTGAATATGTCTCCTACGTGCTCTTGCTTGTGCTAATGATGTCCGCATCACTTTCTACATGTGAAGAAAGTATGTTGTTGCTACCGCGTGCACCTGTCATGCAATATGGCTTCAGAATTTATTTAAAGAATTAAATATGCCACAAGAAGAGCCTATAAAAATTTTTGTCAGCAATAAGTCAACAATTGCAGTAGCAAAGAATTCAATTTTTTAGGATCGAAGTAAACACATTGACACTCGACACTACTATATGAGGGAGTGCATCACAAGAAAGGATGTGCGACTGGAGTACCTGAGGTCTTTTGACCAACTTGCAGACATCTTCACCAAGCCACTGAAGCAAGAAGATTTTGTCAGGTTAGAAAGTGCACTTGGTATTATAAAACAAGTTTAAGGGAGGGTGTTAAAGAGTAAACTTTTTTTATAGAGCCCAAACTCAAAAATTGATAAAACCAATAACCTAAGTCTATCATATGAAGAACTACCATAGCTCAATTCCTAGAAGTTTCTAAAGAAATTATTGCAGCACCACAAAAATAATGTGTAAAGTTTTAGTATGTTACATGTAAAAGAGATTAGGTAAGCTTATGTGATTTTGGAAGGATACGCGTATGGTTGAAGTTTTACTAGATTAGTTTATTAAGACCACTTTGTGTAGTTTGGATTAGTTTGTTGCAACTATAAAATAGCCTTCCTCATTGTAGGCTAAGGCGTCAAGCAAAGAACGAAAAACAAGGGGAGTGAAGAAGAAGAAAGCACTTCTAAGAGTGAGGAAGAAAAGAACCAAAGGTTCTTAAGTGAGTTCTTTGAGTGTGTGAGAAATTATAGTTGTAAAAGTGTTCAATCTTTTAATAAAAAAAGTTTGGTGTTTGATTTTGAACAAATTTCCAACAGTAGAATCTTAAATTATAATTCGTCTTTCTTGCCACAACCTATAAGAAAATATAAAAAATAATCTACTTTTAGTTACTCAAAAAAGAAGGCATGTAGTTGTGCCAAAATCTTTAAAAATTGGTAAACTATGGCAAGGTTAATTTTGGTATCTTCTAATTCACAAAATTATTCAAGAGAATATAAAAACATCCTTTGAACTTTCGCAAAATAATATTTGTCTCTAAATTTTTGAAATGTTGAAAATATGCCTAAACTTTGAGGTTTAAAAACAACCCTTTGACAAGACAATGAGGAAAATAGGCCAAGCTGATAGAGGAATCAAAATTACTAGGGCAAAGTTTTAAAAATGTTGACAAATAGTCCAATGACGGTAAATAAAAAGTTTATTAAATAATCCCAATTATTGCAATACCCTAAAAGCATTACGACATTTTCTCAACCCCTCCTCCTCTTCCCCTCTCTCTCATCCTCCCCTTTCTCTGTCTTCCACCATTGTGTAAACTAGACAATAAACAAAAACCCGTTAACTAACTTTTTGTTGACACATGCCAAATTTTAAATGATTTGTGCATTCCTTTTTTTTCACAGCAAAAATTTCAAAATGCCATAGAGAAAATACATCCTTAAATCAAGCTTTACCCAAAAAAAAACATAAATCAAGCCAAAAGCTCTAAATCAGAGAGAGGGGAAGGGGAGTTAAGGATGCTGGGGAGCAAGGAGGGAGAGACCAATAGAGGGTAATAAAACAAAATTGATACATTTAGAATAAAAGATCCATAATTTACTACTTTAGACAATATGATATTTACTTTTAAATGTTTTATAAATTGCTTATTTGTTATAATTTCTTTAGATTTTTCAAAGTAGAAAAATAACTCACAAGTAGTGTTTGGCTAAGCTTTTAAGAGGGTCAATTTGAGAAATACTACTTTTGTGGTTTTTTTTTTTTATCTCACACTTCTATGAGAAAGTTTGAAGTATATCACTTTTAAAGAGTATAAATACATAATTGATCACAAGTATTTTAAGTTAAAGTTAAGGAAACAAGTGTTATCTAAAGGTCTTTTGGCCTTTTTGGTTAGGAGAAGTGGTATGAATCAAATAAAGAAAAATAAATGGTAGAGCACAATAGTGATAGTAAAGAAGTGGTATACCACCTAAATAGCAAGGCATTGCACAATGTTTTAAGGAAAAAGCCTAATAAGTCGTTTAGTATGTAGGTTCAAAACTATTTAAGCTAGTTTAAATCATGAAGGTAGTTCAAACTAATGTTTGATAAAGTAATAAATGAGGCAAATTTAAACCATGGATGTGGTTTTAGACTAGCTAAAATCCCTAAAATCAAACATTAGCCTACTCAAGATTAGACGGTTTAAACCATTTTCTACAATAAAAACCATTCTTATTTTTTTTCCCTTTCATAAACCATAGTTTTCCATATACCAGTTCTTATTTTAAAATTGATGTGATGTTCTACTCTCACTTTAAGCCTTTAGGTTCCAAACTCTAGTTCAAAACCATCATTTAAACTATACAATTTAAAACCCACAGTTTAAACCACAAAGTTTTAAATCACGTCATTCCGAACCCATGCATCAAACGAAACATAAACTACCCTTATGGAAAACTACTTTTCCAATTTTTACATCAAAATAATCGATTCTTTTATTGTTGTTCTTTGTTTAAGGTACTCATCAAACATCACAAAAACTGCTCTACCACTCAAAAGATAATCTACCAGATGTCGAGTGGAATCTGTTATATTTTTATAATCTACCAGATTTTTTTTTAATTACTAGACCAACCATTCAACCTATTGACAGATTTTTTCATATCACCACCAATAATCTACCAGATGCCAAAGAGGAATTTAGTATATTATTTGTCATAATCTTCCAGTTTTTTGTCTATTGGTGGAACCAACCGTCAGACTAGTTGGTTATATGGTAGGTTGCTAGAGAGAAATTTGGTAGATGATTTTCTATTTATATTCATTACAAATGGCATTTTCCAAATAAGTGAAATAATAGAACTTTAAGATAAAATAATTAGAAGGTGGAAAGAAACTAAGTCCTTCATTTGATTATGGATAACTTAAAGGGATGCACATATACGCGAGAGATCATGGACAATACTAATTTATAAAGTCTCGTAATATGATACATCATCAAGAGTGCAGCTTTGGTTCTTTAGTGGAGTGATATGAAAGTCAATAATTAAATAGATCATTAATTGAGGATTAATTCATTTGTTATTATTGAAGCTTGATAAATATATATCTATCAAGTCTCAATGTTAGCTCATGAATTCCTTGACTAGCTGTGTAGAATAGCTTATCACAGGTAATATAGGAGTTTACACCAGTCAGGTTACTAGGCCTGTAAGTGTGTAAGCTCAATAGTCTGGTTGGACTATATGTGGTTTCTGGCTCAGGCCTACTGGAATGTGGGAGCCTACGGGTCCGTTTGATAAATGGATTCAAATTGTGTTGATTTGGATTATTTTGATTTGAGTTATGCGATTTCAATTGCTATCTGAATTAATATTTGGATGTGCAGTTAAAGTGTTAATATGAATAGGGAATAAAACTACAATTTGTGTTTGGAAAGATAGTGGAAAAAAATTTTAATTTATTAACAAATCTAACAAAATCATAATATTCATGATCCTAAAAAATATAGAATATAGATTTTGATTTATTCTTCTCTTTATTAGGAATGCAATGAAAAAAAGAATCATTTCAATATGATATTAAATAAAGAAATGATTTTTTCCTCAAATATAAGAGAGAAAATTTCAGTTTTTACTATAGCAAACATATTCGAGTCTAAAGAGTTCAAGGGGAAGTAGAACTCTAAAAACCTAAATTCAAATGATTCATTTGATTTGAATTTTAAGGAAAACATATACGTAAAGGATTCTAAAGATTTGAATTTTAAGAGTTATTCAAATATATGAAACAGACGGCCCCTACATGAGGGAAATTCTAGAATTGATTATTTAATTTAATAATTTTAGAATAATATTAATTCAAATTTAATTATTAGGATTTGTGATAATTAATTATTTGTACTTGAATAATTAACTTAAATCCTGATTGTATTTAAATTTGAATAAAGGATAATTATTCATTATTATTTAAATTAAGTAATTATCTTGAATCATTGAATTCTAATTTACATAGAATTATTTGAATAAGAATTATCCTGGATTACGCTGATATTCATAAAAACCCCTGCACTAAAATTGGCCATGTTTGAATTCCCCTCTATCTATGTTGGGCATGTAACATTAGGATAAGGCCCAATAAATGTGGCGTGTAAGGCTAGAAGGAGGAGAGAGAAAATCTCTTCTAATCGTGAAAGACTTCTACCTCCTTCAACCAACTCTATAAATAGAGGCCTTGGGTCCTTATTTACCCTTAGACTGCTATTATGCAACTTTCAAATAGGTGAGCTTTGATCACCCCCCTTTAGTGTTCTTAATTCCTCTAGTACATAGTCCAGTTGAAAGAAGAGAAGTTACGGTGAAGTTTTGTTGAGTTGTGCCCACACACAACAACTTGGAGGAACAGACATAGCATTGAAGATCTAAAAATTAAGATTTTCAATCAAACATGCTATTTTCGATCATCAATGGTTGTATTTTAATTAGAATACTGTTTACTATTTATAGCAACCCAAGCTAGGTTTTGGTTGATAAACAAAATTTATAAAATTTTATTGCATCATTGAATCAATTTTTCCAATGCACGTTGCCAACCTTACTCATCGAATATAGGCTATATCTCTAACATATTAGTAATGAAACCTTCGTTCATCGAAATTCTTACCTTTAGCACAACAGACATATGCTACAAATTGATCCTAATAAGCTTCCACTTGCCCAAAGTGAATAAACGTGACATATTGTTCATCCTCATGCCTTTCACATTTTTTCAAAACTCTTGACTATCACGGCCTTTGTAAAAGTATCACAAATTTGTTCTCAAATCTATCTCATAGACTATCACATTTTTTCATCATTGTTCATCCTCATGCCTTTAACATTTTTTCAAAACTCTTGACTATCACGGCCTTTGTAAAAGTATCACAAATTTGTTCTCAAATCTATCTCATAGACTATCATATCACCATCTCTACAAAGCTCCTAATGCTATAATACTTCTTATTGGTATGTTTACTCCTATCATGGTATCTTGAATCCTTGATATTTTCTATAGGTACTGTATTGTTGCAGTATAGAATTATAGGTCTATCCATACCATAGACTACCTTAAAGTCTCTAAGGAATTTTCAAACTAGACAAATTCTTTAGACGCCTCACTTGTAGCCATATACTTAATCTCCATAATAGAATCAGTAATACAATACTGCTTGAAACTTTTCCATGCTATGCCTCCTTCTCCTAGAGTAAATATAGACCCTAAAGTCGATTTCTTTGAATCCTTATCCACTTGAAGGTTGAAATCTCTGTATCTACAATTGTTAGGTCCTCTCTAGAATACATTACATATAATTCCTCATTTTCTTAACATACTTGAGTATATGCTTTTTTTTCAATTGATATCGACTTACTATCTCAACCGCATAACAAATATATAATCTTGTACCTAGTATATCACACGTGAGACTTCCCACAATCAAATCATAAGGAGCTTTCTTCATGTATTCTCTTTCTTCTATTATCTAGGACTATCATCCTTAGAAAATGATTATTAATATATGCTAAATCAAACAGGTCTTGGATGGCATATATTAATCGAAGGGGATCCATATTCCTAATTGAATTTGGCAAGTCTCCCCTAGGCAACTTATTGAATTCTAAGTTGGGAATTATTGTTGTAAGGTTGTAATTTTTTCAAGGTTTTGACACATAAACACAATTGTATGTTTACTTGTTTTTGTTATCTTACTAAACTATTGTGGAATGTTTACTTATATTTGGTATATGAATCTTTATTGTAGATTAAAATGTCTAAAAATGTTTTATCATCGATACTCGATAAAAACATGTTAACTAGCGAGAATTGCAATGATTAAAAAAGGAATCTGAATATTGTCTTTCCTTTGAAAAACTGAAATTTGTGCTCACAACACCGTGTCCTCCCTAAACGTACCGAGGATCCCACTAACGAGCAAATCCAAGCATATGATCACTAGAAAGATGCTACCTGCTATTATGTTATGGCTAGCATGAATAACGTGCTGTAGGTTCAACATGAAGAGTATGAGACTGTGAAGTAGATCTTGAATAATCTTGAAGATGTATTTGGAGGCCAAGCCTTAATAAAATAGCAATGGGCTTTTCGAAAACTCTTAAACTACAAGCAAAACTAGGGACTCTTGTGAAGGAGCATATGATGTTGGTCATGGGTTACCTTGCTAAGGCTTAAATTCATGTAGCTGACATCTATGTTGAGTCACAAATGACTATGCTTTTTAAGACTCTATCAAAGGAATTCATCCCATTTAAAGCTTCATTTAATATAAGCAATAGACAGGATGTGACCTTAACTGAGTTGATGAAGCAGTTACAAGAATTTTAAAATCTGATTAGGGAAACTCCTCCTAGTGGTGAGGCTAACTTAGTGGTTGCGTCTGGTTCCAATCCTAACCCAGGGAATGGAATGAAGTAGAGGGCTAAGAACAGGAAATCTTCTATTTTGGTGAATGACAAGGCTAAGAAGAAGAAAAGAAGAACCCAAAGAAGCTAAAGTGCTTTTTCTGTGGACAATTTGGGCTCATGAAGAAGAATTGCAAAGACTTCATTCTCAAGGAGGTAAGTATAACTTCTAGTTATTGAAACTTATTTAGTTGAGGAATCAAATGACATTTTGGTCATAGACTCTGGTGCAACTAACCATGTTTGTGTTTCTCTGAAAGGATTTAAGGAAACGAGAAGTTTATTGTATGAGGACTTCACGTTACGGATGGACGATGGATCCTTAGTATTAACTAAAGTACTGGGAGACGTCCATCTTTATTTTAATAATTATAGGATTTTAGTTTGAAAAATTGTTTTTATATTCCTAGACTTAAAAGGAATTTAATATCTGTCGCTTGTTTATTTAAAGACTCTCATTCAATCTCTTTAAATAATAAAGTGGTGATTTGTAAAAATGAATCTTTTATCTGTGATAGATGGATGCAAAACAATATTTATTTTATCAAACCTAAGATGGACATGCTGCTTAACACTGAGGTTAATGATAATAACTCTAAAAGACTTAAGACTTCTCACTCTAATAAGACTTATCTTTGGTATTTATGATTAGGTTATATTGGTCTAAATAGGATTCAAAGGTTGGTAAAGGACGGACCTTTAAGTCACTTAGAGGTGAAATCTATACCACAATGTGAATCTTGTTTGAAGGGCAAAATGACCAAAAGACTATTTAGGTCTAAGGGCAATAAGGCCGAAAGGGTTCTAGAACTTGTGCATAATGATGTTTGTGGTCCCATGAACATCAGGGCATGTGGAAGGTATGAGTACTTCATCACTTTTATTTATGATTATTTAAGATATGGGTATGTCTAACTAGTGCATCATAAAAGTAAAACTTTTGACAAGTTCAGGGAGTTTTAGCCAAAAGTGGAGAAGCAAATAGGTAAACCCATAAAGGCACTTCAATCCGATCGAGGTTATGAATGCCTCTCTAATTTGTTCTTGGGACACTTATTAGAGAATGGGATTTTATCTTGTTTGAGTACGTCAGGCACTCCGTAACAGAATGGCAATAGTTAGGTATGATGAGTTATTCGACATTACCTTTGTCCTTTTAGGGATATGTACTACAAACCGCATGTTATCTTTTGAACAATAGGCCTTCAAAATTAATTCCTAAAACTCCTCATGAGTTGTGGATAGGTAGGAAGACATTCTTAAACCACATTTGCATATGGGGATGCCTGGCTTATGTCTTGTATAAGGAAGAAAACAAGTTAGAAGCGTGTTCAGAAGTTTATATGTTTGTAGGATATACAAAAGGGACTAAGGGGATTATTTCTAGAACCCGAAAGAAAATAAATTCATGGTTTTAACTAATACAATATTCCTTGAGGAAAGTTACATCAATGACTTTAAGCCTTAAACTAAAGTGGTACTCGAGGAGTTAGCGGGTGATTTGATCACTCCGAGGGTTTCGATTGAAACCAATCCAATCAATATAGAAACTAACTAAATAGTAACCTAAGGGACTTTGGCATAGTGGCGTCAACCTGAGAGGTATATGTTCAATAATGAAGCCTACTTGGCTGAACCAATTAAATAGGACAAGGATCCTTACATTTATGTAGAGGCTATGAAGGATGTTGATTCAAAGCTCTAGATAGAAGCCATGAACACTGAGATGAAGTCTATGGAGACTAATCGAGTCTAGGAACTTGTGGAACTTCTCGAATGGGTAAAACCCATAGGGTGTAAATAGATCTATAAGAGAAAGAAAAGAGCAGATGGGAAAGTTGAAACCAATAAAGCTAGACGGGTAGCTAAAAGATACACGCAAAAGGAAGGAATCGATTATGAGAAAACCTTTTTGCCTATAGCCATGATTAAATCCATCCACATTATCTTAACCATAATTGCCACTATCGATTAGAAGATTTTGCAAATGGATGTCAAGACAGCCTTTCGAATGGCTATCTTAGTTAGTCCATATATATGGTACAACCAGATGGGTTCAAGGCTAAGGGTCAAGAGGGTAAGGTCTGTAAGTTGCCAAAGTCAATTTATAGACTTAAACAGACTTCCCATTCTTGAAATATAAGATTTGATTAGGTGATCAAGACTCATGGGTTTGAACAAAATGTGGATGAACCATGTGTTTACAAACACATTGAGATGGGAAGGTAGTTTTTCTATTGCTCTATATAAATGACATTCTGTTAATTGGCAATGACATTGGGACATTGTCATTGGTCAAATTATGATCAACCAAGTAGTATGACACGAAAGACTTGAGTGTAGCTAATTATGTTCTAGGTATCCAGATCTTTTAGTATAGGAAGAATAAAATAATAGCTTTGTCCTAAGCTGTATATATAAATAAAATTCTTGAGAAGTATGCAATGCAAAATTATAAGAATGGTGGACAATCATCTAGGTTTGGAATTACTCTTTCTAAGAAGGACTCTCCAAAGTCTATTGAAGAAAGAGAATACACAAAGAAGATGCCTTATGCTTCGACAGTGGGTAGTCTCATGTATGCTATACTTTATACACGACCGGATATTTGTTATATAGTCGGGATAGTAAGTCAATTTTAATCGGATCCAAGACTAAACCATTGGGTTGCTGTCAAGCATATTTTCAAGTACCTGAGAAGGACTTGAGGGTGTATACTTATATATTTGGGTGAGGATCAACACCTCTAGGATACACTTATTTAGATTTTTAATCCTGTCGGGATTCGAGAAGATCAACATCTAGTTCTATGTTTACTCTGGGCAGCGGTACCATTGTTTAAAGAAGTGTTAAGTAAGATTGTACTTCAAATTCAATGATAGAGGCTAAGTATGTGGCAACTAATGAAGTTTCGAAAGAAGCAGTGTGGCTTTGCAAGTTCCTTAAGGATCTTGAGGAAGTTCCCTATATGGATAAGGAGGTATCACTATATTGTGATAACACTATAGTGATAGCTAATGCTAAAGAACCTAGGTTTCAAAAGAAGAGTAAGCATATTCATCAGAAGTATCATGATAAAGAACAGCCTGGTAAGTGGAAATGTGGAAATATGTTTCATCAGCGTTTGAACATTATGGCCTATCGGGGCTATGGGGATGCGTAATATATCACATTTACTCACTTAGTGCAAGAGGGAGATTGTTAGACATAGTGCCCTAGAAGTAAAATGTTGTAATATATTTTTGGAGACATTTTATCAATAAAGAATTTATTTATTATTCATATATCAAATGTTGTCCTCTTTATGTTCATGTTTGTTGAATGTATAACAAGCAAACAAAAGTCTGAGACAGTCAATCTAAACTTTTAAGAATCGTATATATGATCGAAAAATTATGCAGAAGACATAAACCTTAAAGGTGATGGTCTAAATCATAAGATCCGCTATCAAAGAAATAAAGTTAGGCACTTTATTCATGCTAAATTTGTTATATTGTCTACATCCCTAACGGGAGATGACTTGTCTTAGTCATCAGAGTGAAACTCCATGAGTAGAAACATTCGTACATTATCATAGGTGACGATGCATTGGATTGGGACACAAAAGTTGAATTGATTTGGTTAACAATTCCATTTGTAGAAATCAATTCTCTATAGACAATCATATGTGCTATGAATTAATCTTAAAATGACTAATGGGCCCGTATTCTTTACTTATGTCTTTTGATGACCAAAAGGTGGCATCCTGACTTAGTAATGGTACACATACTGATACGTTAGAGACATAACTCTTGATTGACGTAGACTCGTTATTCATAGATATGGAATTCATAGTTCTTTTATAGAGTTAATGATATTCTCTTATATGCATTGTCCTATATTTGGAAGACTAGAGCGCTCAGCCATTTAGATAGTAAGTATTCCATCAAGTCCCCTTTGCTAGCTCATTATAAATCCTGTAACGATACGGTATGTTTTTCCTACATATTAGTGACTTATGTTAAATTATTAGATTGGCTGAAATTTAATAAGATTGTATTTAATAATTCATATTAGTTTATCGGTTAAATTAATTTTATAAATTAATTCAAGATAAACATATTGAATTATTTGGATAATATTTTATTTTCTATGAGATTATCTAGATATGACTATTTTAATTAGATAACTTTTCTATTGAGTTATTTGAATTAAAACTGAGGGTCTATCTAAGAATGTCGGGTGGAAAATAAGATATTTTCAAGGATTAAGATTATTGTAAGTTTGGCAGGCCGATCTAGGCTTGTCGATCATGCAATAATCTGTATATGCCTTTTTGACGTGTTTTTCATAAAAAGTTAATCTAGACTCGAATTTTGAGGCCTAATCTGATAAGGTTTAACCCCAAATTTGACCACTATAAATAGGAGGTGAGTTTTCTCAATTATTTAGATCATTTGAGAAGCAAAGAATGAGTAATCGACTTTGAGAAACTCTGAAACTTCCTGAGAGCTATTGTTCAACATCATGAACCTTAGTTCTAGGTCTTCTCAAGTGTTAGAAGGAGAGTCATTGGAGGAAAAGTTGTATGATGTGTGACCACCTATACTCTGATCATGGATAGAGAATAGCAAAGAAGACTAGTTGGTTAAGACTATTTTAGAACGTTCTTCTCTTCATATGTTGCTATTATTTTTCAGTTCACAAAAGAGGTTAGTAATATCTGTCATTAATTTATGTATTTAGTATGTCAAACTTATGCTTTGAAAAATATTCTGATTAAAAATTTTTAAAATTCTGCTACGTACTGTTTTCCAACACTAAGGTAGGAAAAAATTAAACCTCGCTAATCGTTATTGAGTGCAAGCAAGAGTCATTCCTAGAAAGGATTGATTCTAGTTAATTAGTTATCAACTCAATAACCTATGACACCCTAACACTAAACACAAAGTCGGGGGTTTGATTACGAAAAAAAAAAAAAAAGGCAAAACAATGATAACAAAATTTATTAAAAGATCATTTTTTACCGCTAAACAATAACTATAAAATTAATCACAAAAGTTATCTCCAATTCTCTATTAAAATACTAATCATAGATAACAACAAGCTCTACTATCTCAATTTTTCCTTACTGTATCATTTAATAAAAAAAAGCTCTTTACTAGATCTCTTTTCATTAAATAACCTAGAACAAGCTTTTTAGATTCATTTCAATAAATGCATTAAGATGAGAAAGATAGATTGATCTAAGAAACAAATATACAAACTCGATCCATTCATCCTAGGTTATGTTCCACATCGTAATTAAACAAAAGCTTATCACATATCATAGACCACAATTTGCTACTAATTATTAAAATAACAAGAGAATTATAGAACTAAATTCTAACCTAGCAATAAAATATTCTCAAGTCCTATTCAGTTACGCACCTAAATAAAACAAGAAACTAATCATAAATAATAATTAAGAAAGAACATAAACAATCTCAATTGGAATATCATAAAATTATTCTAACAATCAATTATATAGCCATGTCTAGATTTTTTGAAATCACTCTTAACCAAAAAGAAAATTAAACTAAAAACATAGAAAAAGAAATGAAAGAAAGAGTTAGAAAAAGAACAATAATGGTGTTGAAGAGTCTTTTAATTATATGGTACTTCTTGAGCTATCACTGGAGCTTTTCTCTCATCTTTTCACTTCTAAAACTAAGAAAAACTTATGAAAATGTTTTTTTTTTTCTTAACTTTAAGATGATGTATATATAGGTTTGCAAGGTAGGGATAAAAAGGGGAAATTTTGGATCCTTTTTGGACAAAAAAAATAGATTAAAAGTCGCTAACATGCATAGGGGCGCGAAAATTGGGCATTGGGTTGTGCTTTTCCTCGGATCAGCTTCGTTTGGCACTACGACACCACTTTATTAGTGTAAGGGCACCATCTTGCTACCCATTAGTGCAAGGGTGCCATAAAGTTGACCTAGGGATGCCGTCTTGCTGCCCTTTTCGCCTAATTCCACCCATGTGAAACTATAGAGCCTAAAACTCATTCGAATCATGGTTTTTGATTTTAAAACATTCCTTAGCATCCAAAACACTTTCAAAATATAAAGATACAAATAAAACACAAGAAAACCAAGAAACTAACAACGAAAATATAAGAGAAAATGATAGAAAAATATGTAAAATTAAGCACTTATCAGAATGATTCCACACTTAATTAGCTGTGAATCTTTTTTAGAATCCTACATTGTAAACCTCTCTACTCTCTAGAACCTAATATATGTACATGGCTTGGAACAAAGTTATAATTTTGTTTTTCCTATATTTAAACAGTTGAATCCCCAAAACATAATTAGCTTCTCGCAAATCAGTCATGTCAAATTATTTGGATAACCAAACTTTGACCGATAACAAGTACTTACATCCTTCTCAATAGATAGAATTGCGTAAAATTAATAACCGTGATAAACATGAAAAATATTTATTATAACTGGTTATATATATAAATTCGATTCTAAAATAAATTTGCTCTTGGTTATCAATTAGATGTTTTTTGTTCAATTTGAGGATAATTGCTTGAAATACGAGGTGGTGACATATGGTAGTCTTCCTTGTGGGGGAGGACATGCCATTGGGCATATACCACTTAGACATGGAACTTGAATTTGATTCAAAGTTTAGTCAATTATTTTGTGCTATATATAGACCTTTGAAGGCCAATTTTTACAAGATCTTATTTGACCTCAATTTAGTCTCCCATGCTCTCACTTATAGAGTTAAAAAATCCTAGCCAAAAGACATTAGGAAGAGAGTCGAGAGGTCTATAAAATTTAACCGGTATCCACACACTAGTTGATTCAAAGATAGCATAATAGCAAGGAAAGCTATTTATTTAATCATTATTGTATGTAGCAACATTATATGAATTCTAAAAGTTTTAAGGAAAAAAAAATTAAGAACACATTCCAGAATGTGTTCTTCTTGTTTTTCTTAAAACTTGTTTTTTATCAAAAGAACGCTTTCATCATTGAGTGGTTCTATATGTTTAAGACTTCATAAAAACATTTTTAAGAACATGTTTGGTGGCTACGATTGTTGTTGAAAGCTAATAGTTGCTAAATGATATTTGGTGGCCATCTTTTATTTTTTATTATGGAAATAGCCAAGAACATGCTTTATTAAAATAAGTCGTGGGTTGACTAGTATTTCTATGATTAGTCATTGTATCTTAAAAAAAAAACCAAAAAAAAATAATAAGAGTAAGAATGATGTTTATTGGAAAAATTTGTTAGTCATAGCCTTAGATAGAGTCTTTCTTATTTGTTTCCCTTTAAAAAAAAGAAAAGAAAAGAAAAGAAAAGAACTCGATTGTTGCAAGTCTTGGTGAAGTTGCTAAAAAAAAAAGAATAAAAAAGACTTGAGTCGTGTTCTTGAGTTGTTGATTGAAACATAAATGACTGATTGTTCTCCATATGCAGCTATACTAAATTCAATGTAACTGTATGCATTGCATTTGCATTTAAAATAGTTACGCTACTCATTTACTGAGCTTTTGAGCTTACTAATATTCTTTGTGTTGCACATGCATTTATGGTAGTTCTTTCTTTTTTCCCTTTTAAGTTTAACAAACACAAAAAATTACTAAATTGAAGTCAATTATCTTATTCTTATTATTTATTTTCATTTTACCTATTATATTATTTTACAATTGGCAAATGTTTTTAAACACTGGCATTTTTATTAACTGAAAAGGCCAAAAGAGATTTGTCTTTACCGGAGATTAGGGATGGCAATAGGGCGGGGTTGGACAGGGACGGGTATGCTTCCTCTACCCCCATACCCTGCTACTCTTTTGTCCCTCACACCCGTCCAATTTTATGCGGGGGCGGGATCGAGGAACCCCACCAAGATAGCTATCCCTATATCCCACTAGTTTGCCCACTTAGAGTTTTAAAATTATTGCATTATTAAACTCAAATCAAAATTTAATAAGTAAATTGTAAAATTTAGCAACATAATCACTTATGTCTCATAAAATAAAACCTTAAACAAAATCCAAACTCTATACACTTGAAAACTAAATTTATAAAATAAACCAAAACATTAAAATATTAAAAACATTATTCTTTTTTTTTTTTGGCTTATTCTCTTCATAACTTCATGCCAACTCCATTATTTAATATTCATAAGCATCATAGTTGACAAAATTTAGATCATGTGATAACAAATAACAAGAAATTTAACATCTTAATTAAACTTATTCAAAATTAACAAAGCAATAAGCATAAGTAAAAACTACATTTACTTCATTCCTGATATTTTTTAAATAGTTTCATGTTTTCTTTATTATTATATTTTAATACATCTACATCTTTTACATATATATATATATTTAAATATACATAAATAAATATATAAAAATATACATAAATATATATATAAAAACAAACACACATAATACATATATATGTATGAAAAATAAGGAACATATAATCAATCGAAGGGTAGGGCGAGGGAGCTGCCCCTATCCCCATCCTACCCCACACTTGAGGGTTAATTTTAACCCCTGTACCTATCTCCTATATAGTATCCCCCATATCTGCCCTATTAAGCACCGTACCTTTGGGTACCCATACTTGCGGGTAAGAATATCATCCCCACCAAAGATTTAAGTAAAACACAATTTTACAATAAATAATTAAAATTAATAGTAGATTTTAAAAATATTTGTAATAAATAGCAGTATAAAATTTATTCGATATATTATTCTTTTACTTGTAGTAAATAGATTTGTTACCTGATAAATTTTCTATTTAACTACTTGATAAATCTATTACTTACTAAAAATATCTTTACAGTATGTCATTTACTCACATTTGAGAATCGTTTTTAAGAAAATGTTATAGACTCCCATCTTCACATCTCAAATTGGAATAAAGCATAGATGTATATTTTTTTTTTTTCAAAATGGTAATTCATTCCAAATTAAGATAGTACCAACACTAATTCAGACATGAACAACCATGATGCATATAGCGACTCAAACCCAACTACATACCAAAACCATTAGCAGATTCTAATGAAATATTTAAGAGAGTAAAACATGTACCAAGTGTTAGACATGTATGCCCTAAGGAATAAAAATGTAATATGTTTTTAGAGACATTTTTACCATTAAAGAGTTTATTTATTATTCATGTACCAAATGTTGTCTTTTTTTACGTTCATATTTGTTGAATGTATGTTAAGCAAATAAATGTCTGAGACTATCGGTCTAAACCTTTAAGAATCAGGCATATGATGGACAAATTATGTGAAAGACATAATTCTAAAGGTGATGGTCTAAATCATAAGATCCGCAATCGAGGGAATAAAGTTGAGCGTTTTACTCATGCAAAGATTGTTATGTTGTCTATATCCCTAATAAGAGATGGTCTGTCTTGACCATTGGAGTTAGACTTCCCGAATAGAAAAATGGATATATTGTTATAGGCGATGATGTATTGGATTAGGATATAAAGTGAAATTGAATTGGATTAATAATTCTGTCTAGGCAAATCAATTCACTTTGGACAATTACATGTATTGTATCTTAATCCTAAAATGACTAATGAGCCCGTTATCTTGACTTATGTCTTTTGATGTACCAAAGGGTGACATCTAGATATTATCTTGGTACATATACCAGTACGTTAGAGACATGACTTTTGATAGGGTAGACTTGTTATTCATAGATACGAAATCCATAGCTCCTCTTTAGGAGTCGATGATATCCTCTTATATGTGTTATCCTGTAATTGGAAAACTAGAGCACTCAACCATGTGGATACATAAGTGTAACCGAATGGTATATTGTCTTTGGATAGTAAGTTTTCCAATGGTGAGATAAGGGAACGTAAGGTAAAAATAATCAAGAAGGTATATTGGAAAACTAGAGCACTCAACCATTTGGATACATAGGTGTAACTAAATGGTATGTTGTCTTTGGATAGTAAGTTTTTCAATGGTGAGATAATGGAACGTAAGGTAAAAATAATCAGGAAGGTAAGACAGAATTTATCCTTAAGCCGATTATGGGGATACGATACATCATAATATGTCATGGACACTTAGTTATTCAGGCTTTATAATTTTATATAGTTCGAGAGTACAACTCTAAGCTTTTAGTGGAGTAGCGTTAGAGTTGATAATTATGAAATATGTATATAGGATATTATATTTTATAATTATCAGAGCTTGAAACTATATAGGTCCAGCAAGTCCCTTTTGCTAGCTCATAATAAATCCTGTAATGATACGACATGCTTTTCCAATAAATTGGTGACTTATGTTAAATTATTAGCTTAGCTAAAATTTAATAGGATCAGATAATTCATGTCTGTTTATCGGTTGAATTAATTTATGTAAATTAATTCAAGATAAACTTGATGACTTATCGGGAATATTTATTTTCCTAGAGATTGTTTAGATATGACTGTTTTAATTAAATAACTTCTCTATTATAACAACCTAAAACTAAGGCTCTATCCAAAGAATCTTGAGTGGGAAATAAAAGATTCTTAAGGATCATTTATCGTAAGTTTAGTAGGCCGATCTTCAAATTCGACCTGCCGATAGAATCAGTTTGGCAGGCCGATCTATTAGTTTAGCCTGCCAACTGAGTGATAGTTTTCATGTGATTTTATCAAATATTGATCCAAATTTGAATTTTTGAGGCCCTATCTAGTAATAACCAGCAATGGGGAAAACCTCTATAAATAAGGAATGGGTTTTCTATGTTATTTAGATCAGTTGAAAAATTAAGAGCGAGTACTCTAGTGTGAGACTCTAAAAACTCCCTAAGAGCTATTATTCACAATCATGAACCGTAGCTTTGGGTTTTCTCAATTGGTTGGAAGGAGAATCATTGGGGAAAAGCTATTCGACGTGTGCCCACACACACTCCGATCATGGATAAAGAATAGCAAAGAAGACCAATTGGTTGAGATTCTTCTAGAACGTTCTTCTCTTCACATATTGCAGGAGCTCTTTGGAGTATAAAGGTTAGTAAGATCTGGTTAATTTATGCGCATAGCATGTCAAACTTATGTTTTGAAAAATACTCTGATTTAAAATTTTAAAATTTCCTCTACGTACTATTTTTCTAACACCAAGTTTCAAATCGGAAAACGAAAAAGCACACAACAATCGAGCACACAAATGGCTCTTTTAAACACACCTGTATAGGTGGTGGCCTACTCTAATCAAGCCAGATTGAGCGGCCAATAGCACAAAGGTCAATCACACCACTGCAAATGACATTAACTTGCAGTCAAGATCAAAAGACTACTTTGTAGGGTGGGGAAACCATATCCGTTATTACAACAGAAAGCCAACAAAACCGTAAAAACCGTTACAATAAATGGTGTAAACAACATCAATTTTATTTTACAAACACTAAAAGTAAAACAAACAGGTAAAAAACCAAATGACAAATTTGAAGACTCGGTTACAAACCGGTTATCGTCGAGAAAAGAAGAGAAAGCCATGGAGTCTATCACTAGGCCGAGAGGAAACCGGTTCACCAAACTGCCCATTGTCCTTCTCCATTGGCTAGAGGGACCACCACCACCGTGGCATCGCCACCCCACCAAGGTCTAAACCTCCGTGAATCCCAACAAAGCAAGCATCAACACACCTTCACCTCCGTGAAGAAGGACCTTGCCTCTCTGCTTGCTTCCCCCAACGAACAGTTGGGCCACCTCCGACCAAAACCAACCTGCCCTCTCCCATTGCTCCCTCCAAACTAAGGCAGAAACTAGTCATCGCTAGAAGCCTCCAACCTATGTCATTTGGACACCCATCTATAGGGCCGAAAGTCCGAGAACCAACCCAAGGGTGGTGCCGTACTCCAGTCCTTCGCCCACTTTTGAGGCGACGGCGCACTAAGGCTAAGGAAAAGAAAACCCTAGCAGAAAAGGAAATGAGATTTTTTTTTTTTTTCTGAGGGAATATTAAAATAATTAAAATGATGTGTGTAGATTCTTCAACAGCATGTATACCGCGAATGAGACCAAAAACAATGAGACCAAAAAAAAAACCTGCAATTCTATCCCATCTACACAGCGCGTGCAACCCACCTGCCTCAGTCAGGCGCGTCTTCTTTGGACACGCAAATGGAGCCGCCAGAAACGAGGAAGATGGTGGTTTGACGAAAAAGTGAGTCCCTTTCTCTCTTCTGACGACGATGACTCCGACTTGAATCCAAAGAGAGACAAACCAAATCCAACATCTCTTCCTATATCTCTCTCTCTCGAACTTAAACTTTTTACCTCAAAAGAAAGAAAGAAAGAACACGAACCCAGTTCTCAAAATCAAGAATGATTCAGATCGTGGGCGTGGGCATGGGCACGTCTCTCTTCTTTCTTCTCTCTCTACTTTCTCTCTCATCCTCCTCTTCCGCCGCCTCATGTCCGATGGACCTCAACTACGTTTCCAGAATCCCATGGAACACCACGACTTGTCATAACTACCAACCCCCCAACACCAAAATCTCCGGAACGGACTACACCGAAATCCCCTGTTGCCAAACGCTCATATCCCTCTTCGGCATAGCTCTAGCCCAGCACCTGAAGGAGACTTCCCAATTCCACCTCTCAAACAACGCCACTTCAGTCTCCTGCCTCCACGACTTTCAGTCCAAGCTCACCTCCCTCTCTCTCTCCAAACGCCTCTCCTTCTCCAACGACCTCGTCTCTTACTGCTTGGATCCTCAACAGTACGTCATCTCCGACGACGTCTGTGCCGGCATTCGGACCACTCAGGATTGGGTCAGGGAGTTGGGCAATACAACGGTCTTGGACTCCGCCTGCAGGCCCGACCTCACTGATGGGACCTACTGCGACGGCTGCGTGGCGGCGGGTACCAAGGTTCGAGCCCGGTTGACTGCCATTGATGGTAATAGCTCTCACTCTAGAGGTTGTTGGTATTTTACTATTCTTTATGCTGCTGGGATTGTCAATGAATTTGGGCCTGAGAGTAATGGTGCTGTGTCGTGTATTTTTGGGTTGAGTTTGGATTCCCATGTGGGTTCCACTAGTAAGAACAATGCGCCTCTTGTTTTTGGCTTAACTGGAGCTGGGGTTGCTGTTTTTGTAATGTCTAGTTTGTTGGGGTTGTATCTTTGGTATGATAGGAGGTGGAGAGGGAAAAGAGGAGAGTGGTTTGATTTGGAGGAACAACAACAACAAGGGTCTAGGCCTAGAGTGAGGCCGAACACAGGTTCAATTTGGTTTAAGATCGAGGAATTGGAGAAGGCGACGGGCAATTTTTCGCAGAAGAATTTTGTTGGGAGAGGCGGGTTTGGGATAGTTTACAAAGGGGTTTTGGCGGATGGGAGTGTGGTCGCTGTCAAGAGGATCATAGAGTCAGATTTCGAAGGGGATGGCGAGTTTTGCAACGAGGTCGAGATCATTAGCAATTTGAAGCACCGGAACCTTGTACCGCTGAGAGGGTGTTGTGTGGTTGAAGGGGATGGGAATTGTGAAGAGAGGGAGGGCCAGAGGTATCTCGTTTACGATTATATGCCGAATGGGAATCTGGATGATCATTTGTTTCCGAAATCAGATAGTCGGAGCGGAGTTGAGAGGAAAAGGTTGACATGGCCTCAGAGGAAGAGTGTTATCTTGGATGTGGCAAAGGGGTTGGCTTATCTGCATTATGGAGTGAAGCCTGCAATATACCACAGAGATATTAAGGCCACAAATATACTGCTAGATGCCGATATGAGAGCGAGAGTGGCAGATTTCGGACTTGCAAAGCAGAGCAGGGAAGGCCAGTCTCATCTCACAACTAGAGTGGCTGGGACTCATGGCTACTTGGCTCCTGAATATGCTCTCTATGGACAGTTGACTGAGAAGAGCGATGTTTATAGCTTTGGGGTTGTTATTTTGGAGATCATGTGTGGGAGGAAAGCTCTTGATTTGTCTTCTTCAGAGTCACCAAGAGCGTTTCTGATCACTGATTGGGTGTGGTCATTGGTAAAAGCTGGAAAACTACAGGAGGCTTTGGATTCTTCGTTGCTGGAAGACGGGGATTACGTGAATTCCAATCCTAGGAGCATTATGGAGAGATTTGTTATGGTTGGGATTTTGTGTGCTCATGTAATGGTGGCTTTAAGGCCTACTATTTTAGACGCACTGAAGATGTTGGAAGGAGATATTGAGGTTCCTGCAATTCCAGATAGGCCAATGCCTCTTGGGCATCCTTCGTTCTTCGGCGACGGTAATACATTCAGCAAATCTCCAGCTTTAAGTGGACCACAACTACACACCGGAGACATGCTCAGGTAATTAAGAAAAAGAAAACCTTAAATTTTTTTTTTCACGTTGCCTATAAGGATCGTTAGAGATAAGAAGCCGTGTTGGCCAAAGGCCCTTCCCTGAGTTGATTTGAGGCATGTGATCGAGTACAAATAACACTTGCTTTTGACCTCATAACACTCTAGTCAGACAATGTATAATAGGACTTCAGTACGTTGTAGATAGTTGCCACTCCTTGTTCTTGTGCATATAAATTATTAGTTTGAGGCTTGCACTTTGGAGATTGAATTGAAAACACGGGAGGTATGGGCATGAGGAAAATAGTTTCCATTCACATTTATCCCGACTTTTCAGAATGGGAAGACTCTAGGGTGTGCTGCCCTCACTGTAAGGCTATGCAGGCAATTGATCGTGGCCGAAGGATTTAAATAAAACGCTTTATCTTGTATGGGGCTGGAACCATGAGAGAATTATCCGGATGCACGCTACCCCTACATTATAATTGCCGTTCAATTTAAAATGTAAGGTTAAGGTCAGTGATTCCTAAAGTGGGTGTTAGAGCTCTCACCATAGATGGAGAGACGGAGAGGAGAGGGCGGTTGTTGTTGAAAAAATTCCCTTGATTATTAATGAAAGAACAACCTTTTAGTTGAGTAGAATAGACAGTCGCTTTAGATCTCTTGTTGAAGTTAAAGACATTGGGCTTTGTTCTTTAATGATAGTTAGAATTGCTTGTATGTAGTGTGGATGGCTGCTTTATTCTTGAATTGTAATAAAAAGATTCATGGCTATGCATGCCACACATTTATTGTGGAGTTTTAAGCACTTCAGTGGAGGTGGCTTATTTGGAAGATTCGAAATTGTTATTCCCCTTCTTTTTTTTTTCTTTTTTTTTTCTCTGTATATTCTTCATTTGTAGTTCATCAGGTGCCCAATAGAGGAGTTTTCCAGGGCTAGTAAATGTATAAAAAGAATCTCAATATATATATATATACATGTATACAGTTATGCAGGGATACAAATACAGAGACATGTACAAATAGCCCTAAAAAAAGTAGAACCTTGAAATAGTTTTTACAGCATTTACTGGTTATAGGCAGTTTGATGGCGTAGTTCAAACCACAAAGTTACAGTTTAAACCAACTTTGTAACAGTGTTTTTTCTCTCTCTTATAAAATTTAAATTTCAAATCAATTTTGATTTAAACTATTGGTTTAAAGTGCGTTGCCAAACGGTCGATAAATGGTTGGACTAATTCTTTGTCAGGTAAGGATTGGATTTTTGTATTGAGAAATGTGGGATCTACTTACGCGATTATTCTCAACAACCCCAAAATAGGTGATCATTCTTGGAACGACTCTATTGGAAGATAATGGAGATTGTGTCCAGTGGTTGAGGTTGGGTTTTGAGAAAATGTGCAACTCTGTTGGGTTGCGTTGGACTGCACGACTTTGACAATTTTGATTTAATTACTAAAGCTAAATATTTTCCTTTATAAGTATAACTAGAAAGATTCCTAGTTATAATTGATTAGTTGGCATTGATGCTACCTAAATTTGTGTCCGCATGGCAACCCTCCAAACTATTTTATTAGCAGGAAGGACCTTGTATTATTGTTTATTGGCCCCTTTCCTTGCGGTGCAAAAGTTGATCAAGCCAGGGTTGTTAATTTAACCGGCAAATCGGTTGGCACGGAGAAAACCAACTGAGTGGCAGTCGAGCGTCTGACAACTTGAGAGATCTACCTCGGCAACATATAACTAAAATGGCTGACCGACGCACTTGTCTTGTCTTCAAAAACAACCACTGAACTGCCAAGTTGTGGGGCGGTTTGGTTTTGCATCGGGCCAAAAGTTCAGGAAATGACTGCCAATAAGTCTAAAAAGTTGAACAATATCATCAGTCATTCGAGAGCAGCCATTTCCTATCAGTTGTGATGAGAGCATATCACGTATGTCGGGCCGAATTGGTCAGAATACGCTATAGCAACACGATGCCATGTAGCATGGTGCTTTTGTCATCAATATTTTTCTTGGGAGAAAGAAACACATAATTTTAAGCACATAATAAAAAGGGGAAGAGCGTGGGGTCTTATGTCATCGGGAAACAGCGAAATGGAGAACCAAAAATTCTCGGTCATCATTTGCAAAACGATAATTATTATTTTCCACTTTCTAAAGTGCTTCCCGCAACATTCCCATTAATCCACGTCAATATGCTTCGTATCCCCTAATGCTCGGTTTGATAAGAACAAAAGAAAATAAGAAGGATAAAAAAACTATGAAAGAACAAAAAAAACTGTAAAGAAACAAAATTTTTGTTTTTTTTTTACTTGTTTGATATGTAAAAGTAAAAAAAATATATATATATGATTTTATCTTCTCTTGGTATTGCAAGAAAAACCAAAGGAAAAAAAAAAAAACTACTATTAATATAATTACAATTTTATCCAAATATTATTTATTTATTTCTTTAATTTGGTTATCAAATTTTTTTGTTCAAATTTTGATTTAAAAAAAGATAAATTAATAACTTCATTTTCTTTGCATTGTTGTCAAATTTTTCCCTCACAAAATCCATCCATACTTAGAGAGATCAATTTTAGTGGGATCCCATGCCATTTTTTCCACCCATTCTAATTTCTTTTCTACTAAACACCTCATCATATCAATTTTCATCCCAAAATCCTTCCAATGTTTTTTTTCGCTCTATTTTTTGCTCATACCAACCAGAGCATAAAGCTAAACCAAAGCTCTTTAATGACAAAATAATAAATAAATGCAAGAAAATTAAATGAAAAAAAAATGGATGAGGAAAAGAAGCAAAAGAGGGATTTTTAAAAAGGGCCTCCTGGAAAAAAAATTTTGGGTAAATAGTCCCTTTTTTTTGGACAGTTTTTAGCACAAAAAAAAAGCTTTTTAGACATCAAAACGGTTCCATTTTTTTTTTTTCATCCTGTTGAGGTTCATTATTCTGTTACAGTCATTTTTCTTATTTTTTTGAAAAAAACTAAGACAGTTTACCTGCATAGAAAAGCATGTTTTTTGGTTCCAAAAAAAAAAAAAGCCATTTACCCATTTAGGAATTTTTTTTTTGGCCCTTTCGTCCAAATCTTCCCAAAAGTTGACATATAATTGCACTTAAGCCAATAGGAACCACTGAAAATATAGTACCAAGACTGGAAGCAGTTCATCACTGAAATTTGAAGCCAACCCTTGGATATCAAGGTGACAGGATAGTCATTTTTTGAGGACACAGAAATGGTAAGAAAACTAACTAGTACTCTGTTTCCAACACACCATCAATAAGTCCAAATTCCATGGCCTGCAATAAGGGAAGAAAGAAGAACATCATAGTTAATTGTTTGAAATGAAATTTAAGTTAATAATTTAAGTGATTGATGTACGCAAAAGGTTTGGGGAGAAATAAATTCTGAACTATTTATTTGGCCTACAGAAATCCAACAAACAAAGAAGGGGTTACAATCTAAGAGATTGATGCGTGCAAAAAGTTCTATAGCCTTCACGGCCTAAAAAATCGACTGATCTTAATTTATATTGTGTAAGCAACGCAATCTTTTTTTTCTTTTTCATTTCTTGTCATCTTGTAAATCGTTGGCAAAAGTAGCTGGAAAGTTGATTTGAGAACTGTTTTTAGCAAGCACATATATTGCTTGCAATGTAGCTTCAATGTACATATTTAAAAGACACAAATATAAAGATGTCTGAAATGTCACCTCAGAAACTGATAAAAAGCGATCCCTCTCGGTGTATTGTTGCACTTTCTCTAACGGTTGGCCCGTAAAAGCAGCATACATTTTGTCAATTTTCTGCATTTGGGGGAGGAGGGAGAGGCAACAATTAGTTGTAGCATAAAGTTTAATTAGGTGATGGCAAACTAATTGAAGAAAACAGAAAAAGGACTCCCCTACATTTTCCTGCAGCCTACAGCACAAGAATCCACGTTCTTTTTCTAATGTTAACTTCATACCAACAAAAGGTGACCCCTAAAATCAAATGTACATCTAAAATACAAAATATCAAAGGCGAGTCCAGCTTTAGAAATCTAGTGATGGATTCTTCATAAAATAAAGAATCTAAATTTGTATCACGAGGAACCTTCAAATGGTCCACGCGTAGACGAGCTTAGTTAAATTTAAATTTTGTAGGTATGGATGGCCATATGTGAGTTCTATTTGGGCATTGCAGGCCCATGAAAGGCTGACTCTAATTTACATTTCGGTAGTCGCATTGTGAGGCTGCAGCCGGTAGCGATCAACCATTGTAGTCTTGTTAGAAAATGACACAGCTTTCCAAAGTTGACTCGGTTAGCAAAAATACTACAAGATTGATCCATCTTTTTACAGTGATCCGAGTCAATTAGGTGAAATTAAAACCATCCACCAATTATGTAATGCATGCAAGTGAGCAGAGGAAAAAAAAACTGACATGTCGAGATTGAACAGCTTCATTTACTTGGCGCCTCACATCTTCCACGTGACCCTACAAACAGATAACACAATTAATCTCTGCATTTTGAAATTAATAAATCACATGCTACAATTAGAAAACGTTTTCTTTTTCCTTTTTTTTTTTTTTTCGATGACTAACTTTTCCATACTTGTTACCCTGCACATAGGATCACCATTTGGATCACTACAATACCAGATTGGTTATTCAAGTTCACAAGAGGAGAAGGATGGAATAAAGTATGTCAAAGAAAAAATGCTGAACATGTGGGAAGTCTTGTTTAGTTGCTTTCAGAAAAGAAACAAGGTGGAGAGTTGGAGACAACAATCTTTTAACAACAAATCACAATTTGAGTGAATACTAGTAATATAAGTAACATTAGAGAATGCTTAATCATGTCCCCGTCAACTAAATAAATCTGTTCAGCGCCGCACCATATATAATCCTACTTTCTAAATTGAAGCCTGGCTCAAAATCAATATCTCATCAACGCATTTCAAGGGGATAACAAGGACTTAAAACTAACATTTTTACATTTTAATAATATAAACTGAAAAGGAATAAAAAAACTCATTGATATCATATTTATTTCTGATAAACAAGGAGTTTCTATCACCACTATTTCTATCACCTGCAACAGTAAAGGAAGATGAGATAAGGTTGTTTGAAAACTAAAGTCAGTCCATACCCCACATCCACTCTGCGGTTGATGAATCATAATACGTGCATTTGGCATCGCATATCGCATTCCCTTTTCTCCACCAGCAAGAAGAAGAGCTCCTTGGCTTGCAGCTACCCCAAAACATACTGTGCCGACCTTGGGCTTTATCTGATAACAAAAGAAATCATGAAATTTCAACATAACAGAAGCATCCTGACAAACAGTTGTTTCCCTCTGGAAGGAAAAAGGAGAAACTTCTATAATCAAAGTGTAATAAACATCAGACAATTAAGTAAAGTCGTTTCCAAAAAAAAAAAAGTAGCACGATTTAACATCAAAACCGAAGGATTTAATCATTGCTCAGAATTTCAATGACTGGCACATCAAAATTCGCAGAGTGCTTAGTTTATCAAAACAGAGATTAGTACTAATTCTTGAGTACCAACGTTATGCCACAAGTAGGGGGTGGGACAAAAGAAAAAAAGTTCAACCTGCAATAATGGCAATCAACCTATTTTGTTATTGGCATTTTTAAGGTTCTAAGATATAAGCTTCTGTGCTACAGACCAGAAATAATATTATCTCCCACAAACTCTAAAGTCTCCAAGAGAACCTGATAAAATTAATGTGATTAGGATCTAACAAATATAAACTTGATTAAAATCATGATGTCATTTTTGTTTCTTATTAAAAAAAAAAAAGAAATGAAAAAAATTAAAACCATGTTGTCAAAGTAATTATTTTCCAAAAGGCCAAGAAACACTCTTGTTAGTCATTGGAGGTCACAATTGCAAAAACATAATTTATCTATCTGTTTCAAAAATACTAACACGTGCTCGTGCTATCATGTTAACCTGGATCCTTTTCTAAGGCGGTTCGAGAACTTTAATGGGACAACAAAGAACAAAAAGAGAAGTTAGAAATTCTTGAAAACTGAAACACTAGATAATCTTACCCAAGACATGCAATCATAAATTGCCAACACAGAGTATGTACTTCCACCAGGGCAATTCAAATACACCTGCAGGCACAGAACAATTTCATTCTGTGAAGCAAATATTAAAAGATTTAAGTGATAATGGATTTAGGATAAAAGCAAACAGAACCAAAAGAATGTACACACACCAGAATATCAGAATCCTCATCAATAGTTGCCAGTGTCACAAGCTGTGATATGACTCGTTCAGCCACCTGCGAGTTCACTGGCTGCCCTATGAAGATTATCCGGTTCCTTAGTAGTACAGTAGAAAGATCTAAAGGTCCTCCTGGGGTCATTACTGCTGGCATTATGGGAGGATTTCCTTTTTTGGCTTCTATAGCTCCATAACTATATTATATAACCAATGTTAGTAAATAGTAACTAAGAATCAACTAAATAGTCATTTTTGAAAAGCACACACATTTGCACATATCTAGGTAATTGCGTGAAGGCTACCAACTTAGTTTTTAAACATTTGCACTTGTTTATCGCTCTTTCATATGGTAATTTTGATTTCGATGACATCAATGGGGATATCAGTGTGATTATATTATAATTCTGGTTTCCCAAAATTTTTATAAGTTTTTCTATCATAGAGATATAAAATAGATGGTCTTGCTCAAGTAATTCGCCAGTCCTAGATAATCAGCCTCAAGAGGAACACACCCTCATTAAACTATCAGTTAATACGCACCAAGAGAAGAAAACAGCGTGATATTAAGTAAAATAAAAAATAGAAAGGTAAAAAACCTTGTACTGGTAACATGAAAATCCTTCTCATCAAGCTTTGGTGAAGGCCGTGATGCGTTACTGGACAAACCTGTAATGTAACACCCAACACACCCCCCCCCCAACCCCACCCCACCCAAAAAAAAAAAAGAAACAACAACAACAAAAATTAACCACTTTATACAACAGAAATCACAATCATAGAAAACCACACCCCATAAGCCAAACAATGTTAAACCACACCCCATAACCCAAACAATGTTTCCATTCTCAAAGAAAAAAATATCTCAAACCCTTTGGCGTATAAGAACAAGTCCAAAACTTGACAAAGTCGTGAATTAAACTCGAAATAAGTCCAATAAACTCCACTCAAGAACAAGTGCTGAAAATAAGAACTGGGTATACAAATCTCATCTAATTGCTGAAAATAAGAACAGGGTATACAAATCTCATCTAATTAAAACTGCTATTCATAGCAGTTTAGCATTCTCAAAGCCAAAACATTTCAAACCATGTAGGTTATAAGTTATAATTAGATATATCTAATAGCTTCACAGAATCAAAATTAAACTCAAATCAGAAGCATTAAGCTGGAAAAAAATGCACCTTGGAGCAATTAGTTATAAAAGAACAAAAGGGTATTCAAAATGTCATCAAAAATAGGGAAAAAAAAGTACCAGCTGCTGAAAAATGGCTATATGGAGAGGACAAAGCGGATACTACTGCCGACCTTGTTGGGTTTCTGAAGAATAACACAAAAAGATGTTTGATGGCCGAAACTTATAAATATACAAGGAAATTAAAATGGAAAAATAGGCAAAAATTACCTGGAGGAATATAAAGGAAGTGAGGCTGTTCTGTGGCCAGTAGCGATTGAGAAATTCAATGGTGCAGAGAAAGGTAAGGCTACCATTTCGTTAGCTTAGCTTCTCGAACAGAGAGGGGAGGGAGAGACTTTCAAGTGAAGGAAGAAGGAAGAAGGAAGTTTCGCTGTGAAATCCGGTTAAAATCTTTTCAGTCAAAAACCTCCGAATGTAACACCATCAAACGGATAGCCCCCTCCCATATAATTACAACATTTTTTCCAAAAATTGTAATTAGCAAAATGATTGTTTTCTCTTAAAAAATTAAAATAAAATCTTAAACGACTTAATTAACTAATGGTTCAATTGGTGTCACTTATTTAAACAGTTTTTTGCTTTTAAATAAAAAGATAAAAAAATTGTTTTGAGAATATGTTTGGTAATATTGTTTTTGTTTTTATTTTTTTAGTTGTTATTAATTTTTTTAATTTATAGAAACAAAAATTTCTTGTTTCCAAAATTTTTTTAAACAAAAATCTTAGGCTATTGTCAAGAAAAAATTAACTAAGTTTGCCAACTACCGATAAGTAGAGATTGTCGTTTGGGGTAGGGTCAATCGACTAAACGCGCCGTGGAGGTTAAAATATGGAGCGAGATGCATAGTTGGGGTTTGGGCCGGACTCGTCCATTAGGTCTGACCGACGAAGCAGACTCATCGTCAAGGTCGGGCCAATCTTGCAACTAGGATCGGGCTAGCAGACCAAACTTGTCGTCAGGGTCCGACTAGTGAGCTAGACACGTTATCAAGGTTAGGACGACAGGTCGAACATACTGTTGGAGTTGGGTAGGTGGGCCAAAATCATCGTTAGTGTCTCACTAGCAAACCAAACTCATTGTCAAGGTTAGGACTAACTCATCATTGGGATTGTGTCTATATTATACCAAACTTGCCGTCGGAGTCAAGCGGGCAAATCAGACTCACCATTTGGATCGTGTCTATGGGCTAGACTCACAGCCAAAGTTAGGCTAACGAACAGGACTTGTCATTGGGGTTAGGCCAACAAGTCAAACATGCCATTGGGGTTAGGTCAGCAAGCCTACTTGTTGTCAAGTTTGGAGTAGTAGACCGAACTTGTCGTCAAGGTCGGGATAGCCAACTGGACATTTCATATCAGGGTAGGTGTCGAGTTCCAATATCAATGTTCGAGTTCCAATATCGTGACTGAGATCGCAGTTAGGTTTTGAGACCGAGAACGGGATTAGGATCCAAAACATAGGTTGGGGTTGGATTTTAAAACCAACACCGAGGTCGAGTTTTGGGACTAAGGTTGTGTTAGAAAAATAGTATGTAGCGGGAATTTTAAAAATTTTATATTAGAGTAATTTCTAAAACACAAGTTTAACATGTTATACGTATAAATTAACCAAATCTTACTAACCATTGTATGCCAAAAAGCTCCTACAATCAGTGAAGAGAAGTAACGTTCCAGAAGAGCCTCAACCAACTAGTCTTCTTTGCTATTCCCTATCCACGATCGGTGTGAGTGTGGGCTCACACGTACAGCTCTTCCACTAGGTGACTCTCCTTCCAACCAATTGAGAGAACCCAAAGGAAGTTTTCGTGATTTATAAACAAGAGCTCTAAGGGAGTTTTCAGATTCTCACCAGCAGAGTATCACTCTTAATCTCTCAATTGATCTAAATAACTTATGTGACTTACTCCCTATTTATAAAGGTTGAGTCTAGGGTCAGTCCTTATCAGATTAGGTCTCAAATTCGAATCAGAATCAAATTCAGATCAATATCTGATAAGATCCGCGTAAAACGCATGATCTTATCCTTTGCTCATCGGCAGGCCGATCAGGATAATCGGCAGGCCGAATAGGCCCCATCGGCAGGCCGAACTTAAGGATCGGCATGCCGAACTGCTGATTAAAATCTCAGTGAATCTTTTATTTTCCACCCGAGATTCGATAGGATAAAGTCTTAGTTTTAATTCAAATAACTCAATAGAAAAGTTATCTGATTAAAACAACTTTATCTAGATAATCTCTAAGAAATAAATGAATTCCTAATAATTCTACAAGTTTATCTTGATTTAATTTATTCAAAATTAAATTAACCGATAAACAGACAAGAATTATCTGATCCCAATAATTCAACAAGTTTATCTTGAATTAATTTTATCACAAAATTAATTCAACCGATAAACAGACATGAATTATTTAATTCTTCTGAATTTCAACCAATCTAATAAATCTGACATAAGTTACCATCATTAGAAAAGCACGCCGTATCGTTACAGGATGTTGTGAGCTAGCAAAGGAGACCAAATGAACCTATATAGTTCAAGCTTCCGATGATTATGAAACCCAATATCCAAGATATACATTTCATAATTATCAACTCTAACGCTACTCCACTAAAAGCCTGAAGCTGCACCCTCGAACTACATAGAATTACGAAGCCCGTATAGCTAAGTCTTCATGACATATCATAGTATATCATATCCCCATATGATTATCCATAATCGGCTTAAGGACAAGTTCTGTCTTACCTTTCCGATTATTTTTTATCTTATGTTGCATTATCTCACCATCGAAAAACTTACCATCTAAAGATAGTATACCATTCGGTTACACCTACGTATCCAAATGGTTGAACGCTCCAGTTTTCCAATTACAGGATAACGCATATAAGAGGATATCACTACTCCTAAAGAAGAGCTATGGATTCCATATCTATGAATAACAGGTCTACATTATCAAGAGTCATGTCTCTAACATACCGGCATGCATACCACTATTAAAATGTGGGTGCCACTCTTTGATACATCAAAAGACACAAGTCAAGACAACGAGCCCACTATTCATCTTAGGATTAAGATACAATACAAATGATTGTCGAATGTGAATCGATTTGCCAAGACAGAATTATTAATCAAAATCAATTCACTTTATGTCCTAATCCAACACATCGTCACCTATGACAACATGCCAATGTTTCTATTCACGGAGTCCACCTCTGATGGTCAAGACAAACGATCGCCCAATAAGATATAGACAACATAACAATCTTTACATGAATAAAGAGCCCAACTTTATTTCCTCGATTGTGGATCTTGTGAGTTAGACCATCACCTTAAGAATCGTGTCTTCCGCATAATCTGTCCATCATATGCCCAATTCTTCAGGTTTAGACCGACAATCTCAGACTATTGTTTGCTTAACATACATTCAACAAATATGAACGTAAAGAGGACAAGATTTGGTATATAAACAATAAATAAATTCTTTATTGATAAAAATGTCTCCAAAAACTTATTACATTTTTACTCCTTAGGGCATACATGTCTAACAATCTCCCACTTGTACTAAGTGAGTAAATATGACAAATCTCGCATCCCCATAGCTTCCACATGCCTCTCGAAGACTTTCCCAGTAAGTGTCTTCGTAAATGGATTAGCTAAATTGTCCTCTGACGCGATCTTGCACACCGTTACATGCTCGCCCTCAATGAAGTCCTTTATCACATGATACTTCCGATCAATATGCTTACTCTTCTTGTGAAATCTTGGTTCCTTAGCATTAGCTACCGCCGCACTGTTATCACAGTACAGTGATACCGCCTTATCCATACCAAGAACTATCTCAAGATCCCCAATAAACTTGTGGAGCCACACTGCTTCTTTCGAAGCATCACTAGCTGGCACATACTCGGCCTCCATCATTGAATCCGAAGTGTAATCTTGCTTCACACTTCTCCAACTGATGGCACCACCGCCCAGAGTAAACACAAAACCCAAAGTGGATTTCCTAGAATCTAGACAGGATTGAAAATCCGAGTCAGTATATCCTAGAGGAGTCAAGTCCTCACCCGAATATACAAGCATATACCCTTGAGTCCTTCTCAGGTACTTGAAAATATGCTTTACCGCAACTCAATGGTTCGGTCCTAGATCTGTCTGAAATCGACTTACAATCCTGACCGCATAACTAATATCTGGTCATGTGCAAAGCATGGCATACATGAGACAACCCACTGCCGAAGCATAAGGCACCTTCTTCATGTATTCTCTTTCTTCATAAGACTTTGGAGAGTCTTTCTTAGAAAGAGTCATTCCAGACCTCGATGGTTGCCCACCTTTTTAGGAATCCTGCATTGCAAGCCTCCTGAGAATTTTATCTATGTAGCCGTCTTGGGACAAAGCTATCATTTTGTTCATCCAATCCTAAAAGATCTAGATACCGATAATAAAATTAGCCTCACCCAAGTCATTCATGTCAAACTGCTTAGTCAACCATAATTTAACCAATGACAGCGCCCAAATGTCATTGCCAATTAGCAGAATGTCATCTACATAGAGCAGTAGAAAAACCACCTTCCCATCCTTAATGTGTTTGCAAACACATGGCTCATCCACATTTTGTGAGAACCCATAAGTCTTGATCACCTAATCAAATCTTATGTTCCAAGAACAAGAAGCCTGTTTAAGTCCATAAATTGACTTTAGCAGTTTACAAACCTTACCCTCTTGACCCTTGACCTTGAACCCGTCTGGTTGTTCCATATAAATGGACTCATCAAGATAGCCATTTAGAAAAGTCATCTTGACATCCATCTGTCAAATCTCATAGTCGACAGCGGCAACTATGGACAAGAGAATCCGGACGGACTTAAGCATGGCTAGAGGTGAAAAGGTTTCCTCATAATCGATTCCTTCCTTTTGCGTATAACCCTTAGCTACCAGTCTGCCTTAAAGGTTTCGACCTTTTCATCCACTCCTTTTTTCCTCTTATAGATCCACTTACACCCTATGGGTTTTACCCCTTTGGGAAGATCCACAAGCTCCTAGACTTGATTTGTCTCCATAGACTTCATCTCAATGTTCATGGCCTCTATCCAGAGTTTGGAATCAACATCCTCCATAGCCTCTACATACGTAAAAGGATCCCTGTCATGTTCATCTGGTTCAGCCAAAAAAGCCTCTCCATTGAACGCATACCTGTCAGGTTGACGCTCGATCCTCCCACTATGCCAAAGCCCCTTAGGTTGTTGTTCAGGTTCATTTGGTTTTTCTACACTGATCGGAACGGTTTCATTTGGAACCTTTGGAGTGATTGGATCACTCCTTAACTCCTCAAGCACCACTTTGCTTCGAGGTTTAAAGTCGTCTATGTAACTCTCCTCAATGAAAGTTGCATTAGTTGAAACCACGACTTTATTTTCCTTTGGGTTATAGAAATAACCCTCTTTAGTCCCTTTTGGATATCCTACAAACAAACAAACTTCCGAACGTGCTTCCAACTTATTCGGATCCTTAAACAGGATATGAGCCGAACATCCCCATATACAAATATGGTTTAAGGATGTCTTCTTGCCCGTCTACAACTCGTGAGGAGTTTTAGAGACCGATTTTGAAGGCACCTTGTTTAAAAGATAACATGCAGTTTGTAGTGCATATCTTCAAAAAGATAAAGGCATCGATGAATAACTCATCATGGACCTCATCATATCCAATGAAGTCCTATTTCTTCTCTTCGCTGCGCCATTCTGCTGCGGAGTACCCGGCGTAGTCAAATGGGATAAAATCCCATTCTCTAATAAGTGTCCCAAGAACTCATCAAAAAGGTATTCTCCACCACGATCGGATCGAAGTGCCATTATGGGTCTACCCAATTGCTTTTCCACTTTAGCTCAAAACTCCCTGAATTTGTCAAAAGTTTCTCTTTTGTGGTGCATCAGGTACACATACTCATATTTTGAGTAATCGTCAATAAAAGTGACGAAGTACTCATACCCTCCTCATGCCCAGATGTTCATCGGTTCGCAAACATCACTATGCACAAGTTCTAGAACCCCTCCGGCCCTATTGCCCTTAGACCCGAATGGTCTTTTGGTCATTTTAGCCTCCAAACAAGATTCACATTGAGGTATAGATTTCACCTTTAAGTGACTTAAAGGTCCATCCCTTACCAACCTTTAAATCATATTCAGGTTAATATGACCAAGGTGCAAATACCAAATCTAAGTCTTATTAGAGTGAGAAGTTTTAAGTCTTTTAGAGTTATTATCATTCATCTCAGCATTAAGCAATAAGTCCATCTTAGGTTTGATAAAATATAGATTATTTTGTATCCATCCAGAACAGATAAAAGATTTATTTTTACGAATCATAACTTTATCATTAAAAGAAACCAAATTGGAATCTTTAAATAAACAAGCTATAGAAATTAAATTCCTTTTAAATTTAGGAACATAAAAACAATCTTGCAAAAATAAATTCCTATAATTATCAAAATAAAGATGGACGTCTCCCACTGCTTCTGCTGAGACCAAGGATCCATCGCTCATCCGAAGCGTGAAGTCCTCATGAAGTAGACTTCTCGTTTCTTTGAACCCCTGTAGAGAAACACAAACATGATTAGTTGCACTGGAGTCTATGACCCAAATGTCACTGGATTCCTCAACTAAACAAGTTTCTAAATACAGAAGATCACGCCTACCTCTTTTGGAAAGGAAGTCCTTGCAATGCTTCTTGATGTGCCCAACCTTCCCATAGAAGAAGCACTTAAGCTTCTTCGGGTTCTTCTTATTCTTCTTCTTGCTCTTGGTGCTAGCAGGAATAGAAGACTTTCTGTTCTTGGCCCGTTACTTCTTTCCATTTCCAAAGTTGTGATTGAAACCAGAAACAGCCACCAAATTGGCCTCTCCACCCGTAAGAGACTCCTTAATCAACAGTTTGAACTCCTGTAACTGTTTCATTAATTCTGTTAAGGTCATATCCCATCTATTGCTTAAATTAAAAGTAGCCCTAAACGGAATAAATTCCTTTGACAGAGTCTCAAAGGCCATAGTTATCTGAGTTTTAGCATCGATGTCAGCTTCATTGGTTTGAGCCTCAGTGAGGTAACCCATGACCAACATCATGTGCTCCTTTATAGATGTCCCCAATCTCTGCTTATAGTTAAGAAGTTTCCAAAGAGCCCCTTGCCGCTTTGTTATGGCCTGGCCTCCAAACATATCCTTAAGATTATCCAAGATCTGCTTCGTAGTCTCATAATCCTGATGTTGAGCCTGCAGCACGTTATTTATGCTAGCCATAACATAGCAGTGGGCTGATCATTAGCATCTTTCTAGCGATCATACGCTTGGAATTGCTCATTAGTTGAGTCTCCCGTAGGCTCGGGAGGACAAGGGGTTGTCAATACATATTTTAGTTTCTTCAAGGAGAGGATGATATCCAGGTTCTGTTTTCAATCATTATAATTCCTCTGGTTAATAGGTTTTTGCCAAGTATCGAAGATAAAGTGTTTTTAGACATTTTTAATCTACAATAAAGAATCATATACCAAACATAAGCAAACATATAATAATAATTTAGTAAGATAACACAATCATGTAAAAACATACGAATGTGTTTATTGTCAAAACCTTAAAAATATCACAACTTACAACGATAATTCCCAACTCAGAATTCAACAAGCTCCTAGGGGAGTCATGCCAAATTCATTTAGGAAAACGGATCCCCTCCTGATTAATATATGTCATCCAGGACCCGTATGATCCAGTATATACTAATAATCATTTTTTTCTTTGCCATTAATTTATTAACAGAGCTCCTAGGGGAGGTTAATAATAAAATTAACATGAGTGCATAACCATCGTTTTAATATTTTATCCATAATTTATAATCACTACTTAGGGGTGTGTAACCATAAATCATGCTAAAATACCTTATCCTCTCACAGATGCAATCTAGTACATGATAGAAATCTCTTCCTAAGGGTCAGGACCACCATGTTCTACCTATGGACCTACGATGGTGGCCTTAGGTCTTATCTTCGAAAACCTTCTCCCACTTAATCTTTTAAAATCAAGGTTTTATTTTAAGAACATGCATGAACAATTTTAATATGAGCGGCACTCCCTATTCTATATGACATATTATCAATATACATGGCAAATCATATCATAATGCAGACAAGAAAAGCTACAAGCAAAATAATAAATAACCGTAATATTATGGTTCCACCCTAGAAAATAGAAATAAAAAATTACAAGAGAATAATCAAAACATATTATCGATTCTTCATCCTTGAATTCTCAGGTTGTATCTCTCATCATGTAATGTCCATCTTTAAGTCTTTAATCCCGTATGAATCAAATACTTCATATTTCCAGTCATATCCAAATTTAATGTCTCTCAGAATTGTCCCAAAAATAAAATTAAAACTACACCAGAAAAACTGCACCTTTTTTGAAAATTTTAAGCTCTCGGTCGGCAAGCCGATCTAGTTGTAGATCGGCCTACCGGTCAAGACCCATAGGCCTACCGATCAAGAAGATAGGCTTGCTAACTCATGAAAGATCCCCAGCCAAACCAAAAGTTTGGCTTGCTGCCAAAGCTTCCCGATTTCTGCCCCACTGACGGCCTGTCGAACCTCACGTCTGGCCTGCTGATCTGCGAACATCGGCCTGCCAAACTGTTGGGTTCGGCATGCCGACCAATCATAAATCTCCCATTCTAGAAAATACAATTTTTAATACAATTCATCAATTTTATTTTCAACAATTCAAAAACATAAAATTAGAGACTTAGGAAATACCTAGGGGCGCCATCATCATTTTTCTAGATCCACCTTCTCCGAATTATTATTTTATAACAAAATTCTTACAAATTTTTTAAAAAATAAATAATAATTCCTATACGAATATGATAGTCCGCCATCTAATTACATGAAAAACCTAGATACACATTTTAACCTCTAAGTAACCATAACCGGTATAAATTAATTAATTAATAAATAATTAAATAACCATTTAATTAACCATAATTAATTAATGAATATTCACCATGTAATCCAAGACAACATATATAATATATAGAAACCTAGAGAGCTAACTCTTTATAAAATAAAATTTAAGCACAGGAGAGATTACCATAACAAAATTTATACATATAACATGATCACAAACTCGTAAATTTATGTAAAAACCATAGCTCTAATACCAATTTTTGGAAAAATAATGCGTAGCTAGAATTTTAAAAATTTTAGATCAGAGTAATTTTCAAAATATAAGTTTTACATGCGATATATATAAATTAACCAGATTTTATGTCACGCCCCAAAGAACGGGAGGTGACGTGGCGGATTATTTAAATTAATTAAAAGAGAATTTAATTAAAATCCAGAGTTTAAGGGGTTGAATTAAGTATAAAATGTGGGGTTCATTAAAATACTTTATAAAGAGTTCATATACATCAGGCAATTCAAAACATTAAACAAATAAATATTAAAACAATAAAGCCGCGAGTATGGGTCCCACAGACCCACAACTTGTGCACACACATGGTACTGATAATATCATAAATATAATCATAGTTTAGATACAAATAAAGTTAAAATCTTACATGCCTTGATTTAAATGATACAAATAAATTTACTAATCCTCTACTGCTCCTGGGTCCTGTCCGAAGAATCCTCTCCAAACCTAAATGGAAAACCACCTAGAAGGGGGGAAATTTAAAACAAATAAAACGTGAGCGAAAGGCTCAGTAGGACTATGTTTTATAAAATAATTTAATTTAAAGAAACAGGTCATTATTCAGGAGTTATTTAAAAGAAACCTTGAATAAATAAATAGATAAATAAATAAACAATTTTAAGTAAAACCATTCTTACCCAGAACAGTTTACTTGGATAACCAGAAATATCATTTTCTTTTCCTAGGCAAACCATAATAATATCACCACCGTAGTGGCCCAGCTGGGTTTCAGGACCTGCCCACAAGGTCGATCGCTACACGACCCGATCTCTGATATGGCATCATGCCTATATGTTTATTATCATTATCATTCAAACCCAATTATCGAGTGTTGTCATTTACATTCATTATGAAGTTCATTTCAGTTCACGGTATATTAAAATATAACCGATAAATTAATTTTTCAACAACCGTTGAAAACATTTTAATAGAAATCCTTTTCAAATCCAAATCATTTCAAAACCAGGCTACCAAAGAAATAGGGTAGAAGTCCTACCTCAATACTCGTGCCGGTGCCCCACACCGTAATCCCGGTCCGCTATACGTTAGCTCCGCAGAACCACGAAAGATCCTAGATACAAACTAAGTCGATCAATATCTAGTTCAAGACATTCTATGTTACTAAACCATTTCATGATGTCTTAGTGTGCCATTTGTACCTTTAAAATCAACCTATAAGGTTGGAATTTAAATCAGGGTTCAAAACAGTGAAAACGGGTGAAAATCACAAAATTTTCCATGCCTCGGCCGGCCTGCCGAACTCCCTGCTTCTGCCGGCCAAACTGTACAGTTTGGCCTGCCGGAAGCAAAGTTCGGTCGGCTGAACATCCCAAGGTTCGGCCTGCCGGACTGAAGAACACCGGCCTGCCGATCCCTATTTCGGCCTGCCGAACTGAGAAAAACCTAGAAATCCAGCCACAGGTTTCTCGATCCCCAAAACATAAATCTTGATTCTAACCTGTTTTTCTCAAATCCTAGGCATAGAAAACAATTATAGTTGATAGAAAAACATACTAGAACACATTTGGACCCATTTAAACAAGATTTAAACTCAAAAAGCTCAAAAATCCAAAAATGAGAAAATAGGGAGAAAATGAAAAATCTTGAATTCAATCCGTTTTTCGTCCATCTAAGCTTAGATTCTAGTTGTTCTAAGTTCATTTAACTCAAATCCAAGGTTTTCTAAGCTTAAACAAACCTAGATTTCAAAAATGCACAAAATTGAAAATTTTGAAAAAAGTTTAGAAATCTCAAAACGAACCTCGAATCAAAGCTTCAATCCGCATTCTCGGTTGCCGAATCAAGTTCCCGAGCCTCCTCCTTGCTAACCCGAAGCTTGGATTCGAATTTGTTTTCAAAAATTTTTGAGAGAGATAGAGAGAAGAGAGGGTAGCCGAGAGAGATCAAGAGAGAGAGAGAGAGAGGTCGGAGAGTGTGAGGCGAGAGGAGGAAGAGAGAGAATAAATAGAGAAAATCGGTGGGCGGTTTTACTATGCGAAAACCATGTGCCACTCTCGGTTTTGTAAAACGGAGTATTTTTAACATTTTACAAATTGTTGTGTTTTAAAACTCAAAACATCATTTTAAAACAATAAGAAATCATTTGAATTCATCAAATTAACAAAACAACCAAAAATTCAAATTCCAACCTATTAATCAAATTAATGTTGAAACATTAATTATGGCACACTAATTCATCATTTATTTTACATTTACATTAAATAAATTCTGGGGCGTTACAACTCTCCACCCCTAAAAGAAATTTCGCCCTCGAAATTTACATCTCATTTCAAAAACAAAACAAATGCGGATACAATTCCCGCATACTCGACTCTAGTTTCCAAGTGGCTTCATCAACCCCATGATGTTGCCACACGACCTTTACCAACGGTATCTCACGACGATGCAAACTAATCACTTACCGATCGATGACTTGAATTGGCACTTCTTCGTACGTCGTATCCTCTTGAACCTGCACATCGCGAAACAAAACTATCTTACTCTGCTCAGGTGGACACTTCCTAAGCATCTACACATGAAACACATCGTGCACATGAGAAAGTTCAGGCGGAAGATCAAGCCGATAAGCGACCACACCAACACGCTGAGTGATCTCGGATGGCCCAATATACCTCGGCGTGAGCTTCCCACTCACTCTGAACCGCATAGTTCCCTTACGAGGCGATACCCTCAAGAGAACGAAATCTCCAACGGCGAACTCTAATAGTCTACGTCTCCTACTGCGTAACTCTTCTGTCGACTCTGAGCTGCCCTCAATCGCTCTCGAATCACTGCGACTTTCTCGTTACTATCACGGATCTCATCCGGCCCAAGAATAACCCTATCTTCTGGCTCGGCCCAACACACAGGTGATCGACACGGTCGCCCATACAATGCCTCAAAGGGTACCATACCGATACTCGCCTAATAACTGTTGTTATATGCCAACTCCGCCAGATGCAAACATTGCTTCCAATTCCCGCCAAAGTCCAACGCACAGGCACGCAACATATCCTCGAGAATCTGAAAAACCTGCTCAGACTGCCCATCAGTCTGAGGATGAAACGTCGTACTGAAGTTCAAATCCGTACCCAAAGCCTCCTGAAAACTCCTCCAATACTTAGCGTTTTAACCTGGTGTCTTGATCAGAGGTGATGGACAAAGGAACTCCATGCAACCTCACAATATTCTACAGATACAGCTCCCTGAGAACCTTCCTCGAACACGTCGACCTAAACGGAATGAAATGTACCAATTTCGTCAACCTGTCGACCACGACCCAAACTGCATCGTGCCGCTGCTCCGTCCTCGGCAAACCTGTGAGGAAATCCATCGTCACATGCTCCCATTTTCACCCTAGAATAGGAAGTGGCTGAAGCTGACCTGCAGGCTTCTGATACTCGGCTTTCACCTAAAGACACGTCGAACACTTGGCCACGTACTCTCGAACATCTTTCTTCATGCCTCTCCACCAATACTGCCTCTTCAAATCACAATACATCTTTGTGCTCCCCGGATGAATAGCGAACTAAGACCTATGAGCTTCGTCCAAAACGACTTTCGTCACTTCGGTGATAGCTGGAACTGCAAGATGCTCCTGGAAATACAACGATCCATCTGCATGCACGCTCCATTCCTCGAACTGCTCCCCATTCTGAATTCACAACCAAATCCCCTGTAAATGCCGATCCTGCCACCGACTTTGTTTCACCATCCGAACAAGAGCTGGAGTCGCTTCCACATGATATACCGAAACTTGATCACAGTCTTCATGATACAGTAGCCTAAACTCGCTCACTATCGCATCCCTACTCCAGTCCTCAAAAGCCAAACAAGCGAGAATCCTTGAAGACTTCCTGTTAAGCGCGTCCGCGACCACATTAGCTTTCCCGGGATGATACTGCAACGCAAAATCATAATCCTCCATATACTCGATCCATCTACGCTGCCTCAATTTAAGATGCCTCTGAGTGAACAGATACCTCAAACTCTTGTGATCGGAGATGACCTGAAACGACGCTCCATACAAGTAACACCTCTAAATCTTCAGCGCGTAAATCACCGTCGCGAGCTCTAAATCATGAGTAGGATAATTCTGCTCGTGAGGTCATAGCTGTCTCAATCCGTATGCAACCACACGTCCATGCTGCATCAACACGCATCCAAGTCCGCGCCCTGAAGCATCAGCATAAACCTCATACGGCTCATCACTGCTAGGAATAACCAATACTGGAGCTGAAGTCAACCGGTTCTTCAATTCCTGAAAAGCAAGCTCACAATCTTTATTCCACTCAAACCTGACATTTTTCTTGATCAATCTCGTCAACGGAGCAGTAATCTTCGAAAAATCCTTTACAAATTTCCTGTAATATCCAGCAAGACCTAAGAAGCTGCGAATCTCTGCTACATTCCTTGGTCGTTTCCACTCCACTATGGCTTCAATCTTGGACGGATCCACAGAAATACCATGCTCCGAGATAACATGACCCAGAAACTTGACCTCAGTCAACCAAAACTTGCACTTTTCCCTCTTAGCATACAACTGGTGCTCCCGCAGAGTCTGAAGCACGATCCGAAGATGCTGCTCATGCTCCTCCCATGACTTAGAATACACAAGAATATCATCGATGAACACGATCACGAACTGATCCAAATACGGCCTAAATATCCTGTTCATCAAATCCATAAAAGCTGTCGGTGCATTCGTCAACCCAAACAACATAACCAAAAACTCGAAGTGCCCATACCGAGTCCTGAAAGCTATCTTGGGAATATCCTCTTCCTTAATCATGAGCTGATGATAACCCGACCGCAAATCAATCTTTGAGAAGTACCGCGAACCTCCCAACTGATAAAACAACTCATCAATCCTAGGCAAGGGATACTTGTTCTTCACCGTAACACGATATAGCTGCCGATAATCCACACACAACCTGAGAGTCCCATCATGCTTCTTAGCAAACAAAACTGGTGCTCCCTACGGAGATGTGCTATTCTGAATATACCCTTTATCAGCAAGCTCCTGAAGTTGCTTCCTCAATTCCTTCATTTCTACCGACGCCATCCGATAAGGTGCCATAGAAATCGGTGATGTCCTTGGAAACAACTCGATACCAAACTCAATCTCCCGATGCGGTGGTAATCCTAGCAACTCGTCGGGGAAGACATCCTCGAACTCATCAACCATCGGATTCGCTACACTGCCTCTCAAAGCATAGAGCTCGCAGTCTAGATTGGCAAGAAAAGCACAACAACCTAGATTCCTTCGCCCTCCTAGACACGACTTCATGAGACGCTCACTCATTAACCAATCACCACCACCCCGGTAAGTGATTATCGTTCCCCTATCAGACACTAGGGTCACTTTTCTAAGTTGGCAGTCCACGACTGTACTGTACATGGACAACCAGTCCATCCCTAGAATTACATCATAGGAGCTCATGGGGAGTATAATCAAATCACTTTTCAAAATCTCATCCCCAATCTTTATTTTACAGGATTTACACATACAATTTACACACACCCGCCCCAAGGGAGAAGTTATGACTAGGGGTTCATTAAACTCTTCTACCTCTAATCCCAAGGCATGTACAAAAGAGCTCGAAATGAGAGAATGAGAGGCACCGGTATCAAATAAAACGCGAGCTAAAGATCTAGAAACCAAGATCATACCATCGACAACCGCGTTACCAACATGAGAATCTGACCCTCCAGATGCCATTGCATGAACCTACACTGGCGCCTTCCCTTTTCCTCTACCAACATTGCTGGGTCCTGGATTGCTCGGCTGATGCTGCTGAGATGAAAACGACTACACACTACCTGTACTCGGAGCTCGATATTGAGAGACACTACGCTGAAAATGCTGCTGCTGCTGCCCCCGTGCCCAATATGAGAACTGCTGAGGAGAAAACTAGGGATACTACAACTACGGGTACTGCGGAGGCGGAGGTAAGGTCTGAGGCTGAGACTGACGACTGGCATCCTCCCCGGTCTGAGATCCAAGACGAGCACTCCTGATTGGGCAATTCCTCTTGATGTGTCCGGGCTGTTGACAGAAATGACAATAGAAGCTGTAGGGATTGCTGCGCCTGCTACCAGACGAACTGCTGCTACCACTGGTCGCGCCACCTTGCTTGTTCTTCCCCGGAGCTAGACGACTACTGGTGCTCTTCCTGCCACTCCTCTGCGGTCCTCCTGAAGCCTTGGCTCGGTCCTCACAATACTGCACATAATCATTCTCCATGGAGATGGCCGACGACACAAGCTCTCCGAAACTCCTAAGCCGTAGAGCAACCAACTGCCGCCGAATAGGAGCCTTGAGCCCTTCCTGAAACTTAATACAATTTTCATGCTTCGATGCCACAGCTGATGGAGCAAACCTAGCCAACTCATTAAACTTTGCCTCATACTCCCAAACTGACAGATCACCCTGCTGCAACCTGTAGAACTCAACTGCCTTCTGATCTCTATACCCCTGCGGAAAATATCGATCATAGAACAGCTCCTCGAACCTGTTCCAACTGATATCATCACCGCGCTCCAGACGCTTAGCCTGTTTCAACCAAGTGTTAGTGCCACCCTCGAGCTTATACGCAGCAAACTCAACACGATACTCCTCAGGCACACCAAGAGTATCCAAATGCTTCAAGATCGAATCCAACCAATACTCTGCTAACTGCGGATCCCCATTGCCATCAAAAGTCAGAACTGACGCCCGTCGAAATTCCTTAAAGTACGCATGCCGACTACCAACATCAGAATCTCTCGATCTAGCCCTGGCTGCCATCTGCTAAAAAGCCGCAAACATAGACCTCATCATGCTCTCATCATTCCCGAACTCGACGTCAGCTGTCGAACGACGTCTAGGTGCCATTCTCTCACTTCTGAAAATAAAATTTGGAATGTCAGAGGTATTTCATTATCAAACCTATGTGTGCACAATTCTCAAGGTTCATAACCTTGAGCTCTGATACCATTATGTCACGCCACGAAGAACGGGAGGTGACGTGGCAGATTATTTAAATTAATTAAAAAAGAATTTAATTAAAATCCAGAGTTTAAGGGGTTGAATTAAGTATAAAATGTGGGGTTCATTAAAACACTTTACAAAGAGTTCATATACATCAGGCAATTCAAAACATTAAACGAATAAATATTAAAACAATAAAGCCGCGAGTATGGGTCCCACAGACCCACAACTTGTGCACACACATGGTACTGACAATATCATAAATACAATCACAATCCAGATACAAATAAAGTTAAAATCTTACATGCCTTGATTTAAATGATACAAATAAATTTACTAATCCTCTACTGCTCCTAGGTCCTGTCCGAAGAATCCTCTCCAAACCTAAATGGAAAACCACCTAGAATGGGGGAAATTTAAAACAAATAAAACGTGAGTGAAAGGCTCAGTAGGACTATGTTTTATAAAATCATTTAATTTAAAGAAACAGGTCATTATTCAGGAGTTATTTAAAAGAAACCTTGAATAAATAAATAGATAAATAAATAAACAATTTTAAGTAAAACCATTCTTACCCAGAACAGTTTAGTTGAATAACCAGAAATATCATTTTCTTTTCCTAGGCAAACCATAAAAATATCACCACCATAGTGGCCCAGCTGGGTTTCGGGACCTGCCCCCAAGGTCGATCACTACACGACCCGATCTCTGATATGGCATCATGCCTATATGTTTATTATCATTATCATTCAAACCCAATTACCGAGTGTTGTCATTTACATTCATTATGAAGTTCATTTCAGTTCACGGTATATTAAAATATAACCGATAAATTCATTTTTCAACAACAGTTGAAAACTTTTTAATAGAAATCCTTTTCAAAGCCAAATCATTTCAAAACCAGGCTACCAAAGAAATGGGGTAGAAGTCCTACCTCAATACTCGTGTCGGTGCCCCACACCGTAATCCCGGTCCGCTATACGTTAGCTCCGCGGAACCACGAACGATCCTAGATACAAACTAAGTCGATCAATATCTAGTTCAAGACATTCTATGTTACTAAACCATTTCATGATGTCCTAGTGTGCAATTTGTACCTTTAAAATTATCCTATAAGGTTGGAATTTAAATCAGGGTTCAAAACAGTGAAAACGGGTGAAAATCACAAAATTTTCCATGCCTCAGCCGGCCTGCCGAACTCCCTGCTTCGGCCGGCCAAACTGTGCTGGAAGCAAAGTTTGGTCGGCTGAACATCCCAAGGTTTGGCCTGCTGGACTAAAGAACATCGGCCTGCCGATCCCTATTCCGGCCTACCGAACACGTAGTTTGGCCTGCCGAACTAGAAAAACCCAGAAATCCAACCACAGGTTTCTCGATCCCCGAAACACAAATCTTGATTCTAACCTGTTTTTCTCAAATCTCAGGCATAGAAAACAATTATAGTTGATAGAAAAACATACTAGAACACATTTGGACTCATTTAAACAAGATTTAAACTCAAAAAGCTCAAAAATCCAAAAATGAGAAAATAGGGAGAAAAATGAAAAATCTTGACTTCAATCCGTTTTTCTTCAATCTAAGCTTAGATTCTAGTTGTGCTAAGTTCATTTAACTTAAATCCAAGGTTTTCTAAGGTTAAACAAACCTAGATTTCAAAAATGCACAAAATTAAAAATTTTGAAAAAAGTTTAGAAATTTCAAAACTAACCTCGAATCGAAACTTCAATCCGCGTTCTCAGTTGCTGAATCACGTTCCCGAGCCTCCTCCTTGCTAACCCGAAGCTTGGATTCGAATTTGTTTTCAAAAATTTTTGAGGGAGATAGAGAGAAGAGAGGGTAGCAGAGAGAGATCCAGAGAGAGAGAGAGAGAGAATAAATAGAGAAAATTGGTGGCGGTTTTACTATACGAAAACCATGTGCCGCCCACGGTTTTGTAAAACGGAGTATTTTTAACATTTTACAAATTGTTGTGTTTTAAAACTTAAAACATCATTTTAAAACAATAAGAAATCATTTGAATTCATCAAATTAACAAAACAACCAAAAATTAAAATTCCAACCCATTAATCAAATTAATGTTGAAACATTAATTATGGCACACTAATTCATCATTTATTTTACATTTACATTAAATAAATTCTGGGGCGTTACATCTTACTAACCTTTGTGTACCAAAAAGCTTTTACAATCAGTGAAGAGTAGTAACGTTTCAAAAGGGCATCAACCAACTGGTCTTCTTTGTTATTCTCTATCCACGATCGGAGTGAGTGTGGGCTCACACGTATAGCTCTTCCACTAGGTGAATCTCCTTCCAACCAATTGAGAGAACCCAAAGCAAGTGTTTGTGATTTGTAAACAAGAGCTCTCAGGGAGTTTTCAGCTTCTTACCAGCAAAGTATCACTCTTAATCTCTCAATTGATCTAAATAACTTATCTGACTTACTCCCTATTTATAGAGGTTGAGTCTAGAGTCAGTCCTTATCAGATTAGGTCTTAAAATTTGAATCAGAATCAAATTCATATCAATATCTGATAAGATCTGTATAAAAATGCGTGATCTTATCCTTTGCTCATCGACAGCCCGATCAGAATGATCGATAGGCTGATCAGGATGATCGACAGGTCGATCAGGATGATCGACAGGCCGAACAGACCCTATCGGTAGGCCGAACTTAAGGATCGGCATGCCGAACTGTCGATTAAAATCTTAGCAAATCTTTTATTTTGCACTCGAGATTCTATAGGAGAAAGTTTTAGTTTTAATTCAAATAACCCAATAGAAAAGTTATCTGATTAAAACAACTTTATCTAGATAACTTTTATTAGGAATTCATTTATTTGCCAAGAGATTATCCAAATAAAGTTGTTTTAATTAGATAACTTTTCTATTGGGTTATTTGAATTAAAATTAAGACTTTATTCTATAGAATCTTGGGTGAAAAATAAAAGTTTCGTTGAGATATTTTTTTGACAGTTTGGCATGCCGATCCTCAAGTTCGGCCTACCGATTAGGCAGTTTGGCCTGTCGATGTGCGAAGGATAAGATTATGCATTTTCACGTGGATTTTATTAGATATTGATCTGAATTTGATTCTGATTCGAATGTTTGAGACCTAATCTGATAAGGACTGACCTTAGACCTAACCTCTATAAATAGGAAGTAAGTCACATAAGTTATTTAGATCAAGTGAGAGATTAAGAGAGATACTCTACTGGTGAGAATCTGAAACTCCCTAAGAGCGCTTATTCACAAATCACGAACACGAATCCCCTCCTAATTAATATATGCCATCCAAGACCCGTATGATCCAGCATATACTGATAATCGTTTCTTTAGCTATTAATTTTATTAAAAGAGCTCATAGGAGAGGTTAATAATAAAATTACCGTGAGTGTATAACCATCGTTTCAATATTTTATCCATGATTTATAATCACCACCTAAAGGTGTGCAACCATAAATGATGCTAAAATACCTTATCCTCTTAGACCTAATTAGTCTCCATAGACTTCATCTCAATGTTCATGGCCTCCGTCCAAAGTTTTATTTAGACTTCATCTCAATGTTCATAGCATCTCAATGTTCATGCTAAAATACCTTTCTAGGGTGAAGCCATAATATTACGGTTATTTATTATTTTGTTTGTAGCTTTGCTTAATTGCTTTGTTTGTCTGGATTATAATATGATTTGCCATGTATGTTGATAACATGTCATATAGAATAGGGAGTACCGCTCATATTAAAATTGTTCATGCATATCCTTAAAATAAAACCTTGATTTCAAAAGATTGAGTGAGAGAAGGTTTTCAAAGAAAGAACCTATGGCCTTCATCGTTGGTCCATAGGCAGAACATGGTGGTCCCGACCCCTAGGAAGGGATTTCTATCATGTACTAGATTGGATCTCTGAAAGGATAAGATATTTTAGCATGATTTATGGTTGCACACCCCTAGGTGGTGATTATAAATCATTGATAAAATATTGAAACGATGGTTATACACTAACGTTAATTTTATTATTAACCTCTCCTAGGAGCTCTGTTAATAAAATTAATGGCCAAAGAAATGATTATTAATATATACTAGATCATACGGGTCCTAGATGGCATATATTAATCAGGAGGGGATCCGTGTTCTTTATTGAATTTGGCATGACTCCCCTAGGAGCTTGTTGAATTCTGGTTGGGAATTATCGTTGTAAGGTTGTGATATTTTTAAGGTTTTGACACATAAACACATTTGTATTTATTAAATGATTGTGTTATCTTACTAAATTATTATTATATATTTGCTTATGTTTGGTATATGATTCTTTATTATAGATTAAAAATGTCTAAAAACGCTTTATCATCGACACTTGACAAAAACCTATTAACCAGTGAGAATTATAATGATTGGAAACGAAACCTGGATATCGTCCTGTCCTTTGAGAAACTAAAAATATGTGCTGACAACCCCTTATCCTCCCGAGCCTATGGGAGACTCAACTAATGAGCAATTTCAAGCATATGATCGTTGGAAAGATGCTAATAATCAGGCCCGCTACTATGTTATGACTAGCATGAATAACGTACTGCAGGCTCAACATCAGGATTATGAGACTACGAAGCAGATCTTGGATAATCTTAAGGATATGTTTTGAGGCCAGGCTATAACAAAGCGGCAAGGGGTGCTTCAGAAACTTCTAAACTATAGACAGAAGCTGGGGACATCTGTAAAGGAGCATATGATGTTGGTCATGGGTTACCTCGCTGAGGCTCAAACCAATGGAGCCGACATCGATGCTGAAACTTAGATAACTATGGTCTTTGAGGCTCTGTCTAAGGAATTTATTCCGTTTAGAGCTACTTTTAATTAAGCAATAGACAAGATATGACCTTAATAGAACTGATGAAACAGTTACAGGAGTTCGAACTACTGATCAGGGAGTTTCTTGCGGGTGGTAAGGCCAACATGGTAGCTGCTTCTGGTTCCAATCCTACCTCTCGGAATGGAAAGAAGCAACGGGCTAGGAACAAGAAGTCTTCTATTCCTGCTACTACCAAGAGCAAGAAGAAGAAGAAGAAGAAGAAGAAGAAGAAGAAGAAGAGCCCAAAGAAGCTTAAGTGCTTCTTCTGTGGGAAGGTCAGGCATATAAAAAAGCATTGCGTGGACTTCATTTCCAAAGGAGGTAGGTGTGATCTTCTGTATTTAGAAACTTGTTTGGTTGAGGAATCTAGTGACATTTGGGTCATAGATTCCGGTGCAACTAATCATGTTTGTGTTTCTCTATAGGGGTTCAAAGAAACGAGAAGTTTACTGTATGAAGACTTCACGCTTCAGATGGACGATGGATCCTTAGTCTCAGCGGAAGCAGTGGGAGACGTCCATCTTTATTTTGATAATTATAGGAATTTATTTTTGCAAGATTGTTTTAATGTTCCTAAATTTAAAAGGAATTTAATTTCTGTATCTTATTTATTTAAAACTCTTATTTGGTTTCTTTTAATAATAAAGTGGTGATTCGTAAAAACAAATCTTTTATCTGTTCTGGATGGATGCAAAATAATCTATATTTTATCAAACCTAAGATGGACTTATTGCTTAATGCTGAGATGAATGACAATAACTCTAAAAGACTTAAAACTTCTCACTCTAATAAGACTTATCTTTGGCATTTGCACCTTGGTCATATTAATCTGAATATGATTCAAAGGTTGGTAAGGGATGGACCTTTAAGTCACTTAAATATGGAGTCTATACCTCAATGTGAATCTTGTTTGGAGGGTAAAATGACCAAAAGACCATTCGGGTCTAAGGGCAATAGGGCCGAAGGGGTTCTAGAACTTGTGCATAATGATGTTTGCGGACCGATGAACATCTGGGCACGAGGAAGGTATAAGTACTTCGTCACTTTTATTGACGATTACTCAAATTTGGGTATGTGTACCTGATGCACCACAAAAGTAAAACTTTTGATTACGCCGGACACAAAAGTAAAACCCCTTAGGACACTTATTAGAGAATAGGATTTTATCCCATTTGATTACACCGGACACTTCGCAGCAGAATAGCATAGCAGAGAAAAGAAATAAGACTTTATTGGACATGGTCAGGTCCATGATGAGTTATTCATCATTGCCTTTATCCTTTTAGGGATATGCACTACAATCCACACGTTTTCTTTTGAACAATGTGCCTTCAAAATCGGTCTCTAAAACTCCTCACGAGTTGTGGATGGGTAGGAAGACATCCTTAAACCATATTCGCATATGGGAATGTTTGGCTCATGTCCTGTTTAAGGATTCGAATAAGTTGGAAGCACGTTCGAAAGTTTGTGTGTTTGTAGGATGTCCAAAAGGGACTAAAGGGGTTTATTTTTATAACCCAAAGGAAAATAAAGTTGTGGTTTCAACTAATGCAACTTTCTTTGAGGAGAGTTACATGGACGAGTTTAAACCTCGAAGCAAAGTGGTGCTTGAGGAGTTAAGGAGTGATCCGATCACTCCGGAGGTTCCGAATGAAACCATTCCGATCAATGTAGAAAAACCAAACAAACTTGAACAACAACCTCAGGGGCTTCGACATAGTGGGAGGATTGGGGGTCAACATGAGAGGTATATGTTCAATAAAGAGGTCTTTTTGGCTGAACCGGATGATCATGATAGGGATCCTTATACTTACACAGAAGCTATGGAGGATGTTGATTCAAAACTTTGGACGGAGGCCATGAACATTGAGATGAAGTCTAGGACGCAAAAGGAAGGAATCAATTATGAGGAAACCTTTTCGCCTCTAGCCATGCTTAAGTCCATCCGGATTCTCTTGTCCATAGCTGCCGCTCTCGACTACGAGATTTGACAAATGGATGTCAAGACGGTTTTTTGGAATGGCTATCTTGATAAGTCCATTTATATGGAACAACCAGACGGGTTCAAGGTCACGGGTCAAGAGGGTAAGGTTTGTAGGCTGCTAAAGTCAATTTATAGACTTAAGTAGGCTTCTCGTTCTTGGAACATAAGATTTGATTAGGTGATCAAGACTTACGGGTTTTCACAAAATATGGATGAGCCATGTGTTTATAAACACATTAAGGATAAGAAGGTGGTTTTTCTACTGCTTTATGTAGATGACATTCTGCTAATTGGCAATGACGTTGGGGCATTGTCATCAGTCAAATTATGGTTGACTAAGGAGTTTGACATGAAGGACTAGGGTGAGGCTAATTTTATTCTCAGTATCCAGATCTTTCGGGATAGAAAGAACAAAATGATAGCTTTGTCCTAAGCCGGCTACATAGATAAAATTCTCAGGAGGTTTGCAATGTAGGATTCCAAGAAAGGTGGGCAACCATCTAGGTCTGGAATTACTCTTCTTAAGAGAGACTCTCCAAAGTCTTATGAAGAAAGAGAATACATAAAGAAGGTGCCTTATGCTTCGGCAGTGGGTAGTCTCATGTATGCCCTGCTTTACACACGACCAGATATTAGTTATGCGGTTGGGATTGTAAGTCGATTTCAGGCGGATCTAGGACCAAACCATTGGGATGCGGTAAAGCATATTTTCAAGTACCTGAGAAGGACTCGAGGGTATATGTTTGTATATTTGGGTGAAGACTTGACTCCTTTAGGATATACTAACTCAGATTTTCAATCCTGTCTGGATTCTAGGAAATCGACTTCAAGTTTTGTGTTTACTCTGGGCGGCGGTGCCATCAGTTGGAGAAGTGCTAAGCAAGATTGCACTTCGGATTCAACGATGGAGGCAGAGTATGTGACTACTAGTGATGCTTCGAAAGAAGCAGTGTAGCTCTGCAAGTTCTTTGGAGATCTTGAGGTAGTTCCTCTTATGGATAAGGTTGTATCATTGTACTGTGATAACAGTGCGGCGGTAGCTAATGCTAAGGAACCAAGATTTCACAAGAAGAGTAAGCATATTGATCGGAAGTATCATGTGATAAAGGACTTCATTGAGGGTGGGCATGTCACGGTGTGCAAAATCGCGTTAGAGGACAATTTAGCTAATCAATTTACGAAGACACTTGCTGAGAGAGTCTTCGAAAGGCATGTGGAAGCTATGGGGATGTGAGATTTGTCATATTTACTTACTTAGTGCAAGTGGGAGAATGTAATACATGTATACCCTAAGGAGTAAAAATGTAATAAGTTTTTGGAGACATTTTTATCAATAAGGAATTTATTCATTATTTATATACCAAATCTTGTCCTCTTTACGTTCATATTTGTTGAATGTATGTTAAGCAAACAATAGTCTGAGACTGTCGGTCTAAACCTTAAGAATTGAGCATATGATAGACAGATTATGCGGAAGACACAATTTTTAAGATGATAGTCTAAATCGTACGATCCACAATCGAGGGAATAAAGTTGAGCGCTTTATTCATGCAAAGATTGTTATGTTATCTATATCCTTTTTGGGAGATGGTTTGTCTTTATCATTGGAGATGGACTCCGTGAATAGAAACATTGGCACGTTGTCATAAGCGACGATGTGTTGGATCGGGACATAAAGTGAATTGATTTGGATTAATAATTCTGTCTTGGCAAATCGATTCACTTTAGACAATCATTTGTGTTGTATTTTAATCTTGAGATGAATAGTGGGCCCCTTGTCTTGACTTGTGTCTTTTGATGCACCAAAGGGTGACACCTACATCTTAATAGTGATATGCATGTCGGTACGTTGGAGGCATGACTCTTGATAACGTAGACATGTTATTCATAGATATGGAATCTATAACTCTTCTTTTAGATAAAATTTTTAGTGAGGTTCAATTTGATATTCTCTTTGAAAGCTAGCAATGTCGCTTTGCTCGTGTCCTTCGTGTTTAGAGTTTGGCATCAATCGACTGGTTTTATCCATTAAATGCAGTGATTCTTTCTAATAAGGATTGGTCATGCTTGATTTATGTGTCGAGCGAGTCTTTTTTTCTCGTCAGGTCTTGACACATGTATTTCGTCCTTGTGCTTCATTCATTTTCACTAATGGATTCAATCAATGTCTAGATCGAATTCCCTTAATAATCATTTGCGACTATTTTTTAGTAAATATTTGTTTGATTTGAAATATAATTTTACCTTAAAAAAATACTAACACAAATTCATGCCAATCCTCGACACTCAAAAATTCCTAAAGTAAGGCCTAAAGAAAATGTTATAGTGGGTGTGACCCACTTAAAAGTGAAGGGTGTAAATCTTTTGCCTCAACCTCAAGTTAGAAAAAAAGGGGAAAAAACTCGTAAATACCAAACCAATTACCGTCCTCCACGTCATTGGGCGTGACGTGGTCGTCACATTCCTCATTACCCAAAACACCCTTAACCTTCTTTCACAAAGACGGAAGATATCCGCCAAAGCCACGAGAAGTCGTCCCCTTTGGTGGTCGCCGAGCGAGTCTCGTCTGCCCATGATAAGACTTTTGACATACTGAAACTCAAACTCACCTGAGCTTCACTCTCTGATTCATCAATGGCAGATCCACTTCGACCCATTTACCATTAAAATACCCAAACCCGTCACCAATAAGTTTTTTTTTCCCTTTTGAACTACCTAATGGAGACCCGTTTTAGATCCGGATTTTGTGTTCTGATCGTTCTGGTTTTCGTGGGACTATGTGGGGTTGGTTCCGTTTGTGCTGAGAATCGAAGACCCAAGAATGTCCAGATTGCTGTTCAGGCCAAATGGTCGGGAACTCCTTTGCTTTTAGAAGCTGGGTACGGTTTTTTTTTTTTTTGTGTGGGATTTTATTTTGAATTTATTTTTTTTCATTCTGAACAGTTGAAGAAGTGAGTATTTGTGTTTGTTTCGTGTTAGTGTTATTGAATTTTCAAAGGGTATTCGACTTTCTATTCTTATTACAATTATATGATGGAAGTTCAGCAGATTGAAAAAAGATGAAGAAGAACAACTTAAGAGTATATTCCACAAACTTTGCCAATTGGACCCTTAAAATGAAGTGTCAGTTATTTTTTGCTAAGTTGTCAAATGATTGTGTTTTTCTTCTCAAAATTTCATTTTCTTGGTTTTGGAACTTATTTTTGTTTTCTCTAGACGATTTCTTGTGCTACATCTATCTTTTATTTTTGTATTTTATTGTTCTGATAAAAATGGAGAACTTTTTGTTATATTATTTGTGTTGTTTACATCGGGTTTATGATTATCGTTGAGGGTAGAGTTGATTCTTCCTTCAAGGAGTCTGTGATTTTGTTGGTTTTTTATTTTTTATTTTTATTTTTTATTCTTTAGTGCTGTTATTTTGTTATGCTGGTTGTCTGTTTTTGAAGGCTATCTCATCGTGTTGTGTTCTTCTCCTTTTTGTTTTAGTAAAATTTCTTGTTTGTCATGAAAAATAGTAAGACGATATATTTATACATGCCAAATTTTTATTTTAGGAACTAAGATATCATTAAGAACAGCTTTGTAGTAGAGAAAAAAATGAAAAGCTTGGAGAATGAGTTCAAAATTGAAGAAGGACGAAACGGAAATATTACAGTGCAAACTTCTTGTTCAAGCGATCAAATAGATAGTTCGCTGCAGCGTTCTAATTCAAATAAATAAACTTTTTTGTCCAGATTTGATAAAGATAGTATATGGATGATTTAATCACTTTTTTCCCAAGATAATTATTATCTTAATATTTTCTCCTTGAAAAATTGTCATGTCTTCCAAGCAAAGGAGCCAGATGGCTGCATCACCATAAAACTAGAAATTATCCCCTTTCTTTATTTCAGCATTCCCTTGGATTGTGATTAATTCTTTTTTGTTTTGCCTGCAGTGAATTATTATCTAAAGAGTGGAAGGACCTTTTCTGGGACTTCATTGAGGTTTGGCTTCACTCTGAGAAAAATGATGCTGATTCTTATAGCGCAAAGGATTGTCTAAAGAGAATTTTAGGACACGGGCGCACTCTTTTAAGTGAACCTTTGGCTTCAATATTCGAATTCACTCTTACTTTGAGATCAGCTTCCCCGCGATTGGTGCTTTACAGACAATTAGCTGAGGAGTCTCTTTCGTCTTTTCCTTTGACTGATGAAAGTACTCAAAACAGTGTCGGTGAGGGAGTTACAGAAACAAATGAGAACTTGCAAACAAAAAAATCAGATCCCTTAAGTGTTGGTGTGAACCCAAAGAGCCCTGGTGGAAAATGTTGTTGGGTGGATAATGGGGGCACTCTATTCTTTGATGTTGCAGACTTGCAATTGTGGCTTGACAACACTAGTGATCTGTATGAATTGCTCCATCTCGTTTTGGTTTATTAGTTGCGTATCTCTCATTTCCTTACATTTCTTCTTTGTATCCTTTTTTTCAGAGCTGGAGATTCATTTCAGCAGCCTGAACTTTTTGAATTTGATCACATCCACATTGATTCAAGTGTTGGAAGTCCAGTTGCTATTCTTTATGGAGCTCTTGGAACTGATTGCTTTCGCAAGTTTCATTTCACCTTAGTTGAAGCTGCTAAAGAGGTCCATAACTTGCATTGTAGCATTGCTTTGTCGCTATATTGTTGTTAGAGACACAGACCGGGCTTGTTTTTTGGTTGCTTCCTGATTTTGCATGTTTTGCATTCTAATGACCAGGCTTTTTTTTTAGGTTGCTTACTGATTTTGCATGTTTTGCATTCCAATGTGTATGTTTCATAGTTGTTGGATTTCCTTTTGACCGGACTTCTTGATCTCTTTCTTTTATAATTGGATTTTCTTGTCAATGATAGGAAGTTTCTTATAAAAATAGATGTACTTTTGGAGTAGTTCTTTTTTGTGCTTCTTTATTGGAGTTCACAGAAAAATAGGTTGAAGTTCCATTTCTATGAATTGGAAAAATGTTGTGTAACCCCCATTTCCAAATAAAGAAAAAAGTAATAACTGTTTGTGATCTTTTCTTCTTTTTGTGTGTGTGTGTGTGTGTGTGTGTGTGTGTGTTTTCTCCGTGTGTTGTGCGTCTTGCTTTTTTAGCTTGTTTTGATGAACTATTGGTTTTCTGAATTTTAGTAATCCTCCAAAAAGGTGTGAATTTATTTACTTTCCTCTAAGATAGCTGATATATAACCATAATAACTTCCAGGGAAAAGTTAAGTATGTTGTCAGACCTGTATTACCTTCTGGATGTGAAGCGAAAACTGGCCATTGCGGTGCTGTTGGTACAAGAAATTCTTTAAACTTGGGTGGTTATGGTGTAGAGCTTGCTTTGAAGAATATGGAATACAAGGCTATGGATGATAGTACAGTAAAGAAAGGTTAGAATAGTTGAATTTACAGTGGTCCTCCTTTTTTAAATCCTTGCTTTGTCTTGAAAATAGAAGTCATAAAATCTGATATTTTGAACATGCTTTACCTTTCTAGTCAATGTAACCATTAGTCATCTGGGCATTTCTTTTCTCGTCCCTTTGTTAGTGGCTTACAGTTCAAACGTCTTAATAGATAACACTGTTTAGCTTTTATAAATCCCAAGTTGCTTGGAATAAATTGCTGCCTTTCATTCGCTGTTTCTCATTCTCTTCCACTTGAACCATTTGTGTTGTGTGTGTCTTTTATAAGAGAGACAAATTCATTGAAGAATAAAAACCATAGTATGACACATCCAAGGAGAATATATCCTCAGACAGCTCAGAAAAGAAAATAAAAACAAAACAAACAGAAACATGAAAACTAAATAAAAAAGGAGAGAGTTTTTAATTTGTTCTGTCGGTCTTGTGCATGGACTGCGTAGGATGTGAATTTGGTACATACAATTATCATGCATCCTTAGTTTAAATTGCTACTCGCTGCCATTTTTAGGTCTTGCTTCGGTGTTTAATTTTGAAAAGAAACTTTAGAAAAAGTAAATAACCTGCAGAATGCTGCACCATAGAACATAGATTTTAATTGTCTCGGAATGAATCGTGCGAAGTAAAATTATTGAAGTTCTTGATGTTTGTAAAAAATGTTCTCTTTGATGCATCAGTCGTGATTTAGTAATCAATAAGAAATTACCCTAAAAATTGTGAGATTTGAGTTGTAGGTATCGCATTGGAAGATCCTCATACCGAAGACCTCAGCCAAGAAGTTAGAGGGTTCATATTTGCTAAAATTCTGGTTTGTTGTCCTTTATTGTTACCTTATTTTAACAATAGTGATTGTATCCAGTTTCTTTTCAAAAACAATACAAGCAATTATACCTTAATTGTAGTGAGTTTTGAGAACAATTGACCACTTGATAAATTATGTTTCAGCAAAGAAAGAGTACAAATTTTATTCTTCCTGAAGGACCTTTGTGTCTTCAGATTCCATGCTCTCTTTTACCAGCTGAGATGTCTCTGGTTGTCTGGTAGTCTGAACTGAGTTGGGGCAGTTGGCATTATAATGTTGTTTCTGCATGATTGTTAATTTCTTTTGTTTTCTTTTCTTTTTCACTCTTCCTCTGCAGGAGAATTATCATTATTAATATGAAAACACTGCAAACTGTTTTGTTTGTTCTATACTAGTCACAATTTTACTTTTATATATTTCTAATTTTTTTTCCTAGAATATTAAAAAACAGGCCCTTTTCCCTCATAAGCAGTCAAATTTCTTAGGAAAAGAAATGGAAATTTGAAGGTACAGCCAAGATAGAGAACAAGTCCAACAAAACAACAAAAGAAAGAGAACTATAGAAAAGAGATACAAAAACTAATCCGACTAATGAAAATGTTCTATCATCAAACATTAACCATGTGAATTGAAGCTTAAATTTTGTGCCTATTTGGAGGAGTCATTTGTTTATGATAGAAGATGCATGAAATGTTAGGGCTAGAACTTTTTTGCCCCACTCATGGTTAAAGATGATTTTTTTCCCCGTCTTTTCGCTTGCAGGAACGCAAACCTGAGCTAACATCGGAGATAATGGCTTTCAGGGATCATCTATTATCAACAACAATATCTGATACACTTGATGTTTGGGAACTAAAAGGTTTTATATTGAAAAGATTTTCTCGTGTTAGGTATAACAAACTGCAAGCAATTTGTTTGATGGTGTTCTTTCAACAGATCTAGGACATCAAACTGCACAGAGGATAGTACAGGCCTCTGATCCTCTGCGGTCCATGGAGGAAATCAATCAAAATTTTCCTAACATTATTTCTTCTTTATCTCGCATGAAGGTACAGAAGTCTGTAACAGTTTTTTAAAGTTTTATATAACTAACATGTTGAATGGAGAGTTTGCATTATTTTCAGCATGAATTTCCAGTGTAACTGTGGTGGATATATTGTGCCAATATTTTTTGACATATGGTGCATCTAAAGACTCCCCTTTTTACAAATTTGTTTATTTTTCTGTTTTCCAGCTTAATGATTCAGTCAAAGATGAAATAACTGCAAACCAGCGAATGATCCCGCCTGGCAAGTCCTTAATGGCTCTGAATGGTGCTTTGATCAATATCGACGATATGGACCTTTATTCGTAATGCTTTTGCTCCCACTGAGTTTCTTTTCCTCCCTTTCTTATCAAAGACCTTGCTGTTTTTGTTTTTGTTTTTGTTTTTCTTTTTGCCCCTATTTTGAAGCCATTTGCTAGTGATAGTATAATTTTAGCTGATTTTTTTACTTCCATTTTTATCTATTTTGTATTTCTTGGATGCCTACTTGACATGTCTATAAACCAACAATTTAAACTAAAAGAGCTCATGTGCAGTTGACTTTTTTTTTTTTTTTGGGAATTAGAAAACTCCTTTTATTGGCTGATGAACTCATGTGCACTTGACTTTGTTTGGTGGTACAGAGTTAGAAAGAAAATATGGGGCGCTTCCAAAGGCTTCCCTTTTTTTGATTATTTTGCAATGGAAAGATGTAGTGGGTTGTTTATTTAGTCTTTTCAAGCTTTTCTTTTGATACTATTTCCTTACTGTTTTCTGCAATTCTTGAGGATATCTAGTCATTGTTTCCTTTTGTACTGTTTCAATATCAATAAAAGATGTTCCTTATGTAAAAAAAAAAAAAAAAGAGAATAGGAAGATATATCAGTAGATGGAACTTTTTTGGGATGGACTAGAAATTTTGGCTCCTCTATTGGCTCCCATATCTGAAAATGTGCCTTTGTATGTTTCTTATTAAAAAAGAAGCCATATCTGTGGGTAGAGCTTTCCTTGGATGGACTAAAATTTGTGGCTCCTCTATCTATTCCCATCTCTGAAAATGTGCATTCCTGTATTGGAAGGATATTTTAATTTTCTTCTTCAATTCTGTTGCATATTTGTTTATTTTTGCTTTATTTTTTGTAGTTTTTGGTTTTTGTTTCCACGGAATGGGATTAGCTCCCTCCCATCATACACTCATCCATATTTGTAATGACAGAATTCCATCTCAGAACTATGGTATGAAAAAGTGGCTTTACCAACTGAACAAGCTTGTACATTTTGTGATGGAAAAGATTCAATACTCAGCATCTGCAATTTCTTATCTATTTTGACTATTCGCAAATGAAAATGTCAAGTGCAGTTTCTCGTATTTGATTGTCATGCAATGAAACAATTATTCCCTTGTCTGGAAGAAAGGAACTATGTTATACAAATCTCTTTCTGTCCAGAAGTAGTTGAACCTTGTGTGTTGTGTTTCTAGAACTATGTTATACAAATCTCTTGTTGTTTGGCCTCAGGCTTAGCTCTATTGGTAACCAAATATTTGATCTGTCACCCCCTTAACATAATAATTGAAAAAAAAAAATCTTCTTGATGTCTTGTTGAAAGAACCCGTTTAGACAAGGCTGTCATGTTGCCAGATATGTTTATTGTCATATCGAGCTTGGTTAAGCTCAACATGGACCTTGTTAATTTGATGGACTTTGTTAATTTGATGCTCATTTGAATGTTCAAAATTTTCGTAATCGAATTATATTTTTTACTTTCCTACATTTAACAAGATTTTCTCCTTTCTTTCATAGGTTGGTTGACATGGTACATCAAGACGTATCATTGGCTGATCAGTTTTTAAAATTAAAGGTGATTACCATTCAATTTTATTATCCTAATAAGCTGGAATATCGCATAGACGATCAAGAAAGTATGGTGAATTTTGACTCTCCTTTTAATTTCATGGAACAAATTGCTTAAAATTCTCTTAATCACAGATTCCTCGTACCTCTGTACGGAAACTCCTGTCAACTCTGCCTCCCCCAGACTCCAGTATGTTTCGGCTTGATTTTCGATCAAATCATGTTCATTATATCAATAATTTAGAAGAAGATGCAATGTATAAGCGATGGAGGAGCAATATAAATGAGGCAAGAAAATATCCCATCTGAAATTATAACTTTTCTTTTGTCCCTTTTTTTAAAAAATAATTTTTCCTCCTTTTTCCAGTCATATGGCTTCACAAATGAAAGGCTTTATAATAAAAAAAAAGTTTCTAAACTTGTGCAGATTTTGATGCCGGTTTTCCCTGGACAGCTACGGTACATTCGCAAGAACCTTTTCCATGCTGTTTCTGTTATTGATCCAGCTACCATATGTGGTCTTGAGGCAAGTTTATGTCTTCTAGTGGAAGAAGGTTCTCATTTATTCTGTTATCTGGCTTCTGATTATTTATGATTGGGATCTTGCAGTCAATTGACATGATAACATCTTTGTACGAGAATAGTTTTCCCATGAGATTTGGGGTCATACTGTATTCGTCAAAGTTGATTAAGCAGATTGAAAATAGTGGCGGTGAAATAAATACTTTGACTGATAGCAAAAGTTTGAACAAGGAAGACTTATCTAGTTTGGTAATTTTCTCTTTAGCTTCTGCTTCAATTTTTGAGGTCCTCTTCCCCGAGTTTGGTCGAAGTAGGCCGTTATCGGCTTTCATGATGCCCCCTTTATTTGTTCTGCAGAGTTCTTTTTTATCTTCTAATAGGATATCATATATGTGTGTGTGTATATATATATATATATATTTCTTCTGGAATGCTGATGGTCCTCTACTTTTCAGATTATCCGTCTCTTCCTTTATGTTAAGGGAAACCATGGAATTCAGACAGCTTTCCAGTTTTTGAGCAATGTATGAGTTGTTTCTACCGTGCTTTTCTTCTAATTCTTTTTGGTTGACATGTTCTCCAATAGTTTTATATGTTGGGGAAGAAAAAACCTAATTCTATAAATGATTGTTTCTCATGATAGATAAATAAATTGCGGATCGAATCAGACGGTCCCTCTGATGATGCTCTAGAAAGGCAACATGTGGAAGGAGCATTTGTAGAAACCATCTTGTGAGTTCTCTATATAAATTATATGTTATTTTTCCTTTTTAATAAATATGTTAATTATGTATGACATCTAACATAAGGGTGAGTTCTTGTTCCTGTGCTTTTCCTCTCGTAGCATTGACTAACATGCAGTCTCAAACTGAGATGATATTAATGGATGGTTTCATTCTATTTCTGTAGGCCAAAGGCAAAATCTCTTCCTCAAGATTTGTTACTAAAGCTACAAAAGGACCAAACTTTCGAGGAATTGTCTCAAGAAACCACCATGTTTGTCTTTAAGCTGGGTCTGGCCAAGCTGAAGTGTTGCTTGTTAATGAACGGACTTGTCATTGATTCTAATGAGGTATTGTGTTGGATTCTTTGACGGTTGATAATTCTATCTTTAGCAGAATATTTGACATGTTTAATGATGATTATTATTTATTAATATTATTATTATTATTATTCTCATCATCATCATCATCATCACCATCAGCAGGAGGCTCTTATGAATGCAATGAACGATGAGCTTCCCAGAATACAGGAGCAAGTTTACTATGGGCATATAAGTTCTCGCACAGATGTACTTGACAAATTTCTGTCGGAAAGTGGCATCAGCCGCTATAATCCACAGGTGTAGTATCTCCTAAGAAAACATATGCTTTATGCTTTGTGTATTTTCGATGCTTTTTTGTTTTTGTATTTTTATAATCCCTTTTGTAGATCATGACGGATGTAAAGCCGAGATTCATATCTCTGTCTACATCCATTCTTGGAGAGGAAGTTGTATTAAACAATGTTAACTACCTGCATTCTCCTGAAAGTAAGCTTATTTTGTTGAACTTTGAGTTTTAGTTATCATCCCGCTTAAGTCGTCATTGACTGGTGGTTAATACCTTCCTATGCAGCCATTGATGATTTGAAGCCTGTCACTCATCTTCTTGCTGTTGATGTCACATCGGGAAAAGGGATGAAGTTGCTTCGTGAAGGCTTACGCTATCTGGTTAATGTCTATAACCAATATGCTACCTTTTCTTAATTTTCATGATAGATCTATTACTATCTTTGTCATCATTGTCTCCATTATCAAAGTTTTTCATCGCCATCTTTGTCATAGTTGATTTTTGTATTATAATGCAGATGGAAGGATCAAAGGTCGCCCGATTGGGTGTGTTATTTAAGTGCAATCATGATGCTGATGTTTCTAGCCTTCTCTTTGCTAAGGTTTTTGAAATCACCACGTCTTTGTACAGGTTTGTTCGGTCTATGAAAACAAATGGTTTGCCACAAATTCATATTTCATGTGGGTCATTTAACTGCTTGTTGAACGTCTCATGCAGTCATAAGACAAGATTATTAGACTTCTTGGATCAGTTGTGCTCATTCTATGAGAAAACATTCCTGCCTATGCCATCTGAAGCTTTTGGGAGCGTTCAGGCTTTTGTGGACAAAGTTGCAGAGATTGCTGTGGCTAATGGGTTATCATCCAAGACCTACAACACTGCCCTCTCTGATTTTTCAGCTGACAATATGAGAAAACATTTCAATAAGGTAGGCGCTTTGGGTTCTGATCTTTGTGATTTATTAGAAATTGAAAACTTTTGGTACCTTTTCTTCAGAATATTCTTTCTACGGCTTGTGAAAATTGGTTCAATGGCAGAGAATTCTTTCAAAAGCTATCTTTAAGAAGGGTCTTTACAAGTTTTGTGATTTTTGTCTCTAAGCTCATTGGAGAGTGATTTTTTTCCTTTTCAGGTTGCACAGTTTTTATATAGGCAACTTGGGCTTGAGTCGGGTAGCAGCGCTGTCATTACTAACGGAAGGGTGAGTTTATGCTGAAAACCTCGGCATTTAGTTGAAATGTGATATTAAAATTTAGTTTAGTTGCTCTTGGTAATTAGGAGCTAGATTCGTTGGCACAGTTAATGTTTGTTTAGCCATTTATGTAATGTTATTCGGCTTCTCCATTGTTGCTTGTCATTTCTGACAACTGTAATGGATTATTTCTTTTGTCTTCGTGAGTGTAATCATCTTCCTATAATATGGAATTTTAAATGTTTATGAATTTGTTGTTGCTTTGTTATTATTATTGTTGTGGTATAAACTGCATGATTTGGCATTTCTAGGTAATGTTTCCGAGTGATGGGAACACGTTTTTGAGGCATGATCTGCATCTTTTGGAGTCAGTGGAGTTTAAGCAGAGAATAAAGTACATTGTGGAAATTATTGAGGAAGTGAAGTGGCAAGACGTGGATCCTGATACACTAACAAGGTTTCTTGGATATTGTTCCTCTTTCTGGTGGTCATTTTTTATTTTTTATTTTTATTTGGACTTAATTCGGGGTGGTGGAGGAAGTATGAATGCAAATGGGTCATTAGGTCAGAAAGGGATTCTTTTTTTTTTTTTTTGATGCAAATTTGTTGAGAAGAATTTTAGGAATTCATGCAGGACAGGGTTCTGTTTTGGTTTTTTTTTCCTCTTTTGATTTTCTGAAGTTGGCAGGTTGTGGTAATTTTCTGAAGTTTATTTTATTCTTTACATTGTTTCCTGTAGGTTAGCTGGATCACTTTTCCTCCTTTGGTTTGTTTTCTCTTTTCTTTAAAAATTTGTCTATTATAAGGGGAAAAAAAAGATTGGCTAGCACAATGCCCATCTCTGTTAAGTAAATCTTGAAATTTTTGCTATTTTTTTTTTCTTTTTTAGCGTTAGAAGTTTACTATATAAAAAAAAAAGAAACAAGTTTTACAAATTGTTTCAACGCAATTATTTCTTTCCTTCTGTTTTGAACATGACTGAGCAATATGGAACTCATGATCAATTTGCAAATTGAAATTGCAGCAAATTCATTAGCGATATTGTTATGTTGGTTTCCTCTTCAATGGCTATGCGGGAACGTAGTTCTGAGAGTGCACGTTTTGACGTTTTGCAAGCACAAGATAGGTATTTTTCCTTTTAATCAAACTATTTGTCTCTCTGTCAATGTGCATCTAATGTAGATCCCTGTTTTGCCTATGTGTGCGCACAAATAATTATTGTGTTAATTTTCTTTTTACAAGAAACCCAATATAGCTCGACTTTTATGATAAGTTGGTGATGTTAACTTGCCTAATTTGTCAAACATTTTCAAATAAGTTGCAGAATTAGACTATTAATTGTTGATTTTAATGGAGAATTTGGAGGATATGGTTTTGTGAATTTGGTGGTCTCATTGTTAATTTTTTCTTACATTTCATTTTACAAAAAAAATTCTACAGTGCCGTTATCTTAGGCAATGAAAATTCAAGCATCCATATTGATGCAGTCATCGATCCTTTGAGTCAAACTGGCCAGAAGGTTTCTTCACTTCTTCGTGTTTTGTGGAAATATATTCAGCCTAGCATGAGGATTGTTCCAAACCCGATGGTGAGTCTATTTCCTTTGTGTTATTTCCATTTGTCAAGCATGTGCAATGACATTGCCATTACTTTCTTAAGAACTGTGTATTCTGTTAGTCTTTTTCTCCTTTCTTTGTCCATAATCTTGCCATATTTGTCCTTTGTTATATTCCGTTATACAGCCCTTTAAATGCTTTAAAATTTTCCACAAATAATCTTTTTTAATTGACCAAGAAAACCAAGATATATGCATGTGCATGTGTGTGTGTATCAGATTCACACACGGACGCATCAAATGATGAAGAATCGGATGGCTTTTGTTAGTCAAGAGCAGCATCTCACCCCTAGAATAATTAACATATTTCATTGAAATATTCTGCGCATGTTATTATGAAATATAAAATATATGTATTTTGTGTTTCTTTCAGTTCTTGTACCTTTTTTTCTTTTTTGACAAAACTTTATTTGTTAAGAATGAGGAGTACAACAGAGGACAAGGGGTCCACCTTCCAGTACTTTTACAAACATAGTTGTCTAAGTTTTACATGTGCTTGCGGAACTAAATTCTTTCTTCCTTGCAGAGTTCCCTTGTTGATCTTCCTCTAAAAAATTACTACAGATATGTAGTACCATCGATGGTAAGCTTGCCAACTATTATGTAGAAACTCTAGCTTTAACTTGGGGGGCTCTGGCTCTGTTATCTAAATCTTGCTATACTTTGTAGGATGACTTTAGCAGCATTGACCAGACAATAGATGGCCCTAAAGCATTTTTTGCAAACATGCCATTGTCCAAAACCCTGACGATGAATCTTGACGTTCCCGAGCCATGGCTTGTTGAGCCTGTAATTGCTGTGTATGATTCTTTTTTCTTAACCAATGCACTCTTCCTCTACTTGAAAGGGAAAGAACAAAATATGAATACCTTTCACCCTCATTCTATCGTTACTACAAAATATTCCTATTTTGAAATGTTAAATTTGTAATATATAAATTCACACACACACAACATACATACATATATATATATATACACACATTTAACTTGTATTACGACTTCAATCATTTTCACTATTTTCCTTTTTCTATTTCTTTTTTCATTCTAATTGACAGCCATGACATGGACAATATTTTACTTGAGAATGTTGGCGACACACGGACATTGCAAGCGGTATTTGAACTTGAAGCTCTTGTTCTGACTGGTACGATTGTCTTCTCGTAAGAGTAGATATAATTAAGTGCAAGTTACAAGTGAGAGATTACTGTGTTTCTGTTATGTATTAACAAACCATATCTAAGCAGGTCATTGTTCTGAGAAAGATCATGATCCTCCCAGAGGCCTACAACTGATTCTTGGCACTAAAACTACACCCCACTTGGTTGATACTCTTGTAATGGCCAATCTAGGGTATTGGCAAATGAAAGTCTCTCCTGGGGTGTGGTATTTGCAACTTGCCTCGGGTAGAAGTTCTAAGCTTTATGATTTCAAGGAAAATGGTGATGGAAATCAGCAAAAGCCATTGTCAAAGCAAATCACAATAAATGATTTGCGGGGTAAAGTAGTTCATTTGGAAGTAGTGAAAAAGAAAGGAAAGGAGCAGGAGAAATTGCTGGTCTCGGAGGATGATGACAGTTCACTCGATGACAAGAAAGTTAGCTCTTGCTGCTATTAGCTTCCTATTATTTATCTTTCATCATAGTCATCAATGTATTGGTGTTAATTACATGAGTTTCTTCTGCTTGAATGATTATAGGGAAACAGTTGGAACTCCAACCTTTTGAAATGGGCTTCTGGTATTATTGGTGGCAGTGAGCAATCAAAGAAGAGCAAAAGCACATTAGTGGTAAGTAATTTTGTTTCGTTCTATGTTTTTGTCAGCTCATTTCTTTATGCTCTCTCTCTTTCTTTTTTTTCCCAACTATCTCTAGTTGGTTATAAGCTTTTTATCTTTCAAAACATATAATTCATGTATTTGTTTGATCTATTTAGTCCTCTTACGCTTTTATTTCTCTTTGTTTTGGTTGTGTCTTCTAATAAAGTTTGTGTCCATCTAACTTATGAACTTTGACATGACGTACACACGAATTTGGCACAAATCTATTTGTTAATACCTTTGCTTTATTATAACTTTTTAGGAGCAAGGAAAGAGTGGACGACATGGAAAAACAATAAATATCTTTTCAATAGCTTCTGGACACTTGTAAGTATTGCTTCTTTTAGATGGTTTCTATTGTTGATCTATCTGCAATTATCCCTTCATTTCTTGTTTTGTTTTTGTAGTTTTCTGAGAGAGATAATCTCTACTGCCATTAGAAGGATTGTACATGGCATTATATGAAGTTAAATAGCTAATGGGAAAACAGATCCTAGTGGGATTCCCTAATTGACTCTATACCAAATTTAGGCAAGTCTAACATTAGGTAACTATAAGTCTAACTATGCAGCAAAGTAGTCAATTTCCAACAACTACAATTAATGCACATGTTTCACGATCCCTAGAATAGCCTTATTAGCTCCTACAAATCCAACATCCCCCTCAAGTTGGTGCATAGATATCAATCATGCCCAACTTGCTCACAAGAAGCTCAAAATTAGGCCTAAACAACCCCTTGGTGAGAATATCAGCTATTTGGTGCATAGTCGGGACAAAAGGCATTCAAATAGCTCCACAATCATTCTTCTCTTTGATGAAGTGTCTGTCAATTGCTACGTGTTTCGTGCGGTCATGTTGCACTGGATTTTGTGCGATGTTGATAGTAGCTTTGTTATCACAATAAAGCTTCATTAGCGTGTTTATTGGCATCTTTAGCTCCTTGAGAATTCTTTCCACCCATAGCATCTCACAAACTCCATTAGCCATAGCTTTGTATTCTGCTTCAGCGTTGCTCTTGCAACTACATATTGTTTTTTGCTTCTCCATGTGACCAAGTTTCCCCAAACATAAGTACAATATCCTGACGTAGATCTCCTGTCAACAATTGACCCCACCCAATCTGCATCAGTGTTTGCCTCAATGCTCTTTTCCTGGACTGTCTTTCAAATTTTGAAGAATCCGATAAATAGCTTCTAGGTGTTTCTCATAAGGCGAATGCATAAATTGACTTACCAAACTTACAGCAAAAGCAATATCTGGCCGTGTATGAAATAAGTAGATCAATTTCCCCACTCATTTTTTATACCGAGCTGTATTCACTGGATCACCTTCCTTGTCATCTCCAAGTTTTTGATTGGGATCAATTGGAGTATCTACTGGTCTGCAACCGCTCATCCTAGTCTCCTTAAGAAGATCAAGAACATACTTCTTTGGGAGACAACAATTCCCTTCTTTGATCTTTCAACTTCCACACCAAGAAAGTATCTCATAGGTCCTAAATCTTTGGTCTCGAATGTTAAGAAGAGGGAACTTTTCGACTGGTTTATCTCAAATACATCATCTCTGATGAGAATTATATCATCCACATTCACAATCAGCACAACTATTTTCCCACCCTGTGAATGTTTAATGAACATTTTATGATCAGCTTGCCCTTGAGTGTACCCTTGACTTTTGACAAACCGAGTAAATTTCTCAAACCAAGCTCATATAAAGATTTCTTCAGTCTGCATACCTTTTAAAACTATTTAAATTAATTTTTCTGATGATTTATTCATAAACTCATGAGCACATATATATAGGAGTTGGGCAGAATCCTATACTCCTACAAATAAGGGAAATTAACTAACTCTAGATATTCCTAAATGTTGGCTCGTAGGCCCTTATTCTATAGATTCGGTTTCTGGACAAATCTAGTAACAGATTAGAAAAAAATAAAATCAAGATTAACTTCCGTAACACCCTAAAACAAACTACCCGAGGATTCTACTCCCCCTCAAGCTGGTATGTAAATATCATGCATTCCCAGCTTGTTAACTAGATCCTCGTGACTTGGCTTATGAAGTCACTTTGTAAGAATGTCGGCAGTTTGCTCTCTAGTTGGAACATACGTCAAGCAAATTCTTCCGTTGTCGATCTTCTCCTTAATGAAGTGATGGTCAACTTCATGTTTGGTGCGGTCGTGGTGTACTGGATTCCGTGCTATACTTACAGCAGCGTTGTTGTCATAGTAAATCCTCATTGGTGTTTCCATAGGCATTTTCAACTCATCCATTAACCTTTCTAGCCAAACTCCACATATCCCATGAGCTAAAGCCTGAAATTCTACCTCAGCGCTGCTTCTAGCAACAACTGCTTGTTGTTTACTTCTCCAGGTTACTAGATTTCCCCATACGTAAGTACAGTGTCCTGAAGTAGATATCCTATCGACTGTAGAGCTTGCCCAATCTGCATCCATATAAACTTCAATTAATCTGTGATCTCCCGTTTTGAAGAGTAGCCCTTTTCCTGGTGTACCTTAATACTTGGTGGACCGCTTCAAGGTGTTTCTTCTTTGGTAAATGCATGAATTGACTAACCACGCTCACAGCAAACGCAATATCCGGCCTTGTGTGAGAAAGATAGATCAATTTTCCTACAAGTTTTTGGTATTGCTCACAGTTCACTTCTTCACCTCCTTCACTATCAAGTTTATTATTTGGCACTGTGGGAGTATCGGCATTTTTACATCCTAGCATTCCTGTCTCTTGTAGAAGATCGAGCACGTATTTCCTTTGAGAAACCACAATCCCCGCCTTACTCCTTGCAACCTCCATGTCCAAGAAATACCTCAAAGTCCCGAGGTCCTTGAGCTCAAATTCACCCGCTAAGTACTCCTTTAATCTACTAAGTTCCTCTTGATCGTCTCTTGTCATGATAATGTCATCCACATATACTATCAAAATAGCAAGTTTTCCCTCTCTAGAATGCTTGAAGAAGAGCGTATGATTAGTTTGTGCTTGAAAGAACTTCTGACTCTTCACTGCTTGAATAAAATTTTCAAACCACTCTCTTGGACGTTGTTTGAGTCCATAGACTGATTTTTTTAGCATGCATGCCAAGTGGGGAGCCTTCTCGAACCTTGGTGGAGGATCCATATAGACTTTCTCATGTAGGTCACCATTGAGAAAAGCATTTTTTACATCCAGTTGTTGGAGTGGCTAGTCGAGATTAGCTGCAAATGACAATAGCACCCTCACAGTATTGAGTTTAGCTACAGGGGCAAATATCTCCTGATAGTCTATGCCATAGGTTTGAGTAAATCCCTTGGCTACAAGTCTTGCTTTATACCTGCTGATGCTTCCATCTAAATTGTACTTAACTGTGAATACCCATTTACACCCAACTGTCCTCTTACCTTTAGGTAGCTCAACAATTTCCTAGGTATCATTTTTCTCTAAAGCCCCCATTTCTTCCAACACGGCTTGCTTCCAGTTTCTATCTGCAAGAGCATCCTGTATATTTTTTGGAACTTCTATCTTAGATAGGGATGCAGTAAAAGCTCGAAATGTAGGAGAGTTTAGCATATGAAACAAACCTTGAAATAGGATGCTGAGTACACGATCTCGTACCTTTCCTAAAGGCAATAGGTAAGTATAAGTCACCACTGGTAGGGGCAAATTCTTGACCATGGGTGTCGGGCTCAAATATCTTCGGGCTAAAAGCCAAGTTTGGTTCAGATTCTTGAGATGGTTGAGCTTCTCTGAGGATGATTTCTTCGTGAGTAAACAAGCAAATTTGTTCAGTTTAACCGAGATGATGGACTTGGACTTAAAGATTTCAACCGAGACTGAGTTGAAGGAGACCGAGATGAGGGACTTTCCCTTGTTTCTGGACTACCTGAGTTTGTTTCTAGATTACCTGTGTCTAGACTATCCGTGGAGGACACAATAGGAAGAGTTGAGAGAGACCGCAAGTAGGCGCATCTATGTCTGACTGAAGTGGTTCCCAAGGCTCATATTCACTTAATGTCCCCCTGAAGAGGAGGCTTGGAAAAATAAGGCTGAGACTCATTGAATGACATATCCATGGACACAAACATGCGGCAGAGTGTGGGTGAATAGCATTTGAATCCACGTTGAGTGGTGAATTTCCTATGAACACACGCTTGACTGACTTGGGTTCAAGTTTGGATCGGTGTTGACTAGGTATATGGACATGTCTGAAATGTTTTTCCTGCCTTAGATTTTTCTTTGAGGAGGTAGAGCCAATAAACTCGTGTGATCATCAATACATGTTATGAACTAGTGGTTTCCAGAGATATTTTTAACATGTGAGGGACCCCAGATATCATTATGAATCAAGTTAAATGGGCGAGACTCTTTGTAGGCTTTGGGTGGAAATGATGTTCGAGATTGAATTGCCAATTGATAGAATTCATAGTAAAAAGAATTTGGATTTTTATTGATAAACAATTTTGGGAACAAGCGTTTAAGATAAAGAAAATTCGGGTGGCCTAACCTATTGTGCCACAATCTTATTACATCATCACTAGACACAGAAGAAGATGCACTCTCGGTATTTAGTGCTTGTTTCTCAGTATATCCATCATCTCCAAAGAACAAAGTCCGCCTTCCACTCTAGCAGTCCCAATCATCTTCCCCGATCTTTACTCCTGCAATTCACATAAATGAGGAGAAAATTTAGCAACGTAGCCTAGGTCCTTAGTCAGCTTGTTGATGGAAATTAAATTACAGTATAAACCGGGCACGTATAATACTGATTGAAGAATGACTGCATCTGACAGCCAGACGGAACCTTGGCCCACAATGGAGGAATAGGTGCCATCAGCTACCTTTACCTGTGATCCTTCATTGCATGGTTGGTAAGAATCAAATAAAAAAACGGTTAGATCTGTGGCCCCAGAATCAAAGATCCAGGGCTGTTGCTTGTTTTGTTGTGCACGAGAGGCCATACCTGTTTGTGCGAGGCTGCATACTGCTGTAGTTGGTTCATTACTGTAGGCGGGCTGGCTGAGAAGTTTATGAAGCTGTTTGAGTTGGCTTCTGCTCAGGAATACATTGACTTATTCATCATTGGTACCCAAGTTTTGACCTTTCTCTTCTGTTTTTACTTGATAGCCCTTACTCTTGTTGTTCGCACCTTTGATCCCAGTGTTTGGGGGCCTGCCATGGGGATCCCAACATTTTTCCTGAGTGTGGCCTGTTTTGTTGCAATGGTTGCACCAAGGATGCCCACCTTGTGAGTTCTCCTTCTGGTCTCCACTTGTTCGATCAGAAGAGCCTTTAACTGCCAAAGTGTTGATCTCAGCAGGTTGCTTCCCGGCTGAAGTGATCACTTGATCCCTTTTCCCGAGCATGACACGGCGCCTGCTAGCCTCTTGTTGTACTTCCGCAAATGCCTCGCCGATGGATGGAAGTGGTCTTCTTCCCGGAACCCTGCCTCTCACCTCATCCAAGTCTTTGTTCAACCCAGCCAGAAATTCGTACAAACGTTCCTTATCAAGGTGATTTTTGAATTTAACTTTACCTTCTAAATCTCCCCAGTCTGCTTCGCAGTACATGTCGAGCTCTTGCTAGAGAGTTTGAAGGGTGTTGTAATACTTCGTGACTTCAAGACTGCCCTGTCGCATATCTTTGAGTTTGTTTTTAATCTCAGATTTGAGAGGCATTTTCCAGGTCATGAGTAATTCTCCCTTACGGCATCCCAAATAGCTTTTGCTATCTGAAGAAAAAGATATGTGCGGCTGATGTGAGATTCCATCGAGTTTATGAGCCATGCCATTACAATGGAGTTATTGAGTTCCCATGAAGCATATGAGGGATCACTAGCCTCAGGTTTCAGAATTTCTCCCGTGATATAGCCCATCTTGCCGCGTCCACGTATTACCAGGAGTACTGACTGAGACCATTGGAGGAAATTTCTCTCATCGAGTTTGTGATTTGTTATCTACAGTGATTGCCCTTCTCCAAAGGATGCAGATGTGTGAACTGGAATCGGCACTTGAGATGTTTTTGAGGAGGACACCTCCTGCTCCACGCTCATTGTCGTTTTTTAAGGAAAACAGAAGGAAAAAAAGAGAAGAGTTGCAAAATAGAACGTGTGCCTCTGGTACCATAAAACTGTTTCAGAATTAATGTTTTTGATGATTTATTCATAAACTAATGAGTACATATATATAGGAGCTGGGCAGAACCCTATACTCCTACAAATCAGGGAAATTAACTAACTCTAGATATTCCTAAATATTGGCTCGCAGGCCATTATTCTATAGATTCGGTTTCTAAACAAATCTAGTAACAGAAAAGAAAAAAAATAAAATCAAGATTAACTTCCGTAACACCCTAAAACAAACTACTCGAGGATTTCTACACCTTTGTACCAAACTTTTCATCAAATATGGAGGTGCATCCATGTACGCTTCTACCTCTAAGTCTCCATTGAGAAATGCATTCTTAATATCTAAAACACCCGGTCTACTTCCATCCGGTATGAAGACATCTAAATTTTCAGGTAGATTGGTCGGGTTTTCAGGTAGAATGGTCAAGGTGGGAGGAGAATTATTTTGAGTATCTTCAGTTTGAAAAACATTATCGTCGATTTGAAAAACATCATCATCATGAAACATTGAATCTTCAGTTTGGTTCCCCCCACAAAATGAGGAGTGAAATATGAGCGTAATTCAAAAAACGTAACATCCATGGAAACAAACATTTTTTTTGGAAATAGGATCAAAGCATTTATACCCCTTTTGATTAGGTGCATAGCGAACAAACGCACATTTTGTGGCTTGGGGTTGAAGTTTTCCACGATTATGATTGGGAATGTGAACAAATGCGGTACAACCAAATATCTTCAAGGGTAAAAGAAGAAGTTAGCCCATTTGTTGGGTAAAATTTATAAAACACATCAAGAGGTGTTTCAAATTCAAAACTCTATTAGGTATCCGATTTATAAGATATGTAACAGTAAGAATCGCTTCCCCCCAAAGATATTTAGGTACCTTATTAGCAAAAAGTAAAGCCTGAGCTACTTCCAATGGGTGTTTGTTTTTTCTTTCAGCTAAATCATTCTATTTTGGATTGTCAATGCAAGAACTTTTGGTGAATAATTCCTTTTTTGGGGAAAAAAATGACTCAAACATTTTTTGAAATACTCCCGACCATTATCACTTCATAAAATTTGAATGGGTTTTTGAAATTGTGTTTGTACCATAGTGTAAGTTTTTGAAAATTTCTTCCACTTTAGATTTTTTTCATCAAATAAACCCAACTTAATCTTGTGTGGTTAATAAAAATTGCAAACCACTTTTTACTAGAAAATGTAGATGTTCCACATGGACGCTTGATATCACTATGGATCACAGTAAACGGTGTGGTTGGTTTGTAAGGTTGAGGGAAGAAAGATGCATGATGATGTTTAGCAAATTGACATACTTCGCATTGAAAAGAAGATGGATTCTTATTCAGGAATAGATTTGGAGACAAGTGTTTTAAATACTGAAAATTGGGATGGCCTAACCTATAATGCAATAACATAATATCACTATCCTTGAGAGCCTAAGCAAAATTTAAACAAGTACCTTGACATCATCCATTCGAGTCAAATCCATCTTCAAAGTAGTAAAGTCTATCCTTTTCCCTAGCACTGTCAATCATCCTCCCCGTGGTCAATTCTTGAAACTCACAATAAGATGAATAAAAATTAGCTTGACATTGCTGATCAGAAGTGATTTTACTGATAGACAACAAATTGCAAGGCAAATTGGGGACATGAAGTACTTCATGAAGAATTAACAAGGGAGTAAGCTTGGCTGTTTCTTTCCTGGCAATGATCTAGAGTGAACCGTCAGCAATCTTGACCTTTTTATTGCTTGCATAGGGACTATAAGATGAGAACAACTTGGAGCAACCAGTCATATGATCGGTCGCGCCTAAATCAATGATCCATGAACCAACAGAATTAGGAATGACACTTAGACATGCGGTAGTTAGAGAATTACCTTTTGGAGCCACAGAACAAGATGGGGTTAAAGACAATTTTGAAGATTGGAATAATTTGTGCAGGTGTTCTAATTGCTTCTTGGTGAAAGGGATTGGCTCTGAGTTGGTAAAAGACTGCCAAGGATTTTCAGTTGTGGCTTGGTTGGCTCGATCATTGCGTTTGGACTGTCTTTTAGTCTGTTGGTTTACCATGCAGTTTCCAACAAGTCTCCTTTGTATGCCACCGTTTTTTGCGATGTTCGCACCATGGTGTCTTACGACCATTGTTTTCAAAGTTGATACCTCTGGATACAAAGGCCGAGCGTTCAGTTTGCAGGTTGGGAACGGTTTCTTTGCTGTGTAGCATCGTTTTCCTCCTTGCTCCTTCACGTCACTTCAGAAAACACCTCCCAAATAGGAGGCAGGGGTTTCCTCCCAAGAATGCGGCCTTGGACTTCATCCAAACTTCGATTAAGGCCAGCTAAAAATGTGTAGACCTTGTTGTTTTCCTCTCTCTTCTTGTGACGGGTGTAGTCATTTGAATTCTCCTAAGCATCGTCATAGCACTGATCAAGCTCTTGCCATAATGTCATCAATTCATTGTAATAAGTGGTGACATCACGGTCACCTTGCTTGGATTGCCAAAGTTGGGATTTTAACTTCAATTATTGAGAAGGATTTTCAAGATCCGACTAATGTTCACGAACAGCTTCCCACATGTCTCGAGTAGGAGGAAGAAATAGATGTGGCTTCCCAATGGCTGGCTCCATTGAATTGATTAGCCAAGCAATAACAAGGGAGTTCTAGGACTGCCATTTTTTTAGGTGAGGATCTCCTGTAGCAGGTTTAGTTGTCTCGCCAGTCAAATGTCCAATTTTGCCCCTGCCATCGACAGCCAACTTCACAGATTGAGCCCACTCAAGATAATTTTGTCCTTTGAGTTTCATAGCTGTGAGTTGTTGGGTGGAATTCTACAGATAAAAATCTGCGGAAATAGGGATGGAAGAAGCTGCAGAGGTAGGGTGGCTGATTTCGGAGGAATCTGAGGAGATGGTGGGGTTGTGTTTTGCCTCGGTCATAGCTGCCTTATAGGACATTGTGAAGGAAAAAGAAAAAAACACGGTGGCTCTGGTACCATGTAATTTTTTGAGAGAGATAATCTCTATTGCCATTAGAAGGATTGTATATGGCTTTATATGGTGTTACATAGCAAATGGGAAAACAAATCTTAGTGGGATTCCCTACTTAACTCTATACCTAATTTAGGCAACCTAACATTAGGTAATTGAAAGTCTAACTATGCAACAAAGTAGTTAATTTCCAACAACTACAATTAATGCACATGTTTCACAATCCCTAGAATAGCCTTATTAGCTCCTAGAAATCCAACAGTTTTGTTTTATTTTTTGGTTTAACTCGGGCAGTCCAAATAGCCCTTTTGTGATTTCTCTGTCTATCAAGTTACCTTATGGCGTTCTCAGCAAACAAATAACAAGTAATAATGATAATAAAAATACTTTATGATGATTTACTTTTCTTCTTGAGGACCCCCGTCGGTTTCTGTTGCTGATCTACCTGCAATTATCCCTTCGTTTCCTCTTTTTTTTTTTGGTTGTTTTGGTCAACTCTGGGTAGTCCAAATAGCTCTTTTGTGATTTTCGGTCTATCAAGTTACCTTATGGTGTTCTCAGCGGAGAAATAAGAATTAATAATAATAATAATAATAAATACTTTATGATTTAATTTTCTTTTTGAGGACCCCCTTGGTTTCTGTTGCTGATGTACCTGCAATTATCCCTTCAGTTCCTGTTTTGTTTTGTTTTTTGGTTAACTCGGGCAGCCCAAATAACTCTTTTGTGATTTTCTATCAAGTTACCTTACGGTGTTCTCAGCAAAGAAATAAAAATTAATGATGATAATCAATGTTTTAAAAGGCGAAAACAGGAACTGAGGTGATTTGTCTAATCGAGACGAGGCATAAGCCTCGAGGCGGATCGAGGCGTAAGCCTCGAATGTAAAAAAAAAAAAAAAAATCATAAAATTGAGTAAAATTCATAAACATGTCATAGCAAATAAAAGATACACTTAGTTTATGCCATAACAAACAAAACATACACACGAAGAAATTTAAGTCTAAAGCCCTCAAAAATTGAAGTTTCGATCATCGTCCTCATCCTCATCCTTATCTTCTTCATCATTATCATCTTCCAAATCAATATCATTGTCATCATTCCAATCTTCTCCTTGTTCTTCCTCTTCTTCAATCACCGCCATTTTCTTCTTAGTTCCTACATCAATGTTGATAAAATTTTGAGTGACCTGTGTGACCAATGAAGTAATAAGCTAATAACATAATTATGTAATTCTCTATAAATACCTATTGTTGTTAGAGTTGACTTTAATGAGGAGCCACTCTTTTTCTTTCCTTTGGATGATCTTGAACTTTCACCTGCCTCATCCCCTTCAATTGTTGCTTCATTCTCATCACCACTCATACTATTTTCATGCCCATTTCCTTCAATTTGTTCAATTAACCGTTCATTATCTGATGGCATGTCTTCAACAAGCAAAGGATTAAATTTCTCGTCACCATTGTTCCTTGACTTCAACTTGAGGAATCTGTCTTTCAATCTCTTGTTGAACATAACATACACCAACTTGTTCATTCTACTTGTATGCAATCGATTTCTTTTCTTTGTATGCACTTGATTGAACGCACTCCAATTACGTTCACATGCAGATGCTGAAGTAGTAAGACTTAGAACTTTGATTGCAAAGGCTTTTAATTCTGGTGTATCATCTCCAAATTGATACCACCAACACTCTAGGTTACAACAATAACAACAAAAAAGGATGAATTAATACTAATGTAATAGATCAAATTTAAGTTATAAAATTAACAATAAATGGGTCAAATCTTACCGGGAGAACATGTTGTGTAGGACATTTGTGCTGCTTTGAAGCTTAACATTCCTTTCTTCAAATCAAAATCTTCAAGTTGAGCATCAACCTTCATATAATCCTCACTAGGGACAAGCCTATCCATGCATTTATATAAACCTGTCTTGATCTCTTTATCTAAATGGAAGTTCGTGTCATAATGGCACTGAGGATTCAAGTAGTACCCAGCAGCATGCAAATCATGATGTAACTGACGCTCCCACTTTTCATCAATAATGTCCCAAATCTCCTTATAAGAAGCTTCTTGTCCCCCCAATTCCTTTGTTATTTCTTCTTTTGCCTTGTCTATAGCTTCATAGATAAACCCCATTGCTGGAGTCTTTTCACCATCAACCAATCTTAGAACCTTTACTAGAGGACCTGTGGTTTTAACAGCATAGTTAACACCACGCCAAAAGTTCTCATCTCTAGAAATAATTTTCTTCACTTCTTTTCCTTGTTTTTTCGCCCATGAATTTTTACTCCATTCTTCAAAAGCAAACATAACTTTTAAAGGTTGTCTCAACCCTTTAACCCTTTGTAGAGTCAAAAAAGTAGTGGCAAATCTTGTGACGGCCAGTCGAACAATTTCTTTAACACTATGCTTCCTGAACAATCTTAACACCCATGAATGGTTGTAAATAGACTTGCTTACCTTCTTTGCTTTGAGCAAAGCATTCTTGTGTTGTGGTAATTGTCCACGCCTCTCAAGCATCAAATCAATAGAATGGGCAGCACATGGAGTCCAATAAAGATTATTCCTTTTCTCTAATAACATCCTTCCTACAGCCTTGTATGCACTTGCATTATCTGTTATCACTTGAACAACAATATCTTCTCCCACTTCGTCAACAACTTCATCAAGCATGTTGAACAACAACTGTGCATCTTTATCGTAAGCAGAAGCATCAACAGATTTCAAAAACACAGTACCATAAGGATTATTGACAAGGAAGCTGATTATACCCCTTTGTTTGATGTCCGACCAACCATCTGACGTTATTGTTACCCCTGTTTCAGGCCATGTCTTCTTCACTTCATCAACCATCATTTGTGTGGTCTTTACTTCCTCATCTAATAACCATGTTCGAAGCTCATACATGCTAGGAGGTTTCAACCCTCGACCATAATTTCCAACAGAGCGAAGCATATTCAAAAATGAGGGACTCCATGCCACATTGAATGGAATTGCATTGTCATAAAAGAATCTTTCAATGTCTAAACATACCGCGTTTTGAAGTTCTTTTGTAGAAGTCGGAGGGATTGGTTGAGAATCATTATTCTTCTCATCGTTACTTGTGCAACAAATCGGTCTATAGGTCCACGAGTTCCCCTTGAAGAAGCACCACTACTATCACTGGGACAAGAACCTGCCGCTTCTTGAGCACTTCCAAAATAGGAACCACTAGAAATCATTTCTTCCATGTTCCTATGAGCTATTTGTTTTGCATTAGAATAACCTTTTAGATAGTCAAGACATTCCTTTTTCACTTCATCCGACACTTTTAGACATGGCCCAACATTATGGCGTGTGCCCGCCAAATGATCCTTCAATTTTTTAACACCTCCCGTTATCCTCTTCTTACAAAACTTGCATTCTAAATAAACATAGCCTATTTTAGCATTCTGTTCAATTTGAGTACCATATTTCCTAGCGGGATCCTTTCTCTTTGCACCACCAACCATTGTAACTGAAAAAATGATTTAAAAAATACATTAAAAGAAAAAGAAATAAATATGTTATTATTCATATTTCATATCATAAAACAAATGCTACTGCTATATAGCACACTATTATATATATATTTTTTTGTGAAAAACAAATAACTATTGGACCAAACAAAAAAACTATCATAGAAATATAAGTAACAAATCTTTTTCCAACAAAAATAGAGAAAGCATCACAAACAATCGCTCTCAAAACATCACAAACATGAGAAGAAAGCATTTCACTCTCAGCTACACAAAAAAAATACATGAGTCTATGAATAAAAAGTTCCACCAATAATATAAATTGAAAAACTAGGAAAAAAAACAAAGGAACATAGAGAAAGATCAAGGCCCTGTTGGTAAAGTCTTCCTTTTTGAGATTTTTAAACAAAACACTTAAAGAATTTTCCCTTGTTTTGATAAAGTCTAACATAATTGTGAGAATAAACAACAACTTAGATCACCCATAAGTCATGTACTTGTAAGAGTATAAACACAAACTAATAGACCTTTATAATGTCATAAAAACAAACTCATATAAACTAATAATTGTTCAAATATAAAATAGTCTTAAACTAATAGTTATTTAATGCGCAAACATGATCCATTTGGCCTTGAAAATTGATCATTTAGCACCAAAACTAACAAGCAAGAATACAAGAGAACAAGTGAGCATTTCCTAAATGTGGAAACAGACGAGTGCTTAAGTCACATATTGATGAACTCAAACGAAAAACAGATAATTATCGGAAACACCAACATATAGAAAACAAGAAAAAATAAATAAATAAAAGGAGGGGGAGGGAATGGATTTTGAAAATGGTGGCAGAGTAAATTGACACCTGATATATATCCAAGAAGCTGATCACTAACAACAGCAGCTGCACTTTAAGCTATTGAACTTGAGCTAAAATTGTAGGAGTAACACACTCCAAGGTATCAGTCCCTTCTATATATGCCGTGGAGAGATCTACACATAAGAAAGCAGAGGAAGCTTCACTGAACCACCATGTATAACAAAACAAATCACATAAAACCAAGAAAACTAACAAATTCGCGTTTTAAAAAATAATAAAATCATATCAGAAGTAACTCTATCAATACATATATTGCAGCAACCAATAGAAGTCCACTTTCCTTGATAGTGGACCAAAACTCAACACCAACACCAAGACCAAAACTGCATGCCCAACGAACAATAATCTTGTCAAAGCCACAGCCCCAAAGCCATCCTCCTTACTATATACGGTACACTACGTGTTTATATGTTTGTGTGTGACAATATTACTAAATCACTACTTTTACGATGTTTGGAATGCTGAGGTATAAATCTTTTTCATCTTGAGGGAAGATATTGAAGCAGCTCTAAATTACAGCATTCATTGCTGCAGTAGATAAGAGGAAAAAAAATACGGTAGAAATAAAAGAAAAAGAAAAAAAAACCTGGGAGAGGAGGTCGGAAACTGAAGGTTGCTTCTGCCGGTGGGTCGTCACTCACTCGCAGGTTGCTGCTCAAATGGGAGTAGGCTTGGAAGATGGAGACGCTGTTGAGGAAGATGCAGGCGCTGCTAAGGAAGATGCGGCTGCCGATGAAATATTGAAGAAGAAGAGTAGAGCTAGGTTTTTAAAATCTTTTTCTTGCTTTTATCAGCAAAAAGCTCAACTTGAGTATTGGGTTGGGTTTTTTTTTTTTTTTTTTTCTCTTAACAGACAAAATTAGGCTAAAAACAAGCCCAACAGGCGTCCATTGAGGCGTGCGCCTCAACAGAAAATGGCGTAAGCCTCTTCAAAATGATCAAGGCTTGAGCCTTGAAAAGGAAAAAATCCGCCTCGATCTGAGGCGCGCCTCAAGGCATACGCCTCGAGCGCCTTTTTAAACCATGATGATAATAATAATTAGTATTTTAAGATCATTTAATTTTCTTCTTGAGGACCCCGTCCTCTCCATTCTGTAATTCTCTTTCTTTTAGTAATAAATCGTTATTCTTACTTTTTAGTTAACTTTGTGGTTTTGCAGATATGAGCGTTTTCTGAAAATCATGATTCTGAGTGTCTTGAAGAACACCAATCGTCCAGTTAAATTCTGGTTTATAAAGAACTACCTCTCTCCTCAGTTCAAGGTTGTAAATATCTAACATTTATCCCCCAAAAAAAAAGAAAAAGTTGCATGCTTTCTTTTCAATCCTTTGTTTTTGTGCTTTTTGGTACTTGAAAAGTGACGAACTTTCTAGCATGGATTACCTCTCATAACTATCGCGACTTTTTTGATATTTAGGATGTGATACCTCATATGGCTCAAGAATATGGTTTCGAGTATGAGCTTGTGACATACAAGTGGCCTACATGGTTGCATAAGCAGAAAGAAAAACAACGAATTATTTGGGCTTACAAAATCTTGTTCCTAGATGTCATCTTTCCTCTTTCTTTGGAAAAGGTCTTGATATTAACATTGGTTATTTATTGCTTGTTCATTTATTGAGATGTACCAAATGTGTATTTAATATCTTCCTCTATCCGCAGGTCATTTTCGTTGATGCGGACCAAGTTGTTAGGGCAGACATGGGAGAACTCTATGACATGGATATAAAAGGAAGACCTCTAGCATATACGCCTTTTTGTGATAACAACAAGGATATGGATGGATACAGATTTTGGAGACAAGTAATGACTCTTTCTCTTTGTTTCTTGAAACAAGAAACTGAATTTATTGAATAACAAAAAAGGGAAATACAAAAAGAGGAAGAGCTTTCGTCGAGAGAAAGAAAACAAAAATATAGGGGTACAAAAATGGAGCCCAATTGCTAATTAATGCTCTGATCGGTACGCGTGAAAAGTGGAGGGAAAAAAAACATTGGAAGGATTTTAGGATAGAAATTGATATGATGGGGTGTTCGGTAGAAAAGTAATTAGAATAGAAAGGACAAATAAGTGGAAGAAATGATATGTGGATCCCACTAAAATTAATTTCTCCAAATATGGATGGATTTTGTGAGGGAAAAGTTTGATAATAATACAAAGAAAGTGAAGTTACCAATTTATGTTTCTTTCCTATCAAAATTCCAACAAAAATTTTGGGCACCAAATTAGGGCAATAGCTAAATAATATTTGGGTAATATGGTAATTGTATTAATAATAGTTTTTCTATTCCTTTGGTTTTTCTTGCAATACCGAACAAGAGAAGATAAAATCATTTTCTTTCCACCTTCACATACCAAACAAATAGAGGAAAAATCAAAATCTTTCCTTTCCTTAAAATTTTCTTTCCTTCATAGTTCTCTCTTCCCTCCTATTTTCTTTCCTTCTTACCAAACGGAGCATAAATCTGGAAAATTTGAATTACCAAATTCTTTGTCCCTAAAAACCCACAAAGAAATCCAGTATTTAACACTACAAAACTATCATACCTACAATTGTCAAAAATCCTATTATTCCTTTCCAACCAAATGGCCCAAAAAAACTGCTAACATAGCAGTTTTGCACAAGATTTTCCCCCTAGGACTAAAACTGGGCAGAGGAGAGAGCTGAAGTAAATCCTTAGAGCTCCTAGGAATAACCCAACAAGATCCAAATTCCTTTAAAAATGACAACCAGATCTGGCGAGAAAAGGAACAACGTAAAAATAAATAATCTGCTATTACCTCTTGATTCATGCATAGAAAGCAGGAGCCTGGGGACCCTTTCTCTTTGTTAACACTCGGGAAATGCGATTGATGTTCAGTATAAAGTCTGATTGTTGTCATGTCTTGTACGTATGCTTTGAATCCTATCTTATGACATTTCCTTCTCATTTTGTGGATATAGGGTTTCTGGAAAGAGCATTTACGCGGTAGGCCATATCATATCAGGTTACTGCCTGCTTATTTCATTTGATAGAGAAATTGTTGGTACTTGCCCAAAAGAGAGCTTTGACTTGATAATTGCTGTATTTTCTGCAGTGCTTTGTATGTCGTTGATTTGAAGAAATTTCGACAGACTGCCGCAGGGGATAATCTAAGAGTTTTCTATGAATCTCTTAGCAAGGATCCAAACAGTTTAGCCAATCTGGATCAGGCTAGTGGCTTATGAGTTCATTATGCACAATTTTCCTTTTGAATATAATCATGGCTAGATCATTTCCAAAAGTAAAGGCATTAATTAAGTACTATATATGTTGATTTTCCTTTCAAATCTCAACCCTTTTGATTACAACTGGAAATCGTCATAGATACAAGGATAAAACATCGAAGAATAGCTATTTTTGCGATAAATACTCGTTGCCTTCAGTTTCCAACCAACGGGGAATATGAAGCAGAAATTATTTTCTTAAAAAGGAAAAGGATGCACTATTATAGCTTTCTTGTGCAATAAGTTCCCTTTTAAGGTGGAAAAATGTTGAACATGCACGCTGGATTACATTCCATCAAAGATCTGACCACTTGCTTATCTATTTTAGATTTATTGTTTTAATTTAAAGATGAGGCAAATTTCTAACGTCTACTGTTTCACATTCAGGATCTTCCAAACTATGCACAGCATACCGTGCCCATCTTTTCACTGCCGCAAGAATGGCTGTGGTGTGAGTCATGGTGTGGTAATTCCACAAAATCGAAGGCAAAGACCATCGATCTTTGCAACAATCCCATGACGAAGGAACCAAAGCTTCAGGTGGATATCTTTTTCAAGTGCATTAGTAATATTTACTTCTCATCATTGCTATTTTTTTTTTCTCAAAAATTATTCGTTCCTGGGTTTGCAGGGTGCTAGAAGAATAGTTTCCGAGTGGGTAGATCTCGATTTGGAGGCTAGACAGTTCACTGCAAAGATCTTAGGCGAACAAATAGAAGAGGCTGTGCCGCCTCCTACTCAGTCACAGGAAGCAGTCACGGTGGACCAGCTACCAGAGGACCTTGAATCCAAGGCAGAATTGTGAGAATATATAGCAACGCAAAATATTAGCTTCAATTTCGATGTAAACCACTTAAGTGAGACCTAGGTATATCGGGTAATAGTTGACATCATTGCCCTTACAAATCATGAATTGCTCTTCTATAAACGAAGAGCTTTGGACGGCCTTTTTTTTTCTCATAGGAGCGGTGATACTGTGAAATATCTTCACATTCCAATTATTCATTGTCATATCTTGCCGAGTTACCCTAGGAGGTATAAATTTTGCAACTTCCATTAATCTGTTTCTTGGTTAGCTTAACCAATAATTTAAGGAATTTTGTTAAGAATTGCACTATTTGATGGCAAATTCATTCTGCATTTGCAGATTAAAGAGCTTGTGTGCTACTACTAAAACTCAGACCGAAATTGATCTGTGTATTATTTTTATAAGATCTTTTTCTGATAGTAGTAGTATGTTATTTGATTTAGGGTGATAATTTTTAACCAGTACCCTATGCATGACTTAAAACATAATACAAAAGAAACCATGTGTGGATTTGCATTGATCATAGGATTGCATTACTGCATTAGACATGTAAAATGTCGATTTAATCTTTGCAGTTACGAGACAACGCTTAATTAAGTGATATTTATCTAATATAATGACTATTATTTGACAGCTTTTCCCGTAATCTTACTCAATGAGAAGTTGTGGCCTTTTTCTTTCCTTTGTTTCCAACAAACCAAAAAATGGAGATTAAATGAAAGAGAAGATATTGGTATGGACCTCATGAGTTGGGCGCTAGCGCCCAACCAAAATGCATCAGTAGAAATGAAACAAAAAGCTCAAAGTAAAAATATACAATACATTAGCTTCAAAATTAGGAGGAACCAAAGTCTTTGAAGCCTGAATTTGATCATAAAATATCAGACAATTACAAAAACTTAATATTGAAATTATAATAAAGAGGAAAACAAAGGCTTAGATTGGTACGGCTCAATGTAGCTTATATGGTTATCAAAACTTATATTGAATTTCTAGGATTGCACACTTGAACACATTCTTACGATGCTTCCCCACAATGTGTAAACAAGAGGATCGTAAAGTCTTGTAAAAGAAAAAGATTCTGAATCTTTGCTTGGTCATATCTTCCTCCTATTTATAGGAGTCTTCTGATGCTGATAACTTGTGGACATGGTCTATTCTACGTCTTCCAACCTCGGATGCATTATCTATCATCCTCCTGCACTCTAAGATTTTTGAGGTTGTGCCTCCCAGCCGTCGTGGTTGTGTTGCCGATTATACTTCATGTATTTTCAACTTTTTGCGATCGCAATTGATTCAGCAAGATTCTTCCATTGTAGAGGTTAAGAGACAAAAGCTAAGCATTTCTTCATTTAGGGAACAATTTTGTGTTTTATTGTGATTAAAACTATCATCACCTAGGATCATTCATGTCAAATCACCAAGATAGTTAATAAGATACAGAAGCTAACCTGAATCTATAGATGTGATGTGATTCTGAGTTTGTAGATTGAGGATCTTCCAAGTCTAGTATGTAAGTCCTCATTCAAAGTTTGCCTCTATAATTTCTCTGTAGATGAGGAATAGAAAAATAACGTATGTACTAAGTTGGGGACCACAACCCCTTTATATAACTGCTAAACCCTAACTGTTATCCTTAATTACCAATTTAGCCCATCATAAAATTGGTAATTATATTTTGGTCTTTATACATAGGAGACCCACACTTAATGATGCATGAAAAGCCTAAAACCCAAATTGATCACTTTTAATTAGGCAATCTTATTTGATAGCCTTTAATACACATTTATTTAATATACTAACCCATATATTGGATTAATTCCAACAATCTACCACTTTAGCTATATATGAAACTTTAGAAATGTGAATTATATCTTATGAGTCATGAATTTTGCTATCAAAACCTTATGCATTTCAACAATCTTATCCATTAACCATATCAATATAGGACCAAAGCGACCTTCGTTACATATGTCGTAACTAGACCCATCAATGATCACATATACCAATACAACTAATGACAAGATCAAGCATGGATGTGTAGCATGAAAATTTCATGCAATGTGATCTTAACATGCTTATTTCCAACTGGTCCATCTGAAAACCTTAATGAGATCAAATCATACAAAAATAAGAGTGTGAATAAACCAAAAACTTTATTTCTGCAGAAAATAACCTTAAAATATCCATAAATTGAAATAACTGAAAATATGTTTATATCATAAAAGCATCTAAAATTACAAAGTCCCACTAAAACTGAATATCCTAAAATGATATGATACTCTTACAAGCAGTGTGCTCATGAAACATTTTGGGTGGCAATCCCTTAGTAAATGGATCCGCAATCATGAAGTTTGTACCGATATGCTCTATAGACAATTGTCCACTCTGAACTCTTTCTTTCACAATAAGGAACTTGATCTCTATATGCTTTGACTTCGTCGAGCTCTTGTTGTTGTTGGAATACAAAACTGCTAACTTATTGTCACAAAATAACTTGAGTGGTCTTTGAATACTGTCTATTATGCGTAGCCTCGCGATAAAATTTCGCAGCCATATTCTATGATTGGACGCTTCATAACACGCTATGAATTCTGCCGCCATGGTAAAGATGCTATAAGAGACTATTTAGCACTTTTTCAGGAGACAACACCTTCAGCCAGAAGGTAGATATAGCCTGACGTAGATTTCATACTATCTTGGCATCCAGCATAATTGGAGTCAATATTGTTAGACATGTATGCTCTAAGGAGTAAAAATGTAATACGTTTTTGGAGACATTTTTATCAATAAAGAATTTATTCATTTATATATACCAAATATTGTCCTCTTTACGTTCATATTTGTTGAATGTATGATAAGCAAACAGTAGTCTGAGACTGTCAGTCTAAGCCTTAAGAATTGGGCATATGATGGGATGATTATGCGGAAGACACGATTCTTAAGGTGACGGTCTAAAACATATGATCCGCAATCGAGGGAATAAAGTTAGGCGCTTTATTCATGTAAAGATTGTTATGTTGTCTATATCCCTTTTGGGAGATGGTTTGTCTTGACCATCGGAGTTGGACTCCATGAATAGAAACATTGGCACGTTGTCAAAGGTGACGATGTGTTGGATCGGGACATAAAGTGAATTGATTTGGATTAATAATTCTGTCTTGGCAAATCGATTCACTTTAGACAATCATTTGTATTGTATCTTAATCCTGAGATGAATAATGGGCCTGTTGTCTCGACTTGTGTCTTTTGATGTACCAATGGTTGACTCCCACATCTCTATAGTAGCATGCATGCCGGTACGTTGGAGGCATGACTCTTGGTAGCGTAGACTTGTTATTCATAGATATGGAATCCATAGCTCCTCTTTAGGAGTAATGATATCCTCTGATATGCGTTGTCCTGTAATTGGAAAACTGGAGCGCTTAACCATTTGGATATATAGGTGTAACCGAATGGTATACTATCTTTGGATGGTAAGTTTTCTAATGGTGAGACAATAGAACGTAAGATAAAAATAATCGGGAAGGTAAGACAGAACTTGTCCTTAAGCCGATTATGGATGATCATATGGGGATGCAATACACTATGGTATGTCATGGAGACTAGGCTACACGGGCTTCGTAATTCTATAAAGTTCGAGAGTGCAACTCCAAGCTTTTAGTGGAGTAGCGTTGGAGTTGATAATTGTGAAATGTATATCTGGGATATTGGGTTTCATAATTATCATGAGCTTGAACTTTATAGGTCCATTTTGGTCCCCTTTGCTAGCTCACAAAATCCTGTAACGACACGGCGTGCTTTTCCAATAATTGGTGACTTATGTCGGATTTAATAGATTGGTTTAAAAATTGTAAGAATCAAATAATTCATGTCTGTTTATCGGTTGAATTAATTATGTAAGAAAATTAGTTCAAGATGAACTTGTTGAATTATTGCGTTCGGATAATTCTTGTCTGTTTATCGGTTGTTTTAATTTTGGACAATTAGAACAAGATAAACTTGTAGAATTATTGTGAATTAATTTATTTTCTTAGAGATTATCTTGATAAAGTTTGTTTTGATCAGATATCTTTTCTATTGGGCTATTTGAATCAAAACTGAGACTTTATCCTTTAGAATCTCGGGTGGAAAATAAAAGATTCACGGAGATTTTTTCTCGGCAGTTCGGCCTGCCGGATGACGTGTTCGGCCTGCCGAACTGGCCTGTTCAGCCTGCCTATCAGGCAGTTCGGCCTGCCTATCAGCGCACATAAGATTACGCGTTTTCACGCGTATCTTATCAGATATTGATCCGAACTTGATTCTGTTTCGATTTTTTGAGACCAAATCTGATATGGACTGACCCTAGGACCAATAGGTATAAAAAGGGAGTGAGTCTAATAATTTACTCAGATCAATTTGAGAGATTAAGAGTGATACTCTTCTAGTGAGCATCTGAAAACTCCCTGAGAGCTTGTGTTCATAAATCACGAACACTAGCTTTGGGTTCTCTCTATTGGTTGGAAGGAGAGTCACCGGTGGAAGAGTTGTACGTGTGAGCCCACACTCACTCCGGTTGTGGATAGAGAATAGCAAAGAAGACTAGTTGGTTGAGGCTCTTCTGGAATGTTACTTCTCTACACAGGTCGCGGAGGTTCTTCGGCACACCGAGGTTAGTAAGATCTGTTTAATTTATACATATAATATGTCAAACTTATGTTTTGGAAAATACTCTAATGAAAAATTTTAAAAATTCCGTTGCGCACTTTGTTTCCAACAAATATACCCAATAATCTCAAGCTGTTCTGACCTCCAATACATGAGCATATAGTCCTTTGTTCTCTGTAAATACCTCAAGATTAGTTTGGCTACTATCTAGTGATCCTTTCCAAGATTACTTAAGTATCTATCCAACATCCCTGTAACACACACAATATCTAGACACGTACAAACCTGAGCATATATCAGACTCCTTACTGCTAACGTATAAGGAATCTTTTGCATTTCTTGAATCTCAAAATCATTCTTAGGGCACTGATTGAGATTAAACTTGTCTCCCTTAGCCATAGGGGTATCACCTGGTTTATAATCTTGCATGCCATATCTCTTGAGAACCTTTTGTATATAGCCTTTTTGTGATAATCCAAGAATACCTGAAGAGCTATCCCGGTGTATTTGTATACCCAACACAAAAGAGGTGTCACCAAGATCATTCATCTCAAATTTCTTTGATAAAAATCTCTTAGTTTTGTGCAATAAGCCTATATCGTTGTTGGCAAGCAAAATGTCATCGACATATAAAACCAAGAAAATATACTTACTCCCACTAAACTTGTGGTATATACAATCATCATCTCAAAACTGAATCAGATGATAACCTGATGAAATTTGTAATACCACTGACGAGAAGCTTACTTAAGCCCATAAATGGATTCCTTTAATTTGCTAACCATCTTCTTTGCATCTCCTAACACAAAGTTTTTTGGTTGCACCATATAGATTGTTTCATCAATGTCACCATTAAGACACGTAGTCTTAACATCCATCTAATGAAACTCGAGATCAAAATGCGCCACTAATGCCATTATAATCCTAAAAGATTCTTTCAAAGAAACCGAAGAGAAAGTCTCTTTATAGTCGATGCCTTCTTTCTGTGCAAAGCCTTTAGTGGCAAGACGAGCCTTGTACCTCTCCACATCGCCTTTTGGATCCCTCTTGGTCTTAAATATCCATTTGCAACCAATGGGTTTCGCTCCTTCAGGCAATGGGACAAGATCCCAAAATGTCATTGTCCTTCGTAGATTATATCTCCTTATTCATGGCATCAATCCACTCTTGAGATCTAGAACTTTCCAAGGCTTGACGGAAGTTGATTGGATCATCTTCCACCACACCAATGTCAAGCTCATGTTCTTAGAGAAATACAATGTAATTATCTGGCACCGCACTTCTCCTTTCTCTAGTGGATCTCCTTAATGGCATAGGGTTTTGAGGTGTTAGAGTTTGTTCTTCTGGAACAATTTTGAGAATGGTAGGTTTTCTGACATTGTCTTAATTTGGGTCTGCTTCTTGAACAATGTCATAAATAGGAGCTTGATCAATGTCAATAACAGCTATAGGAATATCAACATATTCCTATTCAAAGACAAAGTCCCTAACCTTATATCCCCCCGTAAACTCAACATCCTCAAAGAACCAGGCATTTGCTGTCTCAAAAATCGACTTAGTTGTGAGATCATAAAACTTGTACCCCCTCGATCCTATTCAAAGACAAAGTCCCTAACCTTATATCCCCCCGTAAACTCAACATCCTCAAAGAACCAGGCATTTGCTGTCTCAAAAATCGACTTGTTGTGAGATCATAAAACTTGAGTTTAGTTTCTTTTCATTAGGCCTACAAGGCCTTGCCTCAGCTGGACATCCCCAAACATGTAAATGCTTTAAACTAGGCTTCTTGCCCATCCAAAGTTCGTAAGGGGTTTTGGCAGATGCTTTAGTTGGAACCCTATTAATGATATATGTTGTAGTCTTAAGTGCTTCTCCCCAAAGTGATTTTGGTAAGGTAGAATGAGAAATCATACTCCTCACCATATCTTTAAGCATCCTGTTTCGTCTTTTAACAACACCATTCATGGTGGGCGAACCCAGAATAGTGTACTGTGAGACGATACCATTTTTCTCTAAGAACTTAGCATACGGTCCTGAATGTTGTTCACCTAAACTGTCATATATACTATAGTACTCACCACCACGGTCAAATCTGATGCTTTTAATCCTTTTGCTGAGTTGGTTTTCAACTTTAGCCTTATAATTTTTGAACACATCCAACAACTGTAACTTTTCATGAATGAGATATATGAAGTCATATCTGGAAAAATCGTCTATGAACGCCATAAAATATTGTTAACCATTCCAAAAAACCACAGGAAATAGCCCATAAATATTTGTATGTATACGTTCTAAGACGTCCAAAGTCCTGTTGGCTTTAAATATCCTTTTATTGGTTTGTTTCCCCTTAATACAGTTAACACAAATATCAAAATCTGTAAAGTCTATGAAGCTGAGAATTTTGTCTGACACAAGTCTCTCTATTCTCCTTCTAGAGATATGACCTAATCTCTTGTGCCATAACGCAACTGAATTCTCATTGGTTAGTTTTCTCTTTATATCTCGTGTATGTAATTGCTGGGATTCATTAAATGAAGCAATTGTATCAATTAAATAAAGATTATTGTAACCTGATAAAGAACCGGATCCAACCAATTTTGAATCATGAAACAAACTGAATTTTCTATTTCTAAAAGAACAAGAAAAACCAGATTTGTCCAAAGCAGAAATAGAAATAAAATTCTGTCTAAAAGACAGCACAATAAATTATTCATCAAGATCTAAATAAAATCTAGTCTTTAACAATAATCTAAATTTTCCTATTGCTTTAACTTCAACCTTCTTGCCATCGCCTACGTAGATGTATCTTTTACTATCATTTGGCTCTTGGCATCTCAGACAACCCTGTCTAGACACACTGATATGAGTGGTTGCACCAGAATCTATCTACCAAGTGTGTTCAGGTACCAAAGTTAAATTAATTTCAGAACTAACCAAATTAAGAAGCATACATTTCTTGGCATGCCAAGTGTGATAATTGGTACAATGCTTCTTCTTATGTCCTACAGCTCCACAAAAAAAACAACCCGTACCTTACAAATTAACCGGTCTCTTGTGTTGTTTCTTTTAAGGGGCCGTAACTGCAACTTCCTTATCATTCTTTCTTTTCTTTCCTTTGTCCTTGGAAGTATTAGCCAAGTGAGCAATTTCTGTCTTCTCTTGCTTCAGCCTTTCCTCTTCTTACACACAATGTGAGATGAGCTCATTAAGAGACCAAGTCTCCTTTTGGCAATTATAGCTTTCTTTAAACTAACTGAATTGTGCTGGAAGCGATATAAGAATCAAATGCACTAGCAAGTCCTCAGAAAGGTCAAGCTTAAATGCTCTCAATTTTGAAGCAAGATGAGACATCTTCATGATGCACTCCCTAATGTTCCCCTTACCTCTGTATCTCATTGAGATGAGGCTTGCCAAAAGTGTACTTGTTTTAGCCTTTTCATATTTGAAAAATCTATTCTCAATGTCCTCAAGGAACTCTTTGGCTGTCTTTATTATTTTCGATATAGTGCCCCTGAATGCTTCTGGAATGGCCTTCTTCATGATCATCATACACATGATCATCATATAAGGAGGTTCTCTTGCCATGATTTGAAGTTGCTACCATTCAGCATAGGAATTGAATTGATGTTGGCAGTAATGTTAGAGGCACAACTAGTAGCTAAAACAGAGAACAAAATAAACAAACCCAAAAACAAGCTCATATAAGAATCCAAAATAACAATAATAAATCCAAATAAAGGTAACCCCATCTCAAGTTATCGGGCATTCCATTAATATTTAGTTTTTGGACAGAAATATTAACTTATAAGTGATATCTTGATGTAGTAATCAAACACTAACAATAAGAACATGTCAAACAATAAATCTTCTTTTGGGTCGATTTATTATTCACATGCAAAACTGAATAATAATTACATGTTTATCACCACAGGTGTACATGCAATTCTGTCAACTATTACATTCTTTTGGGCCGATCAACATTCACATAAGTTGCATGGACACAACCGTTTATATTCCAAAACAAATTAATTTCCACAAGAGAAGCCACTTTGGTAACATGTTGCTTCAATTAATTTATCTCAAAATATATATAAAGTACCAATATTTGAATTTAAAATTGCACTAAAAATGACCAAAATTTAAAAAAACATAAAAAAATGATCAAAGTCAAAATGGTCAAAGTTAATTGGTCAACTTGATTGGTTAACATTGACTTGGTCGAGGCTAAACTGAGTTGGGTGGACCTAACCTAGATTCTAACTCAGCCCTCCTTTATTTCCTTAATGTCACGGGCCCATTTAGTTTTTCGTCACAGGCTCAACTAGGCCCGTGTATTTTTTATTATTATTATTATTATTAGTTCTAGCCAAAGCCTAAAACCCGAGAAAACCCTAGACACTTTTCCTTCTTCTTTTCGGCAGCAGCTACCTTTTTTTTTTTTTTGGGCAGCAGCCACGTGCTGTATCGAAACTGAAAGAATGATAATAATAATAATAATAATAATAATAAAGAAACTTGTACAGGCATTATTGCCTGACAACAATAGGAAGGCATAATGCACCATAAAAAAACATATATATAATATATATGAAACGAATCCTAGAAAAACATATGCATCAATGACCGCCTGTTTGCTTTTCATCACTTTCAATGAGATGAGATGCAAATATATATATATGAACAAAACACTCCCCCTTTTTTTAAACACCTGCACATTTTTATTATATTAAAAATATAATAATTTAAAAATTATATAAGATAAAAATACATTTTAAAGAGAAAAATATTATATTATAATATAAAAAATTATATAATATTAGAAAAATATAATGTAAAAAAATACACTGATAAAGTTATGCAGTATGAAAATTACACTATAAAAGTAACGCAGTGTAGGAATTAGACCGTTTAAGGTCATGCAATATAGAAATTGGACTGTTTAAGTTGAAGCAGTATAGGAATAATACTGTTTAGAGAATAATGATGAATAAGAAATGCTATAGCAGTATGGAGAACATACCGGCAGTATAAGAAAAATACTGTCAATATAAATTTAGATAGTACAAAGTGACATAATATTGAAATTACATTATGTGATGGATGTGGATAAGTATTGGAGGTTATGGGACCTCATGAACTGTATGAAAAAGAATACCAACAGTATAGGAAAAATACTATCAATATAAACTTGGACTGCGTAAAAAGTTAATGAGATACTTTGAAAGTTTTGATTGGGTCACCACATCTACTAATGTGGCTCAATCACATTTGGCCACCCAAAGTAATCTAATTGATTACCAAGGTGATGACTCATCACCTTTTTCTTTAAAAAAAAAAGAAAAGAAAAAAGAAAAAGTTGAATTAATATATGATATAAGGGATTAAATATGGTCTCCACCGTACAAGGCAAGAAAGAAAAGAAAGAAAGGAAAGAAAGAAAGAAGGGAAGGAAAGAAAAGAAAGACAGAAAGAAAGGAAGATAGGAAGAAATGGATTTCTTCCTCCATCTCCCATGGCAACCATAGATGGGGTCCTTAAAAAAATTTTCAACCTTAAATCTTGGCATCTTTGTACCACTCCCTAAGTTTTCTAGGGTTTTTGTTGAAGTTTTGATGAAACTTTTATGGTGTGGTATGGGCTTGATATCAAGGAGACTTTGAAGGATTTCAAGCAATGAAAAGGAAGGACAACCCCTAGCAAGAATCATGTAAAATTCTAATCTTTGAAGTTAAGTTAAAGTTTATGCTTTTATGCATATTATGTGTTTGATAAAATGATTTTGGTCTATGGCATGTAAATGGATATTATGACATGGTTATTTTATGTTATATGATGATGGTGATAATGATGGAAAGAAGAAAGTAAGGGTTTTGGTGAAATTTCAAAGATGGACTAAATTGTAAAGAAAAAAGGATTCTCGATAGATTTAAAAATTAGCCAAAAAGTCTCCCTAAACGTTAGAATTTTAAGAAAGTTAAAACATGAAAGTTGTAGAACGCATTGAAACTGTTAGGATAGCATAGAAATTTTCTCAAAATTCTGCCCAGTTTAGAAGTTATGGATTTTATGAAATTTTGGGCACAAAATTTCATAAAATGAAAACGTTATGAAAAGTTTAGAATTCGACCATGGTGTTTTTGTAAGTTTTATTACTTATTAGAAACTGAGAGTTTTGGTATAAAGTGGTCGTTTTTTGTTCCGGGGGTAAAAATGTAAATATTTTTGTATTTCAGGCCAAAATTGTAAAATTGTGTGAAAAATAGGTTTTCACTAGAGAACGTTGGTTTCCTACACTGCTGTAGGGAGCAAGTATCATGGATGCTAAGTTTTTAAGAAATTAAAGTTTAGTTAAGGAAATAATGGAAGAAAAAGAGATTAAGAGCAAAATGATCATTTTATGAAAATGGCCAAAACAGACCCGAAATGTCCGATGTTGGAAAACGCTGCTTCATAGGAATTTTTCTGTAACAAGTAAGAAATGGAATGGTAAAGTTAAACAATGGGTTTTATAAAGTTACAAAATGGACGAAAAACCCGTTAGGGGTAAAATCGTCATTTTTGAGGAAACGCCTAGAACGGAGTCGAACACTTCAATTTAGCATAACGTTCTTAGACAGAAAATATTTTGTAATGCGTTAAATAACAAAATCGCTATTGTGACGGGAAATTTAATTAAGGGACGTTTAAGAATAAAAGTAACCCGGTGGGTTACAAGGTTAAAAGGAAAAGTAACCTCGGTGGATTACAAAGCTAAGTAAAGAAAGGGTAAACCGATAGGATACCAATTTAAGTTAAGAGGAATGAATGTTTAGTGTTTATGTTTTATTATCAATCAAGTAGATTGATAAAAAAGAAAGTTAACTAATTAGTCAGGTGTCGTATGATCAGGACACAAAGGCCGACTAATGGAAGGAAAAGAACGGAATAGAGAACGCTAGAGTATAGTCTAGGTAAGTTTCAAACCTCATCTACAACATGAAGTAAATGGTTTTCAAATGCTTATATTTATGTTTGCAAATGTGTTTGCCATTTTTATGCAAATTGTTTTTAAAGAATGTTTGCATTTGTTATGTAAAAGGTTTTAACGTTTAAATCATAATTTGCAACATATTTTAAAGCATGATTGCATATAATATGCGTAAAGTTTTTAAAGATCAAGTAAAAGTTTGCAATGTAATTGCAATAATCATCAATCACTTAGGATAATATTGGAAAGGTTGCAAGACATTAAGGAATTAGGTAGTGAGCAAAGATGGGTTCTTGGTTCAGGTTAGCAGCTGATATACCATGACAAACTGACAAGTTTACTAGTTTCCAATCCAAAAATTGAAAAATTCATAGAAAATAAAATACAACTCCGATTTAGGCTTATGATGGCTCGTTAGAAAGTTTAGGATGTCTACTTTTTCAATATGCAAACAAATTTATAAAATTCATTTTAATTTAATCCCAAAATTTCAAGAAGTAGCCACTGCCCATAGAGGTACTACAAAGTTTATGGAATGTCAAGTTTTTCTTCAACCCAAAACATATTATCCTTGTTCAAAATCTCAAAACCATTCCAAATATACAACATGCATTCTATAATCACAATAAACATATTCTCATGAGTTTTATACCAAAATTATCATCAAACCATATCTCTAGCCTTTCTTGCAAATAAGGGTGAAAACATGCTTATATCAAACTTTCTCATTCAAAACCATGAAATCTAATTTATGCAGCAAAATAAATGAGCAAATTCAAAGTAAAGATAGTAGATAAAACTAGATTAATTTTCTAAAATCTTAACTTAAAATCTCATTGAAAACTTTAAGTCATTAACTCAAGGGATTAAAGCTCAAATTCAACTTTACCATGGAGACTTTTGAATGACATGGAGTTGGGTTTGTCAAGCTTAGATCGCAGAAGAAAGAAGAAGAAGATGAAGAAGAAGAGAATGGGAAGAAGACATTTCAAGGAGGAAGGAAGAGATTAAGTGTTGCACAGAGAAAAGACAATGAATGCATGGTTTTCTTTATTGGAGGGCCGGATTGAAAAAGGAAATAATGGAAAGTGGGAGACAAGTAGGTGAAGCATTAAGTACATTATGTCTTCTTCGGAGACTTTAGTTCATATAATGCCAAATGACATTTTAGTAATTAATTTGATGTTCCAAGAGTGTTTTGGTAAATTTACTAAGTAGATATAAAAGAAATTTAGAAAATTTTAAAATAGGTAGAAATAGATTTTAGATGAAATAAATTTTAGTTAACACACTAATAATTAATTTAATTACCGTATTACCTGTTAAGAAAATAATAGGTGTCACAACTCTACCCCCCTTAAGGAAATTTCATCCTCGAAATTTCAAATCTAACAATACTAGTAAGAATCACAATTCTGTAATGATATCCACTTCTGACTCTAAACCGTCAATGTTGTTTGTCCCTAAGTGTGAGTTATTGAATTTCCCTTCATTTGCTTGGAGTATTAACCTTACTCCAATACTAAATACTTCAACAAAAGTATTTATGACTTGTTCCAAATTCACAACACCGTATTATGGTTTAACATTTTAATTAGAGAATACACATGCTAATCATACCATTTTCCAATCCTTCACTATCCTTGGACTGTGATTTATAATTACATTCAGGATATTGTTCGAGAACTTTTACATACTTTATTTTTGGTTTTCTTTTCTTTTTGAGTAAGGGAAAGTCAAGGATAGTTGATTTTTATATTTCAACTAATAAACTAAAACATAATCATGAAACATATAATACAAACACTTCTACTCAAAACCATACATTAAACTTATTCATAGAGATATTAGACAGAATCTCATAGTTGCAGACAAACCCGGCATATTTTTCATTAAATAGCTATCCTCATGACACAAACATTCAACCCAAATAATATACTCGTATTTCTTATGGAATATCCCTATAACTGACTTTGGTACTTTCACATAATATTAACAAAATATTGCACATTATAAACATGATACGGATACGTTTCGAGAGTACAAGATACTCCGTATATTCAGCTATCCATATCAGGCATGCTTGGAGAATACAAAAACATTGATAAACAAAAGATCGAACCTTAGGTAGGATGCGTTTCGAGAGCATCAAGTACTCCGTATCTAGCCATCCCGGCATTAGGCTCAATGAATCTAAAAGATTGAACAACGACATACCACAAGAAATACAGAATGCAAGGTGAACAGTTATTTGTGACATACAAAATACGGACACACATGCCTACATGCCATAAATAAAACCAAAAGAATACAAATGGAGATTCAAATCAATTGGCTGCTCCCAGCTTTTTCTTTCCCATTCAAGCTTGGATGTTACAGTGTCGGATTCCGGATGTATGATTTGTATCTTATCTATCAATTCCTCAGCTGTTGAAGCAGTAACAAAGATTTGTCTCTCCGATTCTGCAATGATGTTTTCTTCCACAACGTAATCTAGAAATTTCAAAAGACCATCATAAAAACCATTTACATTCAATAGTCCTAAGGGTTTGGAATGAAAGCCCAATAATTGCTCACAAACAACTACAAATATTTCCTCAAGAGTACTTAGACCAGCAGGTAATGCTATAAAAGCATTAGAATTATTGATTATGGTTTTAAAATTTCTAGGGATGCTCTTGACTCCATTTTTCTTACCTATGGTTTCCTTATAAAGGTTTCCTTCAGCTAGAATATGAGAACAAATCCCTACAGCTGTGGCGTCACTAGACCTAGCTGCTACCGTCATATTTTCCATCATTTTTATACTACCACCCCCATAGATTATGTTAATCTTCCTGCGTGTTAGGACTTGCCCTAAGTGTTTTGCAGCTTCTACATAGGCTTTATCTTTTCCAAGGCTGAAACTACAAAAGACACAGACATTCTTTATTTTCTTGGTGGACTAGGAGGTAGACATATTTGGTTTATATAAGTGATTACTTTATGTCTGCTCCACTTAGACTTCAGGTTCTCATGAGATTTTAAGGATGAGGAATATGCAAAATGGACTAAAGAGACAGACGAGTAGGAAATGAAAAGGTAATCTAAAGATCTAAACAAAATCTTGTGCGTGTAAGAAAGTAAGATAAGGTGATTGATAGTTTACAAAAAATCTGATTCACTTTTTGAAAAAAAATTAGACTCTAATGGTATACCTTTTGACAATTGAGAATGGTTTGACAGAGGATCCTCTTGACACAACTGTAGACCTTTTGACAAATATACATCGAGTCTATAAATTCAATATAAACGATAAATACTGTAGAACTTTTGAAATTTGAGACACAAATCTTAAAATATCTGGATAAGTTTTTAAAATTCAAACATGTTACTATACCATATGTGACGTGTATGATAAGATAATATATTTTATTATATATATATATATTTAAGAAAACCATAAATTAAATGAGATAGAAACACTTACTGTATCAATCTAATAATCATAATTATTTCAAACACAAAGGCAAATATTCTAAGTAAAGAAAAACACAAACTATTGAACATCAACTGAAATTGTTTCAAATAAGCAAAGGCTAAACAACCTTTATAGAGCGATGATTTATTCCCCATCCAGTATTCTTATGGCTTGGCAAATAGGATCTAGAAATACCATATTCCTAAGGCGTTGTCTTTTTGTATAAAATTTAGGCCAGAATTTAAAAATAGCTCCTTGAACATATCCACTAGGGTGACCATGAAGAGGAGGATGGATGCTATCGAAGTTCTCCTTTGAAAGTCCATCCCTACAAAAAATTATTTTATCCTCCCCATTCGTAGACATATAACCAGGTGAAGTACATTTACCGTTATAATTTTGTCTTCCACATTTGTTACAAGTGACCGCGATGGCACGAGCTCTTCTTTTCATTGCACTACGACTGGTACCCGTTCCTGGTAAACCGACATCTTGACTGAAGTCACTCGGGACGGATCTTTCCCTCTATCAACATCCTCACATCACAAGGGCTACCAAAACGTATAAGAATCCATAACCGAGTGATTCTAGCCTTGTATTTCTTTATGAGAATCTTTTGGGAGAGTGATAGGAAATACTTTCTCAGGTGTTGGTACTTTAGGTCCATGATAAGATGGAAAAAAAAGAGTAAACAGAAAGGAAAAATTGAGATAGCAAGTTATAGAATCCTAGAATTCCTTCTTCTTTTAGAGAGAAAGAAGAATTTCTAGAGAGAAAGAAGATGATTTGTGATTTAGAGAGAGAATAACAAATTAAGAGAGAGAGAGTACGCTCGGAAAAACAAGCTCCTATACATAGTAGACGTACATGTTGATAATGATTAAACCACTATAGATGACACGTATAGAGGCCACGTGGGAGAGACAGTGTGAATTAAACTGATTTAGGATTTGGACTAGGCCCAAATGTTAAGTTGAAATGGGTCAAGTTGTTTTGAGCCTTAACACATTTAGAACAAGTTAAATAACAAACATAAAATTGAAAACCAATTTGTACAGATCTTAAGCACAATTCAAAGCCCACTAAAGATAAAATTAACTATGAACAAGTCTAATTTAACGACAATCAAGGATCTTCCTGAATGGTATTTAAAATCATTTCATAACAACATAATCTTCTAGCAACTCAAATAATTTGTTTAATCAAAACCTTATTGAACAATGCATACACCCATATGTTATCCCTAATACTCAACATCAATCAATGGATTCATCATCATTACTACCAAGGGTTTAGAATGTGACTAACCTTGAAATCAATATGATTTCCAACATAGACCATATCAATGAACAAAGACATTTGATGTTACTACTTAGGAACATCTACAATTCCCACAATTCCACTTATACAATATTTAATTTCCTCATATAACAAAACCTTACGTAACCAAAAGATTCACATCTAAACATCTAGAAGTTAAACCTTTTATCGTAATTATCCAAAATTATTATAGGTGCCGTAAGTATAATGATTTACTTAAGGAAACACCTATTGGTCATTTTCACATTGCATCTATTCATAAAGATTCACTGATACACTTAAATATAATGTATGTAACAAAATATTCCAACCTTGAAATTCATGCATTCTTGCCTTGACACAGTCTCAACAGACCAAAAGTCTAACGTTTATCTCACTCAAGATTCAATACTATGGATTCCTAACTTATCTCATATTCCTCAAGTAAATAAAACTTTCAAGAAAATTTATTGACACTTATGTGCTCCATCGAATCCACACATAATCATTCCTTAGGTCTGAATCAATCATGAAGAATTTGGCACATCTATGCCAAACTTTGAAAACAATAAATCAAGCCTTATATTTCTTATTGTTTTTCACAAGATAAAAGGCTCTTAAATCCTCGTATCTACACGAATTTTTCATCGTTCCATACGAATTAGATATGCTTATAGATTCTAATATTATACGAATCTCTCATAAGCATTCTGCTTATAAACCCATTCCATATAATTATCATTCCCTCATAAATATTAATACTTTCCTTCTATATAATTATCGTACTTACATAACCGTTAATATTTTCATTCTAGGGTCTTTCCATGTTACATCCTTCTAGACTGTATAAATCAATCTGAAGGTTCATTTTGACGATGACAATAAAAATTCAGCTTCAAAACCATCTCAAAAATAATTTTTTTTAAAGTGGTGCTATACTTCCTAGGTTAACCGAACCTAGGCTTTGATACCAAAAATTCTATATGGGGGTTAACAGTTTTTAATGAATTAAAATAAAAATCAGAAATAAAAGTAAAACCTTAAAAATAAAGTTGTCGGGGGCTTACATGAAAACTCTTAAATCAAAAATAAAAATTTAAACGATAATTAAACCACAGTTTAATGTAGCACCTTAAATTTAATAATATAAATTGTCGTTATCATCCTTTCAACCCTCAACACATTTTAATACAGTTACAGAAAGTAACAATTGATGCTTACATTATCATGAAGAACATTCTTAACAATTGAAGTAGTCCCAATGTAATATAGCTACATAGCTTCCTCAACTATTTTTCTCGTAGCCACCTCACACTTAGTGAGTCCTAAAAAGAAAAAAATATAAGGGAATGAGCGACAATATGCTCAGTAGAGAAAACCATTACTCACCTTTAAGTTTTTATCATTAACACATTAAAACCTACATGGTTTGTTAATACTCATCATTATCCAGATTATGAGATTTATTATAATCATATTCTGTGGATACCATAGTTAATCATTACTGAGTTTCATACATATACATATATACAAATATTACAGTTCATCATTATTCTTAGGTACCCGCATTCAATAGAGTATCACTCAACTCATCGAAACCTAAATGGGCACGCTTAATCACCCTCTAAATATTCCAAGGGTGTTCCGATGAGGGGACATCAAACCCTGAGTCATCACCAAGTCGATTCTTGTACAGTGTGTTCTGAGACTTTCAACCCAAGGAAGCGTCATCACCTTCCTCCTATTTTACCTTTTAGGGTATTCGTGCCCAAGGACGTAATCGTCGCCCCTCTTCATGTCTTACCATTTCTCTATATTCAATTATTATTTATAGTCAGTTTTCCTAACCATGCTTCTCAATTTATTACAACATGCGTCAATTCATTATGTTCTTTGTCGTACAATACAAGATGAGTCCATGTCATAGTTTCATATGTGATACTCATATAATAGCAGTTCAACATAGATATATATATCTTGCAGTAAAACAATCAATTTTAATTCCATAAAAACCTCACTTAAGATGAGTGATAGAATCCCTACCTTTCAAGCTTATTAATAATCTTTTAATCTTGGAATCAATTAACGTTAGCTCCATACTCCCTTGATCCTAAGGCGTGCATAAGGAAAATTAAAACTAAAGCACAACATACAACTACATTCATAAATAAATCATGTGTAAATCTATCTTACTAGTATACCATTAAAGCTTTTATGCAAATCTCTTTTGATTACCACAGTAAACAATTTTTGTCTTAACACAATATAAAATGTAAACAAGTAATCTATATATTTTAGTCCCTAATAAAATTCATCAATCACTTAGGATAATATTGGAAAGGTTGCAAGACATTAAGGAATTAGGTAGTGAGCAAAGATGGGTTCTTGGTTCAGGTTAGCAGCTGGTATACCATGACAAACTGGCAAGTTTACTAGTTCCCAATCCAAAAATTGAAAAATTCATAGAAAATAAAATACAACTCCGATTTAGGCTTATGATAGCTTGTTAAAAAGTTTAGGATGTCTACTTTTTCAATATGCAAACAAATTTATAAAATTTATTTTAATTTAATCCCAAAATTTCAAGAAGTAGCCACTGCCCATAGAGGTACTACAAAGTTTATGGAATGTCAAGTTTTTCTTCAACCCAAAACAATTATCCTTGTTCAAAATCTCAAAACCATTCCAAATATACAGCATTCATTATATAATCTCAATAAACATATTCTCATGAGTTTTATACTAAAATTATCATCAAACCATATCTCTAGCCTTTCTTGCAAATAAGGGTGAAAACATGCTTATATCAAACTTTCTCATTCAAAACCATGAAATCTAATTTGTGTAGCAAAATAAACGAGCAAATTCAAAGTAAAGATAGTAGATAAAGCTACATTAATTTTCTAAAATCTTACCTTAAAATCTCATTGAAAACTTTAAGCCATCAATTCAAGGGATTAAAGCTCAAATTCAACTTTAGCATGGAGACTTCTGAACGACATGGAGTTGGGTCTCTCAAGCTTAGAGAGTGGAAGAGAGAAGAAGAAGATGAAGAAGAAGAGAATGGGAAGAAGACATTTCAAGGAGGAAGGAAGAGATTAAGTGTTGCACGGAGAAAAGAAAATGAATACATGGTTTTCTTTATTGGAGGGCCCGATTGAAGAAGGAAAATAATAAGAAGTGGGAGACAAGTAGGTGAAGCATTAAGTGCATTATGTCTCCTTTGGAGACTTTAGTTCATATAATGCCAAATGGCATTTTAGTAATTAATTTGATGTTCCAAGAGCGTTTCGGTAAATTTACTAAATAGATATAAAAAAAATTTAGAAAATTTTAAAATAGGTAAAAATAAATAGGATGAAATAGATTTTAGATGAAATAAATTTTAGTTGGTACGCTAATAATTAATTTAATCACCATATTACCTGTTAAGAAAATAATGAGTGCACAGAAATAATGATAGAAAGTTAAAGTAAGATAAGAAAAGTTAAAAAACAAAGGTAGAAAGTTAAAGTAAGAAAAGAATGTTCATAAAATGCTTATAATTGAAGTTCATAATTGAGCATAAATGGAAACATGCATTTTGATTTTACTGGTTTTGTTTGTTATGAAACATTTATATGCTATGGAAAACATTCTGAGAAATGTTTTATATTAAGTGTTTATGAAAACATAAATGACGTTTATGAAGAGCAATTTGATGATTGTTTTATGTTAAATATTTTATGAAAAATGGTTATGAAAAACGTTATAGAAATGCTTTATGAAAACATTTATGAGAAACGTTTTAGAAATGTTTTATGAAAAATGTTTATGAAAAAAATTTATGAAAAATGTTTTAAGAAAAAGTTTTTCATAAGAAAAGTTTCTAAAGCATGTTTTAAATAATTTATGAAAATATGTTTGAACTTACTGAACGAAAGCTCATAAAAAGTTTTTTCATGCTGTAGGTAGTTTTATGGGCGACCAATAGGACCCGTTAGAAGAGTTGGGTACTGTGGAGGGCAAGTGCGAAGATTTGGGTATGGATACCACTACGGTATGCTTCCGCTGTTCAAAAGAAAAGTTTTTCATTAATTGATATAGTGTTTTTAAAGTTTTAGGATAATCAGAGTTTTTATGATATGTTTTCAAGTATAAGTCATATTTTACGAAATGTTTTATTTTCTTATAAAGTTAAGTTCTAATCAATGATTCAGTAAATGTTCCTTGACCAGTTTTAAGAAACAATTTGAAAAGGGTTTTAAAGTTAAGTGTTAAGCGGGGTCTCAACTTGAATAGCGACAAAAGTCGCAACAGTTTTTAAGTATGTTTGTTTAAAGAAAAAAAAATTATTTTAGTATTTTTTTTACTAAGTAAGTAAGATTACTGTTTAAATAATGAAGTTTAAGAAAGTTAAATGACTGCCCGAAAAGACGGGTTGTTATATTTTTCTTTTCTTTTCGGCAGATGGCTGCCGTATTTGACAATAAAAAAAATTCTAACTGAAACCTTTCAATCCCAAATACATAAACATATATATATATATATAAATTTTCCTTTATATATAACTATTTTCCTTTTTTTTCTTTTCGGCACAAATTGTTGTATTTAACATCAAAAGAGAAAAAAAAAATTCTTGCAACCTGATGTAAACCACTTATATATATATATATTTATGTATTATAAAACTGAATCAATGAATATATATGTATATACATATATTCTTAATATATAAAACCGAATCTAGATGTATATATATGAATACAGTAATGTATAACTAGAATAATTGAACCAAATTTAAAACAATTGTTCTCAAATTCAACAATTTTAAAGAACTATAGATTGTTAAATTTAAGAATTTTAAGAGAATCACGTCTAGAAAATTTATTGATTTATAATGATTTTACATGAAGAGGCTTTGATACCACTTGCTAGAATAAAATATTATAATGAAAACCATCATCACCTAGGCTCATTCATGTCAAATCACTAAAATAATTAATAAGATACGAAAGCTAACTTGAATCCATAGATGTGATGTGATTTTGAGTCTGTAGATTGAAGATCTTCTAAGTTTAATACGTAACTTCTCCTTCAAAGTTTGCCTCTATAATTTTTCTATAGATAGAAAATAGATAGAAAATAGAAAAATAAGCTATAGAAAAATAATGTACGCACTGACTTGGGGACCACAACACTTTTATATAATTGCTAAACCCTAACAGTTATCCTTAATTACTAATTTAGCTCATCATAAAATTAGTAATTATATTTTGGTCTCTACACATAGGAGGCCCACATTTAATGATGCATCAAAAGCCCAAAACCTAAATTGATCACTTTTAATTGGGCAACCTTATGTGATAGCCTTTAATACACATTTATTTAATATATTAGCCTATATATTGGATTAATTTCAACATTTTGTTGTCGCAGCCTCTTGAGGTCATACTTGCACATAGTGAGAAACCCTACGACTTGATGAAGCTCTTGCCAAGTGAGGCGACAATGCTTTGAGGCAGTAGTGAGTAGCATTCTTAAGATGGAATCATATGTCCCGTTAGATTGTTCGGTATTGGCTACTTGACTTACAGTGAGGATTCTTTTCATCGCTGTGTCATATTTATTCATCGTTAAGCACTGTTGAAGTAATCCAGTATACGAGTTCGACCACAGTTTAATTATGTTCTACCCTCTATTGTAGGTGTATGGAAGAATTATTCAATAGACAGAGTGTACCACGTTATCATGTTTACATGATATACCTGTATAATAAATGCTTGACACTTGGGCTATTTATTAAAAATATTTTATCTAGTCATATTTCTCTCATCTAATTGCAACTATCATTTGTACTCCACCTAATTTTTTAACTTTCATGGATTTCAAATATTACTACTGTTCTTAATATTTTTTTTTTAATGAAGTACTATTTTCTACCCGTTGAAAAGTCAAGATTCTTTTCAATGTACAACACATTATTATAATCATAAATTATGTTTTTTTTTCTTTTTTCTTATCCCTCTTTTTTAATAAAAAAAAGTGAGCCTTTTTTTGTTATCAGCAATACCTTAAAAAAATATTGATACTTAATTAATTTTTTTTTTCGTACTTGAAAGTCTGGCAATTTTTTTTAAAGCGTCTTAATTGTACCATGTAATTTACAAAGTTATAAAAGTTTATTCTTTAAAATATTTTATTAAAAATAAATTAAAACAAATAAAATGGGTTGCCTCCATCTTTTGTTTTTAAGATATATTATAATCAATATATCAGGTGCCCCTTATATATGGTATATGTATATATGTGTGTTGTAATAAACTAGTGTGGTGTTTGATAGCTAGTGGTTTACACCACTTGGTTAATTATAAACAGTGTAAAGCTCTCACATGCTATAGTAACAATAAAAACATCACTACAATGTAAAGCTCTCATATGCTATAATAAAAACAATTCTAACCAATGGTTCTCACCACCCTACCAAACACCCTATAAAACAGCTATAAACATTTTTTTTTTGCTGTTCTGAAAATTGTTGCAAGTGTAGAAAAAATGTATTAAGAATATTATTACTATTTGATGTAACTAACGTTGGAGATTAGGTAGAGTATTTATCATAGTTGTGATTAGAAGAGAGATATGACTAGACAAAATAATAATCTAAATGTCAAACATTTATTAGACAGGTGTACCACATAAACATAATAAAACAGTACACCTGATTTACGAAATAATTCCTCGTGGGTGTAGTATTAATACTATTCAACCTCTCCAATTAAGAAATACCTAAAACACATGCATGGACCTTTTTTTAAAAAAATTCTTTTATGTGGCATCATATTCATATAGAATTATTCAATGATTAACGTCTAACAAAGTCTAACAGGCAAATATTGATACAAATCTTTTGGATACAAATATTGACACAAATATTGATACAAGTCTAACATGCACGTGAAACGTAATATATTTGTCGACGACTGTTAGAATTGGCCGATAGTTTTTTACGTTGAAATTGACCAATAGGCTTTCAACAAAAACCGTATTGGATCAAACAACACAATTCTTTTTTCTTTCCTTTTTTTTAAAGAAAAAAAATCTAACGTAGGCTTCCTGAGAGGTGGCCACAGACTAGTGGGGGATTTTAGTCGTCTTATCGTTTGACAAGGCATTGACATTTGAAACTTCACCCTAAGCAAAAGTTGGTTGGTTTGGGTCCTGGATAAGAGAAATTGGTATAAGCTCTTGACCCTTTTTATTGGCCTTAGGGTTACCAAATTATTGAAGAAGACGGAGGCGAGATGTGGATTACTAAATCCTTTTTCTCGAGGAAAAAAAATGTAACTTGATAAATTATATATAATAGTCACCATAGTCTGTCTCTCCACATAGTAGTCACCTTACATAGGTACAAATTAATTCCCCTATACTCAGCCCAAAAAAAAAAAAAAATCTCCTTACATAAATTTATATATAAATGATTATATATTACAAAGAAATAATGCATATGGACCATTTTCGATGCCTTTCGACTTCACTGTCCTTCTGAGGGCCCGTCATTTATATGGTTGATGCGTTTGCTCACGTAGTCGTACGTGGAATTACGGGCGGGTTTCCTAATTGTACAAAGGAGTGCACACAGATTTTATACATCAAGTTCTTTTCTTTTTTTTTTGTTCTTTTTTCCTAAACGTCACATTTGTCACAATTCAATGAAATTTGACTACTGTCTGCCAACCAAAAAAAAAAAAAAACAAAGAAATTTGACCACTCTCCAATAGTAACCAATTGTACCATTGTATTGTTTTATTCTCTAATTGCAAGCTCCCGGGTTTGCGTGTGCATTTATTAATTTAACTATTCTTAGAGGAGCAGTTTAAACTTCAGTTCCAATTTATATGAGCATATTTGTTTTTTTTGAGAAAATTATATATTATGTCATATTTTTATAAATTGTGTTTATTTGTGTTACATTTAAAAAATTTATACCACACTATTGTTCATATTATATATTAAGTATTACCACAAAACATATGTAGAATTTATAAAAAAATAAATAAACTTAAAAGATGGTATTGATAAAATTTCCCCTTCTTTTTTTTTAAAGGACATATAACCACACATTATTTTTGGGCTTTAGTATCTTAAACTTTTTTTTTATAGCAATTGAGTTCTAATCAGTTAAGACGGATGCATATGACTCATTTAGAAAAGAATGGGTGGAATTTCAAACACTACAACGATTAATATATACATACATTATATATATGGGTATGATTTTAATAGTTATGTTTTCAATAGATACTGTAATTTTTAGCAGTTTGATATAAATTTGAGTGTTGTAATTAAATGAATTGTTAACAAAAAATATTTATGGTAATTAATATGGTTAAATTCTTATCACGTCATATCATCAATTGTTATTAAAATATGCTTTTATTAGAAAACTAACTATAAGAACATAGCCATTATATATATGTATGTGCGTGTGTATATGTGTATGACAACAAAATTGTTAAAAAAAAAAAAAGAAACTTTGACAACAAGAACTTTCTGTTTTTGCTTTGTTCTTTTTTGGGTATAAAATTAAACAATTTGATTCTTGTTAGAAGTAAAATAGGCGAATAAGTCTTTTAAATATGTTATGTGCATCTCACGTGATCGTTTTCTATCCCAATTTGGATGGGCATTGGTGATTAGAACTAAATTGTTACACTTAGTAAAGTATAAAGTTTCCAAAAAAGGGGAAAAGTTTAGAGGATAAATAGGCCAAAGACCTTTATCTTATATGCCACACCTTTAAACAAGTTTTTATTCATGTCATAATTTAAAAAGTGTTAAACTACTATTTATATTATTTGTTTACGTTATGTCATACTATAACATTTATGGTATTTGTAAAAAGTAAATTTTAAAATATAACATTTATGAAAATTCCTTCTATTTCTATCTATCAGGCACGTCCCTGGCCTGTTAATGATGAAAATATTATTTTTAAAAAAAAGTATATTCAATATTAAGTTATATGATAATCAATATTTTGATATAAGAAAATTATTCTTTTCTAATTTGTAAAAAGTAAGTTTTAAAATATAACATATGAAAATTCTTTCTATTTCTATCTATCAGGCACAGGCACGTCCTCAACCTGTTAATGATGAAAATATTACTTTTGAAAAAAAGTATATTCAATATTAAGTTATACGATAATCAATATTTTGATATAAGAAAATTATTGTTTTCTAATTGTTTCTCATTGTAAGACCATTTTTGATGCAAATGCTAATGCTATAATTATATCATTCATTAAAAAGTGTGAAAATAACACATTTGGTGTGTTATTCTATTTTGTGTGTCAATGTTTGATGTTATTTTAAATGCCATATTTACCTTTTGCCATAATTCTTAAGCCTTGAAAATTGCAAAGATAAACTTTTAATATTAAAATAATTAAAAAATAAGAATATTGTAATTATCAAAGCAAAATAGTCAATCTTATCATATGTGATATTTGGTGGTAAATTTGCCATCAAGTTTAGTATAAAAAAATTTGACATTAAAGATGGCATTGCACTGAAAGTGTTTTTAACTCTTAAATGCTAAAATTTAGCATTAGCATATCAATATAGTGTAACGCCCCGAAATTTATTTAACGTTAATGTAATATAAATGATGAATTAGTGTGCCGTAATTAACATTTTAATATTAATTAGATTATTTGATTGGATTTTGAATTTTTGGTTGTCTTGTTAAATTAATGTGTTCAAATGATTTCTTATTGTTTTAAAAATGATATTTTGAGTTTTGAAACACAACAATTTGTAAATGTAAAAATACTCCGTTTTGCAAAACCGTGGGCGGCACATGGTTTTTGCACAGTAAAATCGCCCACCGATTTTCTCTATTTATTTTCTTCCTCTCTCTCTCTCTCCTCACTCTCACGGTCATCTCTCCCTCTCTTCCTCTTGATCTCTCTAGGCACACACTCTCTCTCTCTATCTCTCTCAAAATTTTTAAACCCCATTTTGAATCCAAGCTTTGGGTTAGCAAGGAGGAAGCTCGGGGACGTGATTTAGCAACCGAGATCGTGGATTGAAGCTTCGATTCGAGGTTAGATTTGAAATTTCTAAACTTTTTACAAAATTTTCAAATTTGTGCATTTTTGAAATCTAGGTTTGTTTAAGCTTAGCAAACCGTGGGTTTGAGTTAAATGAACTTAGAACAACTAGAATCTAAGCTTAGATTGAAGACAAATGGATTTGATTCAAGATTTTTCATTTTTTTCCTATTTTTCTATTTTTGGATTTTTGGGATTTTTGTATTTGAATCTTGTTTAAATGAGTTTTAAAGTGTCTAAATATGTTTTTCTATCATCTATGAATGTTTTCTATGCCTGGGAATTGAGAAAAACAAGTTAGAATCAAGATTTGGGTTTTGGGAAAATCGAAACCCGTAGTTGAAATTTCTGGGTTTTCCCAGTTCGGCAGGCCGAAGTGCGTGTTCGGTAGGCCGGTGTTCTTTAGTCTGGCAGGCCGAACCTAGAAATTGTTCGGCCGACCGAACTTTGCTTCCGGCAGGCCGAATTGTGCAGTTCGGCCGGTCGAAGCAGGGAGTCCGGCAGGCCGACCGAGGTATGGAAATTTTTGTGATTTTTACCCGTTTTCACTGTTTTGAACCCTGATTTAAATCCCAACCTTATAGGATGATTTTAAAGGTACAAATGGCACACTAGGACATCATAAAATGGTTTGGTAACATAGAATGTCTCGAACTAGATATTGATTGACTTAGTTTGTATCTACGATCGTTCGTGGTTCCGCGGAGCTAACGTATAGCAGACCGGGATTACGGTGTGGGGCACTGGCACGAGTATTGAGGTAGGACTTCTATCCTATTTCTTTGGTAGCCTAATTTTGAAATGATTTGGCTTTGAAAAATGATTTCTATTAAAATGTTTTCGACGGTTGTTTGAAAATGGATTTATCGGTTATATTTTAATATACCGTGATCTGAAATGAACTTCATAATAAATATAACTGACAACACTCGGTAATTGGGTTTTGAATGATAATGATAATGAACACATAGGCATGATGCCATATCAGAGATTGGGTCATGTAGCGATTGACCTTGGGGGCAGGTCCCGAAACCCAGCTAGGCCACTACGGTGGTGATATCATGGTTTGCCTAGGTAAACGAAAAATGGTATTTTTGATTGTACGAGTAGACTGTTCTGGGTTAGGACGGTTCTACTCAAATTATTTATTTACTTAATTGTTTATTCATTTATTTATTTATTTAAGTTTTCTTTTGAATAACTTCTAAACAATGATATGTTTCTTTGTATTAAATTGTTTTATAAAACATAGTCCTACTGAGCCTTTCGCTCACGTTTTACTTGTTTTAAATTTCCCCCTCTAGGTGGTTTCCCATTTAGGTTTGGAGAGGATTCTTCGGACCAAACTCAGGAGCAATAGGAGGATTGATTTATATTTTGTATTATATAATTAAGGCATGTAAGATTTTAACTTTATTTGCACTTGGACTGTGATTGTATTTATGATATTGTCAGAATCATGTGTGTGCACAAGTTGTGGGTTGTGGAACCCATACTCGCAGTTCTTTATTAATTTTTATTACTTGCTTAATACTTATAAATTCTTTTATAAAAATGTGGTGGAAATCTCCTTATTTCTCACTTAAATTGATCCCTAAACCATTGGTTTTAATTAAATTCTCTTTTAATTAATCTAAATAATCTGCCACGTCACCTCCCGTACTCCGGGGCGTGATAGAATGGTATCAGAGCTCAAGGTTATGAACCTTGGGAATTGTGCACACATAGGTTTGACAATGAAATACCTCTGACAGTCCAATTTTGTTTTCAGAAGTGAGAGAATGGCACCTAGACGTCGTTCGACTACTGACGCCGAGTTCGGAAATGATGAGAGCATGATGAGGTCTATGTTTGCGGCTTTCCGGTAGATGGCAGCTAGGGCTAGACTGGAAGACTCTAGTGTTGGTAATCGGCATGCATACTTTAGGGAATTTTGACAGGCGTCTATTCTGACTTTTGATGGCAACGGGGATCCACAGTTAGCAGAGTATTGGTTGGATTCGATCTTGAAGCATTTGGATACTCTTGGTGTGCCTGAGGAGTATCGTGTGGAATTCGCGACGTATAAGCTCGAGGGTGGCGCTAACACTTGGTGGAAACAGACTAAGCATCTGGAGCGCGGTGGCGATATCAGTTGGGACAAGTTCGAGGAGCTGTTCTATGATCGATATTTTCTGTAGGGGTATAGAGATCAGAAGGCAGCTGAGTTTTATAGATTGCAGCAGGGTGATATGTCAGTTCGGGAGTATGAGGCTAAGTTTAATGAGTTGGCTAGGTTTGCTCCATCAGATGTGGCATCAGAGCGTGAAAAGTGTATTAAGTTTCAGGAAGGGCTCAAGGCTCCTATTCAACGGCAGTTGGTTGCTCTACGGCTTAGGAGTTTCGGAGAGCTTGTGTCGTCGGTGATCTCTGTGGAGAATGATTATGTGCAGTATTGTGAGGACCCAGCCAAGGCTTCAGGAGGACCGTAGAGGAGTGGCAGGAAGAGCACTAGTAGTCGTCCAGCTCCGGGGAAAAGCAAGCAAGGCAGTACGACCAGTGGTAGCAGCAGTTCGTCTAGCAACGGGCGCAGCAATCCCTACAGCTTTCATTGTCATTTCTGTCAGCAGCCCGGACACATCAAGAGGAATTGCCCGATCAGGAGTACTCGTCTTGGATCTCAGACCAAGGAGGATGCCAGTCGTCAGTCTCAGCCTCAGCCTCAGACCCTACCTCTGCCTCTACAGTACCCACAGTTGCAGTATCCGCAGTTCTCTCCTCAACAATTCTCATATCCGGCACGGGGGCAGCAGCCGTAGTATTTTCAGCGCAGTGTTCCTTAGTATCGAGCGCCGAGTACAGGTAGTGTACAGTCGTTTCCATCTCAGCAGCATCGGCCGAGTAATCCAGGACCCAGCAATGTCGGTAGAGGAAAAGGGAAGGCGCCAGTGCAGGTTCATGCAATGGCATCTGGAGGGTCAGATTCTCATGTTGGTAACGCAGTTGTTGACGGTATGATCTTGGTTTCTAGATCTTTAGCTTATGTTTTATTCGATACCGGTGCCTCTCATTCTCTCATTTTGAGTTCTTTTGTACATGCCTTGGGACTAGAGATAGAAGAGTCTAATGAACCCCTAGTTATAACTTCTCCCTTGGGGCGGGTGTGTGTAAATTGTATGTGTAAATCCTGTAAAATAAAGATTGGGGATGAGGTTTTGAAAAGTGATTTGATTATACTCCCCATGAGTTCCTATGATGTAATTCTAGGGATGGACTGGTTGTCCAGGTATAATGCAGTCGTGGACTGCCAACTTAGAAAAGTGACCCTAGTGTCTGATAGGGGGATGACGATCACTGACTAGGGTGGTGGTGATTGGTCAATGAGTGAGCGTCTCATGAAGTCGTGTCTAGGAGGGCGAAGGAATCTAGGTTGTTGCTTTTCTTGCCAACCTAGATTGCGAGCCCTATGTTTTGAGAGGCAGTGTAGCGATTCCGGTAGTTGATGAGTTTGAGGATATTTTCCCCGACGAGTTATCAGGGTTACCACCGTATCGGGAGATTGAGTTTGGTATCGAGTTGTTTCCAAGGACATCACCGATTTTTATGGCACCTTATCGGATGGCGCTGACAGAAATAAAGGAATTGAGGAAGAAACATCAGGAGCTTACTGATAAAGGGTATATTCGGAACAGCACATCTCTGTGGGGAGCACCAGTTTTGTTTGCTAAGAAGCATGATGGGACTCTTAGGTTGTGTGTGGATTATCGGCAGCTAAATCGTGTTATGGTGAAGAACAAGTATTCCTTGCCTAGGATTGATGAGTTGTTTGATCAGTTGGGAGGTTCGCGATACTTCTCGAAGATTGATTTTTGTTCAGGTTATCATCAGCTCAGGATCAAGGAAGGGGATATTCCCAAGACAGCTTTTAGGACTCGGTATGGGCACTTTGAGTTCCTGGTTATGTCATTTGGGTTGACGAATGCTCCGACAGCTTTTATGGATTTGATGAACAGGGTATTTAGGCCGTATCTGGATCAGTTCGTGATCGTGTTCATCGATGATATTCTTGTGTATTCTAAGACTTGGGAGGAGCATGAGCAGCATCTCCAGATCGTGCTTCAGACTCTACGGGAGCACCAGTTGTATGCTAAGAGGGAAAAGTGTGAGTTTTGGTTGACTGAGGTCAAGTTTCTAGGTCATGTTATCTCGGAGCACGGTATTTCTGTAGATCCATCCAAGATTGAAGCTATATTGGAGTGGGAACGACCAAGGAATGTAGCAGAGATTCGCAGCTTCTTAGGTGTTGTTGGATATTACAGGAAATTTGTAAAGGATTTTTCGAAGATTGCAGCTCTGTTGACGAGATTGATCAAGAAAAATGTCAGGTTTGAGTGGAATGAAGATTGTGAGCTTGCTTTTCAGGAATTGAAGAACCGATTGACTTCCACTCAAGTGTTGGTTATTCCTAGCAGCGACGAGCTGTATGAGGTTTATGCGGATGCTTCAGGGCGCGAAATTGGATGCGTGTTGATGCAGCATGGTCGTGTTGTTGCGTACGGATCGAGGCAGCTGCGACCTCATGAGCGGAATTATCCTACTCATGATTTAGAGCTTGCGGCGGTGATCTACGCGCTAAAGATTCGGAGATGTTACTTGTATGGAGCGTCGTTTCAAGTCTTCTCCGATCACAAGAGTTTGAGGTATCTGTTCACTCAGAGGGATCTTAACTTGAGGCAGCGTAGGTGGATCGAGTATATGGAGGATTATGATTTTGCATTGCAATATCATCCCAGGAAAGCTAATGTGGTCGCGGATGCGCTTAGCAGGAAGTCTTCAGGGATTCTCGCTTGTTTGATTTTTGAGGACTAGAGTAGGGATGCGATAGTGAGTGAGTATCGGCTACAGTATCATGAAGACTGTGATCGCATTTCGGTGTATCATGTGGAAGCGACTCCAGCTCTTGTTCGGATGGTGAAGCAAAGTCAATGGCAGGATCGACATTTGCAGGGGATTTGGTTGTAGATTCAGAACGGGGAGCAATTCAAAGAATGGAGCTTGCATGCAGATGGATCGTTGTACTTCCGGGAGCGTCTTGCAGTTCCAGTTATCACCGAAGTGACGAAAGCTGTTTTGGACGAAGCTTATAGGTCTTAGTTCGCCATTCATCCGGGGAGCACCAAGATGTATCGTGATTTAAAGAGGCAGTATTGGTGGAAAGGCATCAAGAAAGATGTTCGTGAGTATGTGGCCAAGTGTTCGACGTGTCTTCAGGTGAAAGCCGAGCATCAGAAGCCTGCAGGTCAGCTTCAGCCGCTTCCTATTCCAGGGTGGAAATGGGAGCATGTGACGATGAATTTCCTCATAGGTTTGCCGAGGACGGAGCAACAGCATGATGCAGTTTGGGTTGTGGTTGACAGGTTGACGAAATCGGCACATTTCATTCCGTTTAGGTCGACGTGTTCTAGGAAGGTTCTCGGGGAGTTGTATATGCAGAACATTGTGAGGTTGCATGGAGTTCCCTTGTCCATCACCTCTGATCGAGACACCAGGTTTAATGCTAAGTGCTGGAGGAGTTTTCAGGAGGCTTTAGGTACAGATTTGAACTTCAGTATGGCATTTCATCCTCAGACTAATGGGCAGTCTGAGCGGGTCATTCAAGTTCTCGAGGATATGTTGCATGCTTGTGCGTTGGACTTTGGCGGGAACTGGAAGCAATGTTTGCATTTGGCGGAGTTCGCGTACAACAATAGTTATCAGGCGAGCATTGGTATGGCACCGTTTGAGGCGTTGTATGGGCGACCGTGTCGGTCACCTGTGTGTTGGGCCGAGCCGAAAGATAGAGTTATTCTTGGGCCGGATGAGATTCGTGATAGCAATGAGAAAGTCGCGATGATTCGAGATCGGTTGAGGGCAGCTCAGAGTCGTCAGAAGAGTTACGCAGGTAGGAGACGTTGACCCTTAGAGTTCGCGGTTGGGGATTTCGTTCTCTTAAGGTTATCGCCTCGTAAGGGAACTATGTGGTTCGGAGTGAGTGGGAAACTCACGCCGAGGTATGTTGGGCCGTTTGAGATCACTCAGCGTGTTGGTGTGGTCGCTTATCGGCTTAATCTTTCGCCCGAACTTTCTCACGTTCATGATGTATTTCATGTGTTGATGCTTAGGAAGTGTCCACCTGAGCAGGGTAAGATAGTTTCATTTCGCGATGTGCAGGTTCAGGAAGATACGACGTACGAAGAAGTGCCGATTCAGATTATCGACCGGAAGGTGATTAATTTGCGTCGTCGCGAGATACCGTTGGTAAAAGTTATGTGGCAGCATCATGGGGTTGATGAAGCCACTTGGGAGCTAGAGTCGAGTATGCGGGAATTGTATCCACATTTGTTTTGTTTTTGAGATGAGTTGTAAATTTCGAGGGCGAAATTTCTTTTAGGGGTGGAGAGTTATAACGCCCCGAAATTTATTTAACGTTAATGTAATATAAATGATGAATTAGTGTGTCATAATTAACATTTTAACATTAATTAGATTATTTGGTTGGATTTTGAATTTTTGGTTGTCTTGTTAAATTAATGCGTTCAAATGATTTCTTATTGTTTTAAAAATGATGTTTTGAGTTTTAAAACACAACAATTTGTAAAATGTTAAAAATACTCCGTTTTGCAAAACTGTGGGCGGCACATGGTTTTCGCATAGTAAAACCGCCCACCGATTTTCTCTATTTATTTCCTTCCTCTCTCTCTCTCTCTCTCTCCTCACTCTCACAGTCATCTCTCCCTCTCTTCCTCTTGATCTCTCTCGGCACTCTCTCTCTCTCTATCTCTCTCAAAATTTTTAAACCCCATTTCGAATCCAAGCTTCGGGTTAGCAAGGAGGAAGCTCGGAGACGTGATTTAGCAACCGAGATCGTGGATTGAAGCTTCAATTCGAGGTTAGATTTGAAATTTCTAAACTTTGTACAAAATTTTCAAATTTGTGCATTTTTGAAATCTAGGTTTGTTTAAGCTTAGCAAACCGTGGGTTTGAGTTAAATGAACTTAGAACAACTAGAATCTAAGCTTAGATTGAAGAAAAACGGATTTGATTTAAGATTTTTCATTTTTCTCCCTATTTTTCTATTTTCGGGATTTTTGTGTTTGAATCTTGTTTAAATGAGTTTTAAAGTGTCTAAATATGTTTTTCTATCATCTATGAATGTTTTCTATGCCTGGGAATTGAGAAAAACAAGTTAGAATCAAGATTTAGGTTTTGGGGAAATCGAAACCCGTGGCTGGAATTTCTGGGTTTTCCCAGTTCGGCAGGCCGAAGTGCGTGTTCGACAGGCCGAAGTGCGTGTTCGGTAGGCCGGTGTTCTTCAGTCCAGCAGGCCGAACCTAGAAATTGTTCGACCGACCGAACTTTGCTTCCGGCAGGCCGAACTGTGCAGTTTGGCCGGCCGAAGCAGGGAGTCCGGTAGACCGACCGAGGCATGGAAATTTTTGTGATTTTTACCCGTTTTCGCTGTTTTGAACCCTGATTTAAATCCCAACCTTATAGGATGATTTTAAAGGTACAAATGGCACACTAGGACATCATAAAATGGTTTGGTAACATAGAATGTCTCGAACTCGATATTGATCGACTTAGTTTGTATCTAGGATCGTTCGTGGTTCCGCGGAGCTAACGTATAGCGGACCGAGATTATGGTATAGGACACCAGCACGAGTATTGAGGTAGAACTTCTATCCTATTTCTTTGGTAGCCTGGTTTTGAAATGATTTGGCTATGAAAAATGATTTCTATTAAAATGTTTTCGACGGTTGTTTGAAAATGGATTTATCGGTTATATTTTAATATACCGTGATCTGAAATGAACTTCATAATAAATGTAACTGACAACACTCGGTAATTGGGTTTTGAATGATAATGATAATGAACACATAGGCATGATGCAATATCAGAGATTGAGTCGTGTAGCGATCGACCTTGGGGGCAGGTCTCGAAACCCAGCTGGGCCACTACGGTGGTGATATCATCGTTTGCCTAGGTAAACGAAAAATGGTATTTTTGATTGTGCAAGTAGACTGTTTTGGGTTAGGACGGTTCTACTCAAATTATTTATTTATTTAATTGTTTATTCATTTATTTATTTATTTAAGTTTTCTTTTGAGTAACTTCTAAACAATGATATGTTTCTTTGTATTAAATTGTTTTATAAAACATAGTCCTACTGAGCCTTTCGCTCACGTTTTACTTGTTTTAAATTTCCCCCTCTAGGTGGTTTCCCATTTAGGTTTGGAGAGGATTCTTCGGACCGAACTCAGGAGCAATAGGAGGATTGATTTATATTTTGTATTATATAATCAAGGCATGTAAGATTTTAACTTTATTTGCACTTGGACTGTGATTGTATTTATGATATTGTCAGAATCATGTGTGTGCACAAGTTGTGGGTTGTGGAACCCATACTCGCGGTTCTTTATTAATTTTTATTACTTGCTTAATACTTATAAATTCTTTTATAAAAATGTGGTGGAAATCTCCTTATTTCTCACTTAAATTGATCCCTAAACCATTGGTTTTAATTAAATTCTCTTTTAATTAATCTAAATAATCTGACACGTCACCTCCCGTACTCTGAGGCGTGACATATAACATTACATTAGATATGCTCTAGTGATATATAATAGTGCGTTTAGCATTTTCGATTCAAACCAAAACTTTGGTTGCTACAGTATAAAGCCCTCATATACTATAATGTTAAGCAAAAATATACTATAATATAAAGCTCACGTATGTTACCGTGTTTTTAACCAATTAATTTAAACCAATGCTGGCAAACAACCCAAATGAATAGGATAATTCAACTTATAATAATTTGAGTTTAATACGTATAGCATTTGCATTTGAAAACAATAAATATATCGAATCTTAAAACAAAGCAATCAAATTTATATTTTATACAACAACGGTTGAACAAAAACGGGTTGAAAAAAAGACAGGTGAACTTTGATTCGGTCGTCACTGTAAGATTCTGAGAAAGAGAGTGAGCATGTATTTCAACTCTTACATGCGAAAGCTCAAATGATCAAAGACTCATTATGAGTTTTCGACTTTAACACTTAAATTGTAAATATAAGTTGCAAAATTAATATTTTGGACATATTCGAGAAAAATAATTTCTATAGGACAATTAGGACAAAAAAAGTAGAGAGTCACGTTTGAGAAAGTAATATTTTATGGGAAAACAGTGGAAAAAATTAAGTTGAGGCGTATTTGATAAAAATTATTTTAAAATAAATTTCAAAGAAAAAAAAATTTTAGTTAAAAATATTTAAAAAAATCCAAGATTCCAAAAAAAAAAAAGAAAAAAGACCAAGCAAGCAAGTATGTATTCAAACTCTCCAAAGAACACAGTAAAATAGCAATTAGTTTTAGTTTGAATTAATACCTAAATAGTAAACGTTAGATTTTTTTCAAGAACTTTTGACGCCTTTGAAAAAAAAAATGGTTGAAAGGCATTAGTAAGGCTATGTATGAAGAAGTACTAGTTTAAAAGATTGCATGAAAATAAATAGATTAAATAAGTTAGGTAATAAATTGTTTTTTTTTATTATGAAAATCATTTAAAAATACGACGACGGTGGGTTGGAACCTTGGAAGCAAGACAAGCAAAGTGAAGTGCAAAATTTTAAAACATCGTTCTCCTTTCTATTTAGACTAGCATGAGGAGATGTGCCTAAGGCACGTCCCTCTTTTTAGGTAAGATTTAAAAAGAAGAATAAAAGATTTCATTTTAAAGTTATTTGGGTAATTTAATAGTTTTATATTAATAACTATTTTTTTCTCAGTTTATAGTTTTCAAGTGTACATATTTTTTATTGCAAATACTGACGGAAGCTACATGATCACAATTATTGTAAAACATTTGATCTATGTACAACTTTCTCATTTTAGTTATTTATATTTTTATGTTCTCTAAGAAAAATTATATCACTTTTAATGAAAATAAGAAGTTTTTTTATAAAGTTTTATAGTCGTTTATTTTTCTTAGCCAACCTTTTGCTTTTTGTTTATTTTTTTCAAAAAAGAGAAGTGACCAATAATATTATAATATTTTATGAGAAAGATAAATAAAATATATGAACTTGAAAAATAACAAAACAACACACGCCAAGCATCTACGACCTGCTAAAAATTGGCAAATATAGATAGTACGATTTAAAAAAAAAAAAAAGCTAAAAAACAATGCTAAAAAATGAGATAAAATATGATAAATGAACAAGATTAAAGCATAAGGTGTGAAAGAATACATGTCCTATGTGGATAAATCTTGATCATTGCATTTAAAATTAAAAAAGAATTGAGTAATATGGACCGTTGGATTGCTTGGTTTTCAAGTAAAAAAAAATGCAACCTCATTTTCCTATATATATATATATATTTATATATATATATATATAGATAGATAGACAAATATATAGATAGATATTATTGAAAACTCGATTATAAGTATATGATAAATATGCCACATAGTGTTTGAAAACTTATTCAAACATAGAAGCTTGATGTAGGAAAGAACGAGGTTCTATTTTATTCTTTGAAATTCGTTTGAAAACATATTAAATATTTAGAAAATACGTAAGATACAATTCAGTTTAAAGTCAAAAGACACTTTAAACGATTTAAAATCGAATAACTTGATATCACATATTTTTGAATAATAGAATATAGACAATTCTTAAAAACATTATAAGAATAATTATTAAGGCCAAAACACCTAGAAAAACATGGCTCACAAGAAAAGGGTAGAGATTCTACCTCAGTATGCAATAGATACCGTATACTCCAAACCTAGTCCTCCAACGTATGCTCGACTATGTTATAGAACCTTATATATCATTCTAAGAATAGACATTAATCTAATTTAGAACAAGAACACTTATATAATTTGATTTCTCAGTGTGCCATTTCTGAATTAAATGAAAAACGTGACATAATTCATAAAATATCATGATGTATATCAGAAATAGATTTTAAATAGTATTCTAGTATTTTGAATAGTTTAAAATAGTTAAAACTATCATAATTTGGAAGCGAGACAAAATTACGTAAGAACATAAAAATCTGCTAGTTTTTCTAGCCTATCGGTCCATGGGACCTGTCTGTCGAAACTGTTGGGTTTGATACCCTAAAAGCTATGACATTGTATATATTGTTAATAAATAAATAAAGTGACATTTATATTTATTTTGGTTGCTTATATGTGTTATAAATACATTTATAAACATCGAGAAAATTTCATGATTATTTATGTGACTATAAATTTAGCATACAAGTGTTGTATGCTTAGGGATAAAATTTATAGATAATAATCTAAATAGTCCATAATAATTAATTCAAGTTTGGGATCTTTAATTAAATATTACAAGTATGGTCTAATCTCATTTAAAATGAAATAGTTATTATCCGGGCTATTAATGTAGAGACATTAGATTGGAGGTACTTTATATAATGAGATTATATAGGACTGGACCAGATAAATTATAAATCTCTAACAATCATCCGTTACAAATAGAGTATTTAAATTTATCACTATGATGATCATATATTTGACAGTCTTAATCCTGAGTATTTTATTAGACTCCTATTTATGACATTATGTTTTTTGACTTGCATGGTAAGATTTGTCTAAGCACAGATCATAACTTAGCATCTTAGAAACATAATGTAATAAATGACTGGGAATAATATTATACAAATAAGGAATCCATTCCTTCCCTATGGAAGTTAGAAAAATAGTTCTCTTGAGTGATAATTCAAGGTTTAAACAGATGAGCTCTCATTCATAATAAGATTATGAATTAACTGTTCATTAGAGAATTATTGGAACTCAAGGATAAAGATGTAATAAGAGAGGTGAACGAAAATTGAACCTAGCTTTTATTATGAACTATTTATGGAAGACTGACTTATATGTAATGATTATATCAATGGACTACTCGCTAATTTTCTTTGAGTAATTTTACTACAACCTCAAGAGTTCAGTTTAGGTTTATAGTGAAGTAACACTGAAACTAATAAATTTGGTAAATTAATTAAAGAGTTTAAGTAATTGTCAAATTTATTGGAGCTTGGGTTATAGGTCTATAGGTCTCCAATACCACCTCTGTAGCACTGTACTGGATTTATGTATGGAATGAATTATACATATTTAGTTTGGAATTATTGAATTCTGAATTAATTATTTTACACTTGAATTATTAATGTGACACAGAAAATGTTCTCTGTGACACATAATGTAATGTGATAAATGTTGTCACATTTAACTAAGCATTAGTTAATTAATTGATTGATTATTTTTAAAATCTATTCTTAAATAAATGTGATTTATTTTTTAATTTAGATTTAGATATATATATATATATATATATCTATATATATGGTTTTGAACCAAATCTTATATATATATACATAAGATTTTATAATATATTAATATATATATATATATATTACTTTTTAATTCGTTAACGTTTACTACGTTTACTTTTCTTTACTTTATATATATATATATAATTAATGGAATCACGTGAAGTGATTCATTAATTAAACAAAAAAAAAAAAAGAGGAAGGAAAGTAAACGTAAGTTTACTTTTATGAAAACCTTTATAAAAGTTTAAAGTTTGTTTTTGGCAATTTGTTTTTTAAGAAAAAGGGAAAGAAAAAAAAGTAAAATATATCATTTTATCATATATCTGATATAGTGGTTATTTGAAATAGAAAATCAATTGAAAAATTACTAATGGCTTAGATATAAAAAGGGAGAAATAACAGTTATCTTAAGAGTTTTTTCATTCACGTAATTTTTACAAAATACTTAGAGAGAAAAACTGAGTTCTTTTCTGAAGAAAAAAAAAAGGTATGCTATCTCATGTGTTGAGTACATAGTAGTTTCAGAAAAGTGTGAGGAAAATTCATTCTTGTAGTTTGACGCCCACTCGTCTTTCCATTGGTGTGGAGGCCTGATTTGGAAGATCGTGGTGTCAAAAAAGAAAGCTAGGATACCTGATAGTCTTCAAAAGTTTAGTGAAAATTCCTAAAGCTTTCTATAATTAAAATTATATATCTATTCACGTTGAACAAAGTTTTTAGAAAATTTTTGTTTGTCAATGATCTGTTCCTTCCGCTGCGTTTCATATTTTAATTCCAACAAATGGTATCAGAGCGGGTTATAGCATATATAATTTTAATTAAACATGATTTATTTTGATAATATCATGTTTTTGATGCATCTTTGTAGGCACTTTTCATCTTTGTTAATTTTTATTCATGTGATGAATGGTTGTTTAATAAATAGATTTTTGGTCGTTAATTATATGGTCCTTTTGGATTAGTAATTTTATTTTCAGTTTGATTAGATCAATCTGTGTAAATTCATAAAGGGGTATATGCTTTTTGTAATTTATTATTATTATTATTATGTTTTCTTTTCTCCTCTCCTTCACCTGCTACACTTGGAGCAATGAAGAAAAAGAAGTTCATTGGATCTTTTGGCCTAGTTGAGAACTTTAGGCCTATCAAATTTCAAAGGTAATCTAGCAGATTGTTGCGCAATAAACCACCTGATAAGGACTGCAAAATTGGAGTGGGAAATTATGTGTAAATTACAAGAAGCCCCTTGTAATTTTTTTCTCTCTTGTTTTTATGGGTTGTAATTTTAATTATCCAAAAGGGCCCGGTCAAAAATCCATTGTTTATTTTCATTTTTATTTTCATGTGATGATTGTGATAACATGTTCATGCATGATAACATGCCATCTAGGAAAGTGCTCACTTATAGTTATTGTAACATGACATGCATACGCTAACATATTATTTTTTTTATAAAGGAATTTATAAAATGATTTAATATGTGTTAGCATTAATTTAATGAGATTAAATTAATTAGGTTGGTTTTATAGAATCTTAATTTTTTAATCAACCAAAAAATGTGAATTTAGTTTTAATAGTTAAGACTTGGTAAAATTTACATTAATTCTAAGTTATCTAATTATAAATTGTTTAATATTCGGTAACTTAGACAATTCATAATAAATTTAGATTTTTAAAAAATATGGTAATTTATTTAAGTGTAAATAGAATGGGATTCTATTAACACATAATATAATCTAGTAATTAAACATTGTTTTTATCTACTAGAATTATGAAACATATGATGTTTTATAAGATAAAACACATCTTTTAAAATAATGAGTGAGAGAAGGAAATAAGATAATACAACCTGCGGTCTCCACTATTAGTACAAAACCTTGAGATTTAGGTGGCGTCTCGCGCCGCTTTGATTTCGTCCTCCCTACGGAGGGTGTCTATTTAAATCAATATCAAGGTTGGCTTCCTTGAGATAGGATTTTATAATGTATTTCAAAATTAACCTACCCTACGGCGGCAATTTTTTGTTAAAATCCAAAATAGTGGGTTACACTCATAAAGACATAAGTAAATTGTTAACTATATCTTGACTAAAATAAATGGTTATTAATAAATATAGAAAATATGAGATATTTTGAATATATTTATTAATTGAGAATGTCTCAATTCAATTCATAAATAATTTGACCTACCATACGGCGGCACTTTATTTATTAAAATTGAATAATCATGGAATTAGTAAAATATTTTTGTGTGTTTTTCATAAGCTTCATGCATCACGTTTACTATTCCAAAACATATATTTATGATGTTTATACAGCCATTTAATTTATGTTATTTTATTTATTCATTACAGTAACAATGTCAAATCCAATCATCGCTATTCTCTCAAATGAAAAATTAACCGGAGATAATTTTGTCAAGTGGAAGAGTAACATGAACATTGTACTAATTTACGAAAATTACAAGTTTTTCATGAGGGAGGAATGTCCTCCAGAACCTGCTGCCAATGCTCCTCGTAATGTACGAGAAATATATGATCGTTGGATCGAGGCAAACAACAAGGCCCGTTGTTTTCTTTTGGCTGGCATGTCTGACGTGCTTAGGATGAAGCACGAAAGCATGGAGACCGCTTATGAGATAATGCAGCCTCTGCAAGACATGTTTAGTAAACCTTCTAAAAAGGCACGCCACGAAGCCGTTAAGGCAGTAATGAATGCCAAAATGAAGACAAGGATTTCGGTGAGAGAACATGTTCTTAACATGGTTAACTATCTCCATGAGGCCGAGGTCAACGGGGTTGTGATAGATGAAGCCACATAGGTGGGGATGATTTTGGAAACCGTCTCCCCTGCGTTCCTTCAGTTCAAAAGTAACTATTTCATGAACAAGTTGAAATATAACATGACTGAGTTGCTTAATGAGCTTCAAACCTTCGAGTCTATTTCGAAAGAAAAGACTAAAGAAGCTGAGGCAAATGTTGCAGAAGCTCAACCCTCCTCTTCTGCTCAAAAGAATAAGAAGAGGAAGGGGACTGAAGGAAGTGGTAAGTCTAAGAATGGAGGGCATCCTAAGAAGAACAAAAGCAACAACAGAAAAAAGAGCTCAAACCAAAAGAAGCCTAAAGGAAAATGTTTCCACTGTGGCGTAGTTGGGCACTGGAAGAGAAACTACAAAAAGTATCTTCAGGAGCTCAAAGAAAAGAAGAACAACGGCAAATCAGATTTACTCGTTTTAGAAGCTTGTTTAGTTGAAGATGATACTTCACCTTGGATAATTGATTCAGGGGCAACTAACCATGTTTGTTCTTCTTTGCAGATGCTTAGTTCTTCAAGGGAGCTTGCCGACGGGGAACAAACGATGACAGTGGGAATGAGAGAGGTTGTTTCGGCAAGAACAGTGGGAGTGGTTAAACTTTATTTTAGAAATAATTTTTTAATTTTGGACAATGTTTATTACATTCCTTATTTTCATAGAAATTTGATTTCTGTTTCCAGGCAATTTGAACAAATGTTCAATGTTTCTTTTAATAATAATTATGTTAATATTTCTAGAAATGGTTTGAATATTTGTTCTGCGCATCTGGAAAATGGGCTTTATACCTTAAGGCCCAACGAAAAATCATTGCTCAATACCGAAATGTTCAAAGTTGAACAACCAAAACCCAAGAACCAAAAAGTTTCTTCTGATTATGAAACATACCTATGGTACCTTAGATTAGGTCATGTTAACCTTGACAGAATAAACAAACTAGTAAAGGATGGTCCTTTAAAAGAAGTAAAAGTTAGTTCTCTACCAGTTTGTGAATCTTGCCTTGAAGGTAAATTGACTAAAAGGCCTTTCTCTGCAAAAGGTGAAAGGGCCAAGGAACCACTTGAGCTAATACATTCGGACATTTGTGGTCCATTGAATGTATAAACACATGGTGGTTACGAATATTTTGTCACATTTATTAACGATTATTCAAGGTATGGTTATATATACCTAATGCAAAGAAAATCTAAAACTTTTGGAAAGTTCAAAGAATTTTAAGCGGAACCTGAAAAGCAATTAAGAAAGACGGTGAAGAGTCTTCGATCTGATTGAGAAGGGGAATACCTTGATTCTGAATTCAAGCACTATATGATCGAACATGGTATTCTATCACAACTCACCACACCTGGAACACCACAACAAAATGGTGTTGTAGAGAGAAGAAATCAGACGTTGCTTGATATGGTGAGATCTGTGCTTAGCTACTCATCATTACCCACTTCATTTTGGGGATTTGCACTACAAACTATAGTATATCTTCTAAACATAGTTCCATCTAAGTCTATTTCAAAAACACCTTTAGAGTTATGGAATGGTCACAAATTTAGTATGCGACATATCCGCATATGGGGGTGTCCAGCACATGTGTTGAAAGGAAAGACTGGGAAGCTGGAACCACGTTTTGAAGTATGCTTATTTGTGGGATATCCAAAGGGAACAAGGGGAGGTTTGTTTTATAGTCCACAGGAAAAGAAAGTACTTGTATCGACAAATGTCACTTTTCTTGAGAATGATTATATGACAAACTATAAAACTCATAGCAAAGTTGTACTTGAAGAGTTACTTTCTGATCAGATCAGACCGCAACTGACAACTATTGTCGAAGGACAAAATGAGGAGACCACATCCCCCGATCAGAATGTCATACCACCTCGACGTAGTGGGAGGGTTGTGAGACCACCTTTTCGCTACAGGGAACTTGGAGAAGCAAATGTTGCTATCTTTGATAATGGTGAGGATGATCCATTGACATATCATGATGCAATGGAAGACTCTAAGAAGGAGAAGTGACTAGAGGCTATGAACCTTGAAATGGAGTCCATGTACTCCAATTCAGTCTGGGATCTTGTAGACCTACCTGAAGGGATAAAACCCATAGGGTGTAAATAGATTTACAAGAAGAAAAGAGAAGTGGATGGAAACGTTGAGACTTTCAAAGCTAGGCTTGTGGCAAAGGGTTATACCCATAAAGGAAGGAGTTGACTATGAAGAAATTTTCTCGCTTGTAGTTATGTTAAATCCATTCGGATTCTTTTATCCATTGTTGCTTATCTTGATTACTAGATATGGCAAATGGATGTCAAGATTGCCTTTTTGAATGGCTATCTTGAGGAAAGCATCCATATGGTGCAACCAGAAGGGTTTACAATCAAAGGTCAAGAGCAAAAAGTTTACAAGTTGCAGAGGTCCATCTATGGACTCAAGCAAGCTTCAAGATCTTGGAACTTGAGATTTGATGAAGTGATCAAATCTTATGGTTTCGATCAAAATATTGATGAACACTGTGTTTACAAGTACATCAAAGATAAGAAGGTGGTCTTCTTGGTTTTTTATGTAGATGATATCCTATTCATTGGGAATGATGTAGGCGTATTATCTAATGTAAAGAAATGGCTCACCAACCATTTCCAAATGAAAGATTTAGGAGAGATAAGTTATGTTCTTGGAATCCAACTCATAAGAGATCGCAAGAACAAACTGTTGGCGCTGTCTCAGGCATCGTATATTGATAAGGTGCTTATAAGATTTTCGATGCAAAACTCCAAGAAAGGTAATTTACCTACACATCATGGAGTTTATCTTTCAAAAGAGCAGTGTCCTATGATACCTCAAGCGGAAGAAAACATGAGACAGGTACCCTATGCATCTGCAGTGAGAAGTCTAATGTATACCATGTTGTGTACAAGACTTGACATTTGCTATGCGGTGGGTATAGTCAGTCGGTATCAATCCAACCCAGGATTAGATCATTGGGTAGCAGTTAAAGATATTCTCAAGTATCTTAGGAGAACGAGAAACTATATGCTAGTATATTCTGGTAAGAATTTGATTCCCATTGGATACACTAATTTTGATTTTCAATCAGACAAAGACACACGTAAATCTACGTCTGGGTCAGTGTTTATTTTTGGTGGTGGAGCCATAGTTTGGAGAAGCAACAATCTTGTATTGCTGATTCAACTATGAAAGCTGAATATGTGGCTGCTTGTGAAGCAGCTAAAGAAGTTGTTTGGCTCCATAAGTTCTTGAATGATTTGGAAGTAGTTCCAAGCATGGATAAACCACTCACACTGTATTGTGATAATAGTGATGCAGTGGCAAATTCAAGAAAGCCTAGAAGCCACAAAAGAGGAAAGCATATAGAGAGAAAATATCATTTGATTAGAGAGATAGTGCATCGAGGCGATGTGGAAATCGTGAAGATAGCGTCAGAAAACAACCTTGCCGACCCTTTCACAAAGACGTTACCTGCAAAGAGCTTCGAGGCACACTTGGAAGGCTTAGGTCTTAGAGACATGTCTCACCTGCTTTAAGGCAAGTGGGAGATTGTTGGGTTTGGTGCCCTAAAAGCTGTGACTTGTACATATTGTTAATAAATAAATAAAGTAACATTTATATTTATTTTGGTTGCTTATATGTGTTATGAATATATTTATAAACATCGAGAAAATTCCATGATTATTTTTGTGACTATAAATTTAGCATATAAGTGTTGTATGCTTAGGGATAAAATTTATAAATAATAATCTAAATAGTCCGTAATAATTAATTAAAGTTTGGGATCTTTAATTAAATATTACAAGTACGGTCCAATCTTATTTAAAATGAAATAGTCATTATCTGGGCTATTAATGTAGAGACATTGGATTGGAGGTACTTTATATAATGAGATTATATAGGACTGGACCAGATAAATTATGAATCTCTAACAATCATCCGTTACAAATAGAGTATTTAAATTTATCATTATGATGATCATATATTTAACAGTCTTAATCCTGAGTATTTATTAGACTCCTATTTATGACATTATGTTTTTTGACTTGCATGGTAAGATTTGTCTAAGCACATATCATAACTTAGTATCTTGGAAACATAATGTAATAAATGGCTAGGAATAACATTATACAGATAAGGAATCCATTCATTCCCTATGGAAGTTAGAAAAATAGTTCTCTTGAGTGATAATTCAAGGTTCGAACAGTAGAGTGCTCGTTCATAATAAGATTATGAATTAACTATTCATTAGAGAATTATTGGAACTCAAGGAAAAAAATGTAATAAGAGAGGTGAACGGAAATTGAACCTAGCTCTTATTATGAACTATTTATGGAGGATTGACTTATATGTAATGATTATATCAATAGATTGACTTATATGTAATGATTATATCAATAGACTACTCGTTAATTTTCTTTGAGTAATTTTACTACAACCTCAAGAGTTCAGTTTTAGGTTTTCAGTGAAGTAACACTGAAACTAATAAATTTGGCACATTAATTAAAAAGTTTAAGTAATTGTCAAATTTATTGGAGCTTGGGTTATAGGTTCATAGGTCCCCAATACCATCTCTGTAACACTATATTGGATTTATGCATGGAATGAATTATACATATTTAGTTTAGAATTATTAAATTCTGAATTAATTATTTTACACTTGAATTATTAATGTGACACATAATGTAATGTGATAAATGTTGTCACATTTAACTGAACATTAGTTAATTAATTGATTGATTATTTTTAAAATCTATTCTTAAATAAATGTGATTTATCTTTGAATTTAGATTTAGATATATATAGCTATATATATGGTTTTGAACCAAATCTTATATATATATATATATAAGATTTTTTAATATATTAATATATATATATATATTACTTTTTAATTCGTTAACGTTTACTACGTTTACTTTTCTTTACTTTATATATATATATATATATATATATATATAATTAATGGAATCACATGAAGTGATTTGTTAATTAAAAAAAAAAGAAAGAGGAAGGAAAGTAAATGTAAGTTTACTTTTACGAAAACCTTTATAAAAGTTTAAAGTTTGTTTTTGGCAATTCGTTTTTTAAGAAAAAGGGAATGAAAAAAAAAAGAGTAAAATATATCCTTTCCTCATATATCTGATATGGTGGTTATTTTAAATAGAAAATCAATTGAAAAATTACTAATGGCTTAGATATAAAAAGAGACAGATAACAGTTATCTTAAGAGTTTTTTCATTCACGTAATTTTTGCAAAATACTTAGAGAGAAAAACTGAGAGTTCTTCTCTAAAGAGAAAAAAAAAGGTCTGCTATCTCATGTGTTGAGTACATAGTAGATTTTGAAAAGTGTGAGGAAAATTCATTCTTGTAGTTTGACGCCCACTCGTCTTTCCATTAGTGTGGAGGCCTGGTTTGGAAGATCGTGGTATCAAAGAGGAAAGCTAGGATACCCTGATAGTCTTCAAAAGGTTAGTAAAAATTCCTAAAGCTTTCTATAATTAAAATTATATATCTATTCCTGATGAACAAAGTTTTTAGAAAATTTTTCTTTGTCAATGATCTATTCCTTCCGCTGCGTTTCATATTTTAATTCCAACAGAAACACGTGGCAAAACCACGAGGCACTTGATTCAAACTGGCTTGTCAATGCAGGCCACTAGCTTGCCTACCTCCTCCTTCAAGCTCGAATCGAGTTTTCTGGATTCTAACCTGTTTTAGAAGTTCATAGAGCACAAACAATTCAGAATTATAGAAACACGTCTCTGAAAAATTTAGAGACATTTTCCCTACTTTTAAACACAAAATGACAAAACTTAGAACTTTGAATCAAAACTTATAAATGCTAAAACCTAACTCACAATCCAAGTTTAAATCATGGAATTCCACAAACATTAACATGCATACACAGATGTGGATATGCTCATATATGAAATTCAATAATAATTTTCAATATTCTAACACCATACTCATAAAACTGCCAAATATGTATAGTGAATTCTTAAAAAAAACTTGCATATAATAACACATAAATAAGGCATGTTTTATAAGGTTAAAACCAATTGTTTAGCATGTTATTTGTTGTTAATCCTCTAAATTAAGTATTCTTGTGTGTTCTATTATGTTTTCTTTAAAATTTGTTTGTAATAATATTTATTTACTTATAGTAATTTTTATTTTTAAAATTATTAATTTTTCTAGGCTAAATTGTAAAATACTTTTAGGGGCAAAGATGGAAGGCAAAAATGCAAAAAAAAAAATTTTCTAAAAACTAGGGTCAAAATGCAATTTCCTAAAGATTTTTCAACCTAGCCCAGTCAGAAGTGAAATTCCACATGGCGCTGGGTGATTGTGTGGTCAACATTCATGTCAACGGCTCAGTCCACATCATAACATCTGATCAGACAGTCAAAACCAAGTCAACAGCTGGGTTGCTTGTGCCTTTCCAACGTGTTGTCTAACCTGATTAGAGATGCAACAATGGGCCAGGCCCATGGGCTGGCACGGGCCCGTCCTGATACAGTGATGGGCTAGGCCAGCACGGCCTATCACTGTTTAAGGCACGGCTCAGCCTATAAATATTAGTGGGTTGGGTTGGGCCAACATATATCGGCTCATGGGACGGCCCGGCACGGCCTATAAAAAATCATGGGTCGGGTCGGGCTTGGGCTAGGACTGGTCAGCATGTTTAGGCCCATCATGGGCCGACCCATCTCGGCCCGTGTAAGGCCCATATAGGCCCACAATGGGCCATTCCATCGAAGACCTATTATGGCCCAATTTCATTTATAATTTTTTTTTGTTTTTTAGTAATTTTGTAAACATCTTATGTATAATTATATTGATTGTACTATTTTTTCCTTACCAAGGTTTTGTCCCACTGGGTCTTCCTTGGAAAGGTTTTTAATAAGGCAATTGTAAATAAAATATCCTTTTTCATATTTCCATTGACTATTTAAACTTTTATATTTGTTAAATTGTTTAAAAGTTCAAAAACAAAAAAATTAAAAATTACATGCTTAGATAGGCTGGCCCATCTAAACCCACGATGGGCCAAAACGGGCCTATCCATCTTAACTCGTAGATGGGCTCCAATGGGCTAGCCCATTCAAGGCTCACGGCATGGCCTAGTCCACGTAAAATTGGCCCGTGATGTGGGCTGGGCTAAGGTAATTTTGATATGGCCAGCCCACAAAATTCATGGGCTGGGTCGGCCCAGCCCACAGCCCGCATGGGCCTAAGGAGAACGGGAGAGGCTAGGCTGGGTCGGCCTTTTCTTGCATCTCTAACCTGATGCTTCAACTTGTCTTTTTTCTTCTTGATTGCCGACTGCACGTGAAGCGTTGAGAATTAAAAAAGAAAAAATAGAAGAAGAAAGGTGATTAATGGAACTTAGTTGGACTTTAACAAAGAAAACTGAAAAAAAAAAATAATGAATCATTCCCCTGCTCAAGATTCAATCATTTGATGTATAAACTTGATGTTTAAATAATATAAATGAATTAAAGATTGCTGCCAGCGAAAAGCAAGGAAAAGATAAAAAGACTAATAAAAATAATATAACTTAATAATTTGCAACCTGCTTTGTGGAAAAATAAGGCAAACATCTTGCCTATATAATGGATGCAGAATCCGTTATTGTGAGAGGAGTTGGACTTTTGGAAAGGCAGAACCAGCCTAACAGCTGGGTGTTTGCAATAGTTTAAGTATTGTGCAATATATTGTGATAGAGTGCTTTGAGTGTGGAAGGAGGGGCCATCAAACGTGACAACTCCAGGTTCTTTCTAAACTATATGCATTATCTTAATGTTGTTTTAACTTTAATATCGGTGTTTGTTTATTATTTTGTTTTAGTTAATTTTAATTATGTTTGTAATTATGTGAAACTAATTTGTTAGTCTAGGGGGGCTATGACCTTGTTAGATTTATGTTTACGAAAATGACTTAGATTAGTATAACTTAAATTCCAATTCCATTTATTTGTGTTTTCTTGAACATAATGCCTCCAGTTGTCTAATCACCAATTAGATGATTTTTGTATTTAGAATTAGTACGTAAGAGAGGAGGATTTTGAGTACATATTTAGGAAGCATAACCTATGATATTATAGAGTAAGAAGACCTATAGTTTTTTTGTGGCTAACAAATAGATTTAGATATTAATGAGTCCTTAATAATTGGTTCACAATAGGACTATCGGAATTAGTTATTTTGGACATTTCTCAATTAGTACTCAGGAGATGAAAGTTGGATACATTAGAATTCTAGGCTAATAAATTGGAGAAATTGAATCGACATTAATTTAGGTAATTACCGAGCATAATGAAGACTAGGTGAAATAGTTCCTCTAGACTTTTTTGTTATTGTTTGTTTATTTTTATTTTTTCTATAAATTTTATGATTAATTTTGTTTTAGTTTAATTTAATTTATTGTTTTCAAACTAAATTCATTGACTATTTAAATAATCTTAGAATTAACATAATTTCGGTACTTTACTAAAAATTAACACAATCCTTATGAGATCGACATCCATACTTAGTTGTACACTTTACTACTTGAGAAGACCATGTGTACTTACCTGTCATGGAAATCAACCAACAACATGCTAATAAGCATCATATCTTTTGATTTTAATCCAAAAATGAAATATATAAATCAATTCAAGGTTTGGATTAAAAAAAAAAGAAGAAAAAAAAACTTAGATTTGATTTTAAGTTACTAACCTTGAAATTTTGAAGAAAGATGGTATTAAGCTTTGTTTATGCTTGAGCTATGAGTTGAAAATTATTAGAAGCCCCTTAAGGGTTTGTTTTCTGAGTTTCTTGAGTGGTTTGATGTTGAGATAGATGCTCTTAAAATATGTGATGCTTTGTAAAAAAAAAAAAACATATCTATAAACAAATGAAATGAATTTTTTTGTGTATTATTAGAATTCTATAATAATCTATGTGATCTTAAATATTAATATATAAGTATTATACACAAGAGGATAATATTTAAGGACGATAATTAAAATAGTCAATAGCATATAATTAATTATTACAATTAATTTCTCAAGTAAAATATAGAATCTTTGATTGAGTATTACTATTCTATATCATTTCCATTAAGAATGGAATGGTTTTATCCGAATTGTTAATATAGTGAGTCATTAAATAAGTGCATTATACATAATGTGATTATGTATGATCGAGACATGATGTGATATGGACAACTAACAATGCTCGTTAAACATAGCAAGTTCTAATCACATCGACCGATGGTTATACATAAGATAATATTAATTTTGAATTATTAGCAGACTCCTATTTAGGAAAAGTATTTGTTTTGATTTACTCAGTACTAGTTCTAGAATATAATCCTATCCCTTGTATTTTAAAGGCATAATGAAGTAACTGGAAAGGTTAATATTACAAGAAATAATCGATTCCATCTCTAATGAGAAGCGAATAAATAATTATCTTGAGTATTGATTTAGAATTTGAATAATATGAGCTCTCAATTTATGATTAAGTTCATGACTTTCTTATTCATTAGAAAATCAATGGTACTCAAGGATAAAGAAGTAATTAGAGAGGATAATGGATTTTACCTCGCTCTAATTATGAATTATTTATGGAGGATCAATTTATATGCAATGACTATATCAAATGGATGATTCTAAAAAAATGAGTAATTATATCTATAATTTCAAAGTGTAATTTCAAGTTTTTAGTGCAGTAACATCGGAATTAATAAAAAGGAGATATATTAATTATGGAGTTTAATTAATATATTGGTTTATTGGAGCTTGAATTTATGGGTCCATTAGTTGCCTACTATCCTTGTAAATACTATTTAGATAAATGGAATTATTGATTTAATTAATTTTGAATTAATTTATAATTTTTGAATAATAAGATTATTTAGTAAATAGTAATTCATTTTGAAAGACACATAGTGGGTCCCACCCCCTGTGTTTGGCGTATACAACATAAGGAAATATTCACTTGTGTAGTTCAAAACTTGTTCACTCATAAGGAAATATTCACCTGTGCAGTCCAAAACTTGTTCACTAAGTTTCCATATCTATAATTTTTATTTTTGGATAAATGTGATTTAATTCAAATATGGAAAGTCAAATCTAGAAACAAATAAGATTGGGAAATAAGTAGTATCCCTTCATACTATATTTGATGATTGGCACCATAAGCACAGAGAGATTCTCTTTGTGTAGCGCCATAGCTAGTGTACGGAAAGGGAAACTTGTGCCTTTTATTTTAATCAAATATTTGATATTTAAAATTAAAATAAAAGAAGCTTTTAGAATTAATTGGATCTCTCATTCTATATAAATAGAGGCCTCTCCTATTCATTCTACACATAATTATGAGTCTTGGAGAGACTGCGAAAATTCTATTAAAACCCTTACTTAGGCATGTAGAGAGAGAAAGAGAGAAGAAGAAGAGTTTTATCTTAAGACATGTTTTGCTCATGTGTTGAGATTAACAAGTAACAAAAGTACGCAACTAATCTTTTAGAAACCTATAATTCCATCGATGCCACCCATGCATCCATTCGGTGCCAACAACTAGGCAAGGAAGGCAGTCGTTTTGCTTTGAAAACATCCTTTTCTGTTAGAAGAATTTCGATCTCCTCTTCCACCGGGTAAGCAAAAATATATATATATATATATTTATTTAGCCTTAAATCAATATAATCTATGACATGTTTTACAAAAGTTTTGAGAAAAATTTTTGTTATATACGTTCTGCATTGTAACCACATTTTCGCTATTTTTGTTAAAATCATTTTCGAAAACCAACATTTGAAATTTGGAAATTTTAGAATTGAGAGAGAGAGATTTGATATGAACTGAGTCCTTTTATTAAGAGTGTAGTGGAATATGTATGTTTGAAAAAGGGTGGTAAAGTTTTGTCTATGGGTTGCACTTCATCAGATTGTTAGGGCTTGAAATTGGGCATTTTAAGGCTCCTTCTATTAGTTTTTCATGCCATTAAGTGGGTAAATAAGTTGCATTTTTTTAAATTTGTAAATAAGTGGGTAAAGCAGTGGCAATGTTGTAATTTAATAAGACTACTTAAAAACCAGCTCTTTTTTTAAAAAAAAAATAAGAGAACATAATTTTTAATCAGTTTCAAAAATTAAAAGGTTTGAAATGAAAAAAAAAAAAATTATGCAATGCAAACTAGAATCAATGCTAATAACAATTAATAAAATTTTCGACAAACCAAATTAATGTAATTAATTTTATTTATAATTCATGGGCACTACATTATGTGTCCTCTTTTGGTTCCCTGTTTCAAGTAAGGCCACGTAGTTTATTTAGAAGTTGATTTATCATAATTAGTTCTTGATAGCGCAAGTGTGTTATACGCGATCCAGATTAATGAAGTTTAGGGCCCCAAAGATGTAATTGTTGACGGTATGTTGAAATTAGGAAGAAATTGAAGTCACAATCAAGTCCTTGAATAATTTTGAGAGACTATTTCTTGAAATTTGGGCGCAAATTAATATACAGAAAACATGATAATGGTGAATATAACAACGTCAATCTGAATCTCTAACAATGCATATAAGTACTATTTTAGATTTGATCTTGCTCACATTGATCAGAACATTTTTTTTTTCTCAAGACATGTGATGCGGAACAAAATTAGATATCAGGAATCTAAAATTTGTAGTTATCCATTAATATATATAGTTTTAAATTTAACTCACAGGATTATTTTAAATTCAGTCAACTTTATCTTATTTGTTTGGATCTTTACATTACATCAATGGTTGTAATACTTATTGGGATTTTAATTTATGTTTTTCTTCTCTTTAATTTCCTCTCTTTTGATTGTATTCTATCTTTTCTTTTTTATCGGTCCTAGATCAAAAATTCTATGTACCGGTTTTTTTTTTTAATCATGTAGTGCCACCAAAATATAAGCCATAACATGATCACATGCATAGATAAACGAGTTTTCAATGGTTACATTCTCATATTTTCAATCAAATTATGGAAATAAATGCATACATACTTTAATTATATTTATTAATGCGGTGTTTTATATGGCTTGTTATGGTATGTTAAACAATCTATAACCATAAACATCAATTAAAAAGATTCCTTTTTTTCCTAATAATTTTCTAATAATTAAAATTTTATTTGCTATTTTGTGATCTACCTTTTTCTCGGATAAGGATATTTGTCGTGTACATAATTCAAGATCTGTTTATACTTTATAGTTAGTTTTTGCCTGCCGTTTACTTCTTTTCTTTTTCATTCTTTTTGAACACCAGTTTACATGATTTGCATATTTACGATGAGGAATACACTTGATACACATATATAAATACAATATGTAGCATAACATAATAATGTATTGTATATACGTTCACACATACTGAGCTAGCATTCTATTTTCTTTTCTGCAAAGTTTTTTTCCCTTACTAAACTCTTGCAATTAAACTTTTTCCCCCCTAAGCTAATCAACTTTTTAAACCACGTATAAACTTATTTTTTATTAAATTTATTGAACTACACGGAAAGAACGATTCTTTTTTTTTTTTTTTTTGAGTTTCCATGTATATTTAGATACAAGCTCGGATTTTACTACTCGGACATGCGCAACAAGCATGATGTTATAATCCTACACTTTCTTAAATATGCATATATATATATACATATATATATATATGTATATTTTTTTTTTCGGGTCAAGTGCAAAATTTATGAGCTATCTAAATTATTTAATGCTCTTTAAGGATTTTTTTTTTATTGGGTCAATAGCAAATTTTATTATACGGCTAAAACAAGACAGTGACAAAAGGATTATTATTGGAGAGTATAGATACATACAAGCATGGACCCGTCGTCTTCAACTGCTTGTCGTTAGGACTCCATCCTGCATGTCATGTATTAGGACAGAGTTCTGGAACGGTTGGCAATTGTACCCTTTCGTTAGTTGGAAGGCCAAGTGTGAAGGCAGATACACAAATTTTCCTGCACCTTCATGTGCACTTGCCGAGCGTGCTTTCTTGATTTGACTTGCTACTCAAACCATGACCGAATATTTCTTGAGTACCCCACAACTTCCACTCCTCATGTTTTTGCCGGTCTATAATCTTTTTTTTTTTACATTAATTAGTTAAATTGTTTTGGGATATAGAGTTAAATAGCATTTTTTAAATTATTTTAAAATAAATAACCATAATTTTTTATAATTAGACAAATGATCCTTTATCATTGATAAACTTGAGTTTATCAAGTTTAACACTGATAAACTCGAGAAGTTTATCCGTTAAAATCAGTTTCTCACTAATAAATCCGTCGAATTTATTAGTAATAAATTTGAGTTTATCAAGTTTAATACTGATAAACTTAATGAGTTTATAAGTTAAACTTAGTTTATCACTAATAAATTATCATTTGCCTAATTTTAAAAAGTTATGGTCATTTTATTTTAAAGATGCTATAAAAAAAAACCATCTAACCTAATTTTTCAAATTTCTTTTCTCTTTTTCCTTTCTTTTTTCAAGAGGAATAAGTTGAATTCTACGTTTTATAAAATAAAGTAATTACTGTTGCACAATGCGTGTAATTACGTTTGACATTAACTGTGCAGGCTATAGTACAAAGGAAATAAGCAATGAATTATGTATCTTATTATTGTAATTTGATTAACGTAGCACAATATTAATATTTATGTACAGGAAATGCTCTCACAATTCTTTCCAAAAAGCAAAAAAAAAAAAAAAAAAAAAATCCTCACACAATTATATTTAGTAAAACCATCTCCAAAGTAAGTGATAATACTAATATTATATTTGCCATTAAAAAGTATAAAAATAACATTTTTGCTGTGTTATTGTTTTTGTGCTCTTATGCATAATATTATGTCTAGTGCTATATATATTTTTTCTCATGATTATTAAGTCTTTGATCTTCTAAAAGTAAACTTTTGATATTAAAATAATTTAAAAGTGGCAAGGTTGTAATGATTAAAAAGAAAAAAAGTCAATGTATTAATCAATAAGAATCAAATAATCAAATTTGACATATGTTAAATCATCTCAAATACAAATGTCAATGCTACTATTATATTTGTCATTAAAAAGTATAAAAATAGCATATTTATTATGTTATTTTATTTTAAGCTTTAATCTATAATGCTACTTAAAATACCATATTTACCTTTTGTCATAATTATTAAACTTTAAAACTTGCAAAAGTAAACTTTTAACATTAAAATAATTAAAAAGTAAGAATGTTGTAATTATTTAAACGAAAGAGTCAATCCATCAATAAATAAGAATCAAATGACAAATTTGTTATATGCTAAACTTTGTAACAAATTTGTTATAAAGTTTAGCATATAATAAAGTGAACATTAAAAATGCCATTGTATGAGAGTTTTTTTTTTCACTTCAAATGTTAAATTTATTGTTGGTAATCAATTAGTATTGTATCGAAGAGTCCTAATACTTGATGGCCAATAGTAGTATTGCAACAAAATTTAGCATAAAACAATTTGACATAAAAATGATATTACATTAAAGCATTTTTTTTCTTCATTCAAGTGTCAAATTTGCCATTAACAAGTAAATTTACCATTGTATTGGGATGATCTTACGTAGTTGAGTTATATAAACATTCCGCTAAGGATTTAAGTTACTTCGTAAAGGACACTAAAAGAGCCCAAGAGGCTCCACATGGCTCTTCGTAGGAATAGGGTGGACCCAATTGTTAGGGACCCACCCTTTTTGGGACACAACACTGGGTTATGCGGAGCCCAATGGGTTTTTCCTTGAAAGAAATTATGTAAACTAGCTACTTAGGCTTTGACATTTCATCATGACAATCCTGCATTAATCTATAGTAATATTAGTGTGTAAGTTACTTTCAGGAAATTGTGTGTAAGAACATCAATGGTTTTTCTTTTGTCCTACCAAATAAGGACACTAATGCTTCTTTCTTAAAAAAATTCATTAAAACACTGAAAAAGATCAGAACAAAAACTATCCATAGTTAGATCTGACTGTGACGGGCCTCCAGTTAAGATTTTTCTTCTTCTCATGGGGTATGATGGGGAATAAAGCTAAGGGGCGGCAGACGGCCCCTCACCACAGCGATATGGCGACAAGATGGCAGGGTGGTTTTTGTAGGACCCACTGTCAATTTAAAAAGTTGATTAAAGTTGCTTGAAAAGTGATTTTGGGTTCAAATTTTTTACCATGTTTTACATACCCACTTAATAGTAAATATCTCCATCAAACTACTCCTTTCACTTTCTTCTTTCTTTTTTTTTTCCCCATTCGTCTATTGTCTTTTTGCAACCCATGAGTGACATACAGCCCTCACCGACTTTCACCATAATCACGCGGGGAGTAAACTCAACTCCACCAGAACCTATAAAAACACACACCACACAACACACCACACAAAGAAAAGTTTGTACATTTTCAATGTTAATGTCACGTTATGTTTTTTATTTCTATGTATAACTTTTTTAGACTTTTAATATTAATGTCATGTTATGTTTGTTATTTTCATATATTATAGAGAATGTATAATCCTTCTAGACTGTATTTTTATGCAAGCTATAAAAGTAAAAAACATAACATGATATTTATTCAACATATTATCAATATTCTAAAAGTATAACAATAATGTTGGACAACTAAATTTTTTGGCATTATATCTTTGTCTTTTTAACATCAATGTTGTTATTTGAACAAATGTTATCTCATAATTCTCACTTTCATACATTACATAGAGTTTGAAGATCATACCAAATACATTTATATTAGTTCAGGCCTTTCCAAAATACATGGGACACTACAAAAGAGACACCCCATTATATTTGCTACGCAAGTTTTTACTTCAACCAAATGATTTGAATCAAGCGGCTTTTATAAGTAATTTGTTATATATAGATAATTTATTGAAGGAAATCGTGGGGTGTCTTCAATTCTTCAACTATGCATGAGACTAAGGTCCATTTCGTAGAGCTTGTATTTTTACTTTTTAGAATTTTTAAGGCGGAGAAAGGTCATTTTACTCTACAGATTTAACATGGGTATTTTAGCCATTAAATTATCTTTTTAATGGCTTGATCTATTGAGAAGAAAGAAGAATTGTATTTCTTATTCTTTCAATTACAAGAAGGCTTAGAGCATTTATATAGGAATTACAACGAGAAATCAAAGGAGAAAAAAACAGAGCATTTTGAGTATTTTTAGTCAATTATTGCATGCACTATACAGCCTTTGTGATTGAGCTGTATTAATACCCAAAATTGTCTCACTCTGCATAATTATTATATTAACACCCCCCTCAAACTCAAGATGGTAGTGTAGAAGCCAACTTGAGTTTGGAAACTTGGGTCAAAAATTGACCAGGTGGATGTGACTTGGTGAAGATGTCAGCTTTCTGGCACGTGGTAGCAATGGGAACAAGCCGAAGAGTTTGACTGCGCAAATGATGACGAATGAAGTGACAGTCGATCTTGATATGTTTAGTGCGTTCATAAAAGACATCATTATGAGCTATCTAAATAGAACTTTGATTGTCGTAATAAATGGGAGTGCTAGAATGATGAGAAACACCCATGTCTTAAAGGAGCCATCGTAACCATAGCAATTCAGATGTTGTATTGGCAAGAGCTCGTTACTTAGCCTCAGTGCTGAAGCGGGAGACAACAGTTTGCTTTTTGTTGCGCCAAGAAATGAGTGATGAACCAAGAAAGAAACAATAGCCAGTTGTAGAACGATAATCAGTAGAATCCCCTGCCCAATCTGCCTCACAAATAACATTCTAAATACAAAGAGGAACTAGAGGAAAAATGTAATCCATGAAACATGGTACCCTTCACATATCTCAAGATACGAAGAACGACAGCAAAATGGGTTGATCGAGGAGCAGAAAGAAACTGACTAACCAAATGAACAGCATATGCAATATCTGGATACGTAACTGTTAGGTAAACAAGACTACCCACCAAAGTTCGATATAGAGTCGGATTTGTGAGAAGAGTACCATCAGAAGGAGGAAGTCGTGCATTTTGTTCGAGTGGTGAAGAGGCTATCTTGCTATTTGTCAATCCTGCTTTAGCAATAAGATCATAAGCATATTTTGTTTGTGACAAGTGTAGGCCTGTAGAATCAGTAGTAACTTCAAGACCTAAAAAGTAGTTCAAAGGACCAAGATCTTTCATTTTCAAATGAGAATGAAGAAAATTCTTGAGATCCTGAATACCATCAGCATTATCACCTGTAATAATCATGTCATCCATATACAGTAACAGGAGTGTGATATCCCTATCAGTTTTTCGAGTAGAGAGAGCAGAATCATAGGCGTTGGATGTGAAGCCTAGTTGTGAAACAATGGTACTAAACTTGGAGAACCATGCTCGAGGAGCTTGCTTAAGACATAATGTGCTCGATGAAGATGGCAAACTTTATTGGGTGGTATAGAGGAACCAAGAGGTGGTTTCATATAAACTTCTTCAATGAGGTCTGAATTTAGAAAAGCATTCTTGACATCCATTTGGTATGTTGGCCATGACTTGGTAGCAACAACAGCTAAAAGGGAACGAACTAATGTAAGACGAGCAATAGAAGCAAATGTCTCTTTATAGTCAATTCCATATTCTAGAGTAAATCCCCGAGCAACAAGTCGTGCCTTGTAACATTCCACCGATCCATCAGACCGAGTCTTGATCTCATAGACCCATTTACAATCAATGATTGACTTGTCAGGTGGTCAATCAACAACATCCCAAGTATGAGTTTTCTTAAGAGCTCACAACTCTTCTACCATTGCTTGTTGCCACATAGGATTAGAAGCGGCCTCTCTGAATTTTTAAGGCTCGTGTAGTATGGCTAGTGCATAATAACAATGGAAATCACAAAGTTGAGTGTTTGGTTCCCTTACCCAGGTGGAACGACGAAGATGAGGAGGTATGAATGGGGAGGTCACAGTTGTATCATTAGGAGCCTAGTTCTGATAAAAAATGGAGGAAGTTGGGGAAGATGGATCACTATTTGAGCTAGAAGTTCATACAAAAATTTCATCAGATAGTGAAAAATCAAAGGATAGATCTATGAAAATCTATGGGGAAGAAGGCTGTGCAGGCAATGGGGATATACTGGCATACTATTTATGTTCCCAAAACATGACATGAGATACGAAGATGCTTAGAGACTGGATCATAGCACCTATACACTTTGTGTTCTATACCGTAACCTAAGAAGCAACATAATCGACCTCGAGGCTCAAGTTTAGTTCTTTCATGATCGGGTAACAATACAAAACAAGCACACCCAAAAATTTTAAGAAAATTATAGTTAGGAATCTTATTGTACAAGCACTCATAGGGAGATCGTGTACCTAATACTGGTGTGGGAACTTGATTGATGGTGTAGACCGCTGTAAGAGCAGCTTCTCCCCAAAATTGTTCGGGAAGAGAGGAAGAAATGAGAAGAGCACTAACAGTGTCAAGTGTATGCCGATGTTTTCTTTCAGCTCGACCGTTTTGTTGTGAGGTATATAGAAAAGATCGATGAAGAAGAGTGCCATCATGTTTTAACATGTTACCATACTCATTTGATGTGTATTCACCAACATTGTCTGATCTAAAAATTTTTATCTTGCTAGAGAATTGAGTTTGTATCATGTTATTAAATTCTCAAAAAAATGGGAGGAGTTCAGATTGTTGTTTAAACAAATATATCCAAGTATAACGTGAGAAATCATCGATAAAAATAACAAAGTATCGTGAGCCTCCCATGGTAGGTGTGGGGGCTGGACCCCAAATATCAAAATGAACTAAATCAAATGGTGTAAAAGAAGAAGATTCACTTTTATTGAAAGGTAATGTATGTTGTTTTTCAAGTCGACAGGACAAACATTCAGAAATGGTATTTGAAACTTTTCCTAGGACACCAGTAGAAGCTAATGATTTTATTAGAGAAAAAGATGCATGACCTAACCTAGAGTGCCACAGATCTAAAGAAGGTGAAAATGATGGTTCATGAGGTGTTTGAGATGTAGCAGTGGTGATCAAGTGTTGTGGAACCTTTAGACTTTCTAGTTCAAATAGTGTTCCAATCTTTCTCCCTGTCCCAACTTTCTGACCTGTTCGAGAATCCTGCACAATACAACCATATCGTTTGGAAAAATGTAAATCAAGACCAAGATCACAAAGTTGGCCAACAGAAATCAAATTAAAAGTCAGGTTGGGAACAAGATAGGTCTTAGGTATGGAGAGAGTTGAAGTGTCCACATTACCAACATGCGTGGCTTTTAAGGTGGAACCATTGGCAGTGGTAATGATAGAAACATTAGATATAGGTAATATGTTCTTACATAAAGAAGGATCAGAAGTCATATGATTTCCACATGCAGTATCCAATAACCAAGTGTTACCTAATGTAGCAGCAGACATGGTAGTGCTGTGAGACTGGGAGATGAGTTGATTGATCAGGGCTTGAAGATAATCCCTAGAGATAGTAAATTTGTCAGAGGAAGACTCAAAAGTGGCTGAATCAATGTGGGTTGCAATAGTCGTGGTGGTTCGAAAACCAAAAATCGCGTTCCATTACTATGATATGTTGCCTTGCATTGTTCAACATGATGATTGGTCCTTCCCTATCGTGAACAAGTTATAGGTGAGGAAGATGTTGGAGTTGTAGTAATGGCCTAAAAATTGGAAATGTGTGTTCCATTAGAATGAAACTTTGCCTTGCAATTTGTAGTAAGATGATTAGTTCGACCACATCGACGACAAGACTGAGAAGAACCAGTATGTTGCTTTGGAGTTGCAGCCACAACAGTGTCGTGAGGATTATCTTGAGTCATTGCTAGCCAAGTTTCTTCAAAGATTAATTCTGTAAGTGCAATATCCATGGTTGGAAGAGGATGTCGGTGCAAAAGCGAAGACCTAGTGTTTTCAAAATCATCTCAAAGAGCCATGAGAAATTGAATAAGTCGGATTTGATTTCGATAAGCAAGAAAAGTTTCCTGTTCATGTTTGAATTGTGGCTCTGAATTCTCAAGCATATCGCATAACTGTTGCATTTTGGAATAAAATTCAGCAATGGACTGACCTGATTCTTGATGTAGTCGAGACAAAGTCGTCATAAGATGGTATTGATGTGAAAGGGTAGTGGAATTATATCGCTTGGTAATAAAATCCCAAGCGTCATTAGCTAGTTCAAAAAGCCCAAAGTGTACATTGATAGAAGGAATAGTAGTGTTGGTGAACCATGTAAGGATCCGATGATTTTTACTTTTCCATTCCTCGAGTCGATCAGCAAACTTATCATTAGTTTCTTTTGTTTGTTTGATTGGTATTGTTCGTTCCCCTGTAACGACAAGCCATAATTTCATCCCTTTCAAGTAACTACGCATAGCTGCAGCCCATCGATTGTAGTTATGCCCATCAAGTATAATTGGGATTGGTTGTGTATTTTCTCTTTGACTAGATGCCATATAATTTTTTTTTTTAACAAATGACAATGTTTTTTTTTTTGAATCAAGAATATATTCTTCGTGCTTTCTAGAGCAACAAGAAAATGAGAGAAGAGAGAACCTTGGAGGCGACAACAGTGGCCTAGCTTTGGGAAAGTGAGACTCATGGTCTTGATGGCAACGCAAGCAGTGGCAGCGGCGGTCGTTCAGTGTGTTGTCGGAGATGTAGCCGTGAGCAACTTGGTTGGCAAAAGTTGGATCGGTGGAAGTGGAATTGGCAGTGGAATTGGCCTAGAGGTAAGACTTTTCTAGAAATTGATATGTTTGAGTATTAATTTTGAAGTTTTGGTTTTGGGTATTGGAGTTTTGTTTTTTGAGTATTGAAAGGATTGATATATAGAAATTGAAGAAAAATAGTTTTCGCAAGGCAATTCACCTTCGGGCTAAACCAAAAAAGGGGCTCTGATACCATGAGAAGAAAGAAGAATTGTATTTCTTATTCTTTCAATTACAAGAAGGCTTAGAGCCTTTATATAGGAATTACAACGAGAAATCAAAGGAGAAAAAAATGGAGCATTTTGAGTATTTTTAGTCAATTATCACACGTACTATCCGCACTATACAGCCTATGTGATTGAGCTGTATTAATACCCAAAATTGTCGCACTCTGCATAATTATTATATTAACAGATCTATGAGTAGAAGCAATCTTATATCGCGCACAACAAATTTTTAACGTTGACAATCATAGATCAAACCATTAAAATCATAATCTAATGGCTAAAATATCATGTTTTACCAAAGGAGCAAATACCTTTACCTTTATGTAATAGAAATAAAGAAGCATAAATCAAGGTTTTTAATTACCGTTTGGATGCTATACGAAAAATAGAATTTTAATTCTGAAAGAGTTTTTAAAAATATTTGATTGAAAGTTAAAAGCTTCTTTTGATATAAAAAGTAATGTAATTGAAGATCATGGATGAAATTTTAATTTGTTATTCTTAGTTTAAAGGTCAAAAATATTAAAAAAAACTTTAAAAACATTTTTTTTTATAAACACTAATGCTTATAAAAGCTAAAAGACTTTTCATGGATCCATTTAAACATATCAAAATACAACTTTTGAATTAGATAAACAAAAAACAGCTTCTTTTAAACTACTCCAAACAGATTCCAAGAATTAAGACCACTCAGCCCAGGTACGAAATGAAGGGGCAACTTCACCATAGAGCATCTCTGGTAAAAAAGGAAAAGGTAAAAAATAAAAGTAATATCGTGTAGCAGCCCATATGTGTAGAATTATTAATGGCCAAAAAGGAGCTGCAAAGAATTTGGTTACAATTGCGTGTGGATATTTTCGGGCCTGGCCGACATATCATACTTAAAATAAATTCAAATAATGGTAGGGCCCATCACAAGATACCTAGCACAACATTAATATTTAGTCTTTGGACAGAAACATTAACTTGTAAGTGGTACTCTTGGTGTAGTAATCAAACATTGATAATAAGTTCATGTCAAATAATAAATCTTCCTTTAGGCCGATTTATTACTCACATGCAAAACCAAATAATCATAACATGTTTATTACCACAGGTGTACATGCAATTCTGCAAATATTAACCTTCCTTTGAGTCGGTCAATATTCACAAAGATGTTGCATGGACACAACCATTTATATTTTAAAATGAATTGATTTCCACAAGAGAGGTCACTTTGGTGACATGTTGCTTCAATTAATTCATTTCAAAATACATATAAAATACTAATATTTGAATTTAAAATTGCACCAAAAATTGACCAAAATAAAAATAAAAATAAAATAAAATAAATTTTTTTTGGTCAAAGTCAAAGTCAATGGTCACCTATCAAATTCAGCTGGGTCGGGTCCTGTGGGTCAGGTACACATACGAGTCGGTTTACTTCTATCCAACTCTTTACCCAAAGCCCATTACCCAAATTAAAACCCAGGCCCATTACCTTTTTTTTTTTAATCGAGTCACCCAGGGGTTGAGCCTTGGGTTTCTAGCCAGTCATGGGCCCTCAAGGGTTCTTTGGGCCTATGTAAAAACTACATCTTTTTTTTTTTCTGCCTGTTCACCCGGGGGTTGAGCCCTTGGGTTTCAAACTGGTCACCAGCCAAAGAGCTCGTGTAAACCAGATGCAGAATTCTAGGCTTAGCCCAGAATTTTACAGCACACCCAAGGGTCATGACCCTTAGGAAACAACACCAGGCAGTAGTTGCAACGGCTGCCGCTGAAGATCCTCTCCACCGATCTACCAACCGGCGCGACTTGACGGCCGCACCTAGAGAGTGCCGGCGCCGGCGGCAGAGCAGTAGGCCGCTGGCGAAACCCAAAAGGCAGCCCCAGTTTTGACTCCACAGGCCGCGACTGTGCCACTCTGGCGAGGCCATACGGTCTCCGCTGTATTTCTTTGTCGGCGGCAGTGAGATTGCCGCCGGTAATCCAAAGGGTTACTTAACCCTTTGAACACGATATCTAAGAAATCACATATGCATATCAACTTGAACGAGACCCCTTTTTTTTTTTTAAATTAGGGTAGCCATCATTAATGGTTATTTGGCATGCGTGTTGAATCCATTAAAACAAATGTTTGAGAACTGTACCGTATAATGAGAGAAAACAAATTTCTTTCAATTTGAATTCAATGTCAATTCAACCGAATTACTGAATCCATTAAACAGTCATACAGCAACCAAATTGCATACTTTTAATTTATATACATCTGAATAAATTGAAAATTTTGAGAAAATATTTCTCAATGATTCAACATGAGACGGCTCTGATGCCACTTGTTGGAACAAAACTCTACTGATGAAGACCATCATCAAATCCCAAGGCTCATGTTAATTCATCAAGAATTATAGTAGAAGCATACCTGAATCCATTAGAACGATTGAATTCTTGGTTCTTGATCTTCTGAGTCAAGAATGTGTGATGTCTGTAAAAGAAAGTTTTTTTCTCTGTCTTTTCTAGTGATGGGATGCCAGAAAATATCATATTATGTTCTGACTCAGGGACCAAAACCATATATAATATTTTAACTTTTTTTTATTTCTATTTTGGTCCATCATAAAAATAGAAATTATACTTTAGGTATCTACACATAATTTTATACCCACATTTTATGAGATGCTTTAAAGCCTACAACTATACACTTTATTAGATCATTTTAATTAAACTAATCTTATTTGATAATATTAATATATATTTATTTAATATATTAGTCCACATATTATTAAAATTAATTTCAACAAAGACCACTCAGCCCAGGTACGAAATGAAGGGGCAACCTCACCATAGAGCATCTCTGGTAAAAAAGGAAAAGGTCAAAAATAAAAGTAATTTCCTGTAGCAGCCCATATGTGCAGAATTATTAATGGCCAAAAAGGAACTGCAAAGAATTTGGTTACAATTGCGTGTGGATATTTTCGGGCCTGACCGACATTGATTTTCTTAAATGTGTTTAGAAGACAGTGGCATCAGCAGATATGGCTACGCATGCGGGAACTGAGAAGCATCCATAATAAAATTATTTAAAAAAAAAATGCAGGGATGTCATCGTGTCAATTTTGCCATGGTGTCTGCAGTTTCCTTGTTTTTAATTTCCTGAGAAACTGTTCTACCAACTTAAGTTGGTCAACGAGCTAACTTTTCTTTGCATAAAATTCACATGTTGCTGATTTTTACAATTGTGGAAATTTGACTCTTAATACTATCAAACACTTTTTTTCTTATCGATTATATCACACATTATTTTTTTTTAATTTAGACGTCGGAAATTCGAACTTCACACCTTACAACAGTAGAGTTAGGTGTGAAACCGTCTATAACCACGACACTAGCTTTTTGAACCATGGGAATAATATACCAAGGCCTAAACTTACACGTGTGGTCCTCGTCAAGGATAAAACACAAAGATGGCCAAATATTGTAAAGCCCCACCATCTCTTTCTTCTATTTAACGTGACCTTATCAGAAAAGCAAATCAATCAATGCAACTGCCATGAATTCAGGCCTATTTTCCCACACACATCCTCTCTTCTCTCTCTCTCTCTCTCTCTCTTCCACATCTAGATCTCTCTTTTCTCCCCCCTTCAAATATTCTCTGCAATACTATTATTCTTCCACCCTAATATTGCTTTTATGATCTAATTGTACTGTAATTGATCCTACAAATTATGGAAGATCTGAACTTCATGAAAAATACTTCATATAACAATATAGATAATATAGTTCATCAAACAACAGCGTCATCATCATCATCGTCAACAGGCTCTAGCATGAATCATCAAAGTAACAATAGTGGTACAACCACAAGTAGTGGGATGAATTATCTGCATAGTAGTAGCAATGGGCAGTACTTCAATAGTAGCTCATCGCTGCAGAAGAGTGAAGATCAGGAAAAAAGTGAATGAGATAATGTCATCGCCACTTGATTTGAGGAATCTCTCCAAGCTGATTCTTCCACCGTTGGGTGTGTCTACCTCTAACCAAATTCAAGTTCAGTCCAAAGGGTGGATCATCTCCCCTATGGTTTCCAGATACAGGTAATATATATGTATGTATATATATATACATACATATATAGACAAATATATATACATATATATGCCTATATGAATGTACATACATAAATACACACATGCTTGCATATGCATGGATAAAAATAAACACATAAAAGTATATATGCCATAGAAAGTTCTATGGTAAAGTATTAAAAAAAACCTCCATCTAGACTCTAGTACACATTTTTAAACTAATTTTTTTTTATAAATTTTTTCATTTAAAAATGTTCACTACTGATGCACGCAGTTTTCAGTAGTTCCTGTATGTCCGGCATGTTTAGGGACATGGTGTATGTAGTTTTATAATTTCTTGAATAAATTTAGCTTGTAAATTAAGGTTTGTATTTAGTTGTATAATAGTGATGCGGGCATATTAATTATACTTCACAAACTGTTTATTAGAAATAATCCCACTTAAAATATAAATTTATGGTACGTGACAAATGAGTGATGGAATCACAAGTAGAAGTATCGGGAAAACTAAGCTTATATTGTTTATTAGGAAATAATCCCACTTGAATTATAACTAAGAATAAAAGAATTTAATAGTAGGAAACAAATTTTTGTCCAATCTAGAAAATTTCCACCTTTACTGATAAACTCAATTATTGAGCTCACTTTTTCTCGCTCAGTCTCTGTCTCTAACACTCTGACAAAATAATAATAATAATAATAGCAAGTAAAAAGAGTTGATTTTTTTTTTTTTGTGAGAATCATACAGACAAATTAATTATGCTTGCTTGACTACAGTATTATTAATTAAAAAAGACTATGCTTGCTTCACTACATTATTATATACCAAAACTTATACTGATTACAGTTTTTTCTTTTGTCATGTCTCTCTATTCTCTCTCTTTTTTTTAGTTAATTACATAATCATATCTTTTAATTTTAATTATTTTTAAAATTTTTTGTTGTTAAAAACTCCAAAAATAACATTTGGATTTAAAATACTTATTTCAATTTCATCATTATAGTATTTTCTTTAAAAAAGAGGGCAAAAGGACATAACTGTCTTTGAATAATTTATAAAAAATATATTTTATACATTAAAATATAAAAATTCCAAAAAAAAATTCAATAAAAAAAATGCCAAGTTCATGTATTTTAAATGTTAAATATATTAATTTTGTATAGAAAATATGTTTCATAAATAATTCAATTTAATTAAGCGTTTATTTATCTTTTTCTCTTTTTTTTTTCCGAAGGTGTGAAAAAGATGACATGAAAATAACTTTTTCAAATTCACATGTTAGTTTTATAGCTTTTAAAAACAAAGAGATATATGGCTTTAGTTAATTTTTAATGGCATATCACACCTATTAGGATTATAGAGGGACTTGAATGGAGGAAACATTTAAGCAATTTTTATAAATTGGAGAGTGTTTTAAACGGTTTTAAAAAATCAAAGAGACACTTCAAATTAGGGTACCTATCTTGAGGAATGAAAATAATCCTTTGGAAAAATTGTTGTCAGATGTTGGCAGACATTTATGGTGTTATTGGTGGCATATTCAGCATGGGTATACCCATTTGAGGCGTCATTTTTAAGAACGTACCCAAAGAAACCACTATACATTGCCGACAGCGTGGTAGATCTATTCTTCGCCATCGACATTGTTTTGACATTTTTTGTCGCATATGTTGATTCGACCACTCATTTACTAGTTCGTGACTTTAAAAAGATTGCCCTCAGGTAATTTATTACTTTCTCCTATACTTTGTTATATATCACTATTTCCCTGAAAAAATTAATATATGACTATTATATAGGATATGTATTTTGATCTTACCAATAAATTTTATTATTTTAATTATTTAATTTATTTTTTAATAGTTTAGTCTGTAATTTTATATGTTCAAGTTTATCCTGTGAGATGTAAAAATGTTTTCAGTCATAAATCAAATTGTTTAAAAGATAATCCACTAATTAAAATGACAAAACTTACTAATTAGATCAAAATGCATATCCTTTTATAAATTTTGCCCTTTTTTTTCACTTTTTAAACTAGGTGATGTAATTATAAGCAAGTTTGTGATCTCTTAATGAAAATTTTAACAAATAAATTGATAAGAACACAATTTTAGGACATAAATATTTGACCAAGCTCAAACTTTGTATTACAAGCTTCTTTTTAAATATAAAACAAAAAAAAAAAAAGAATTGAGACGAAGTATTTGAACTCTCCAATAAGTGGTGAAGTTAGATATTAGATACACTAACTACTGTTAGGGTGCAGAACCGCGAAATTCATAACTATATAGAAATACACGAGCTAATTAATTAGCTATCAACTTCTAGTATGTTAGTTTGTTACCATACCTCTGTCACATAATTGGTTCGGCTTGGAAAACAAAACTAAAGTTTAAAGATTTTTTTGAGGAAGTAACTTCTAAATCTAAAATTTTGAAATTGTAAAATTTTGAAATTGCTTCAAATTTAGATTTTTTGGTTTTATTGCATGCCCTAGAATAAAGATGAAAATATTTAGTATCAGTGGAAAGATTAGTATTCCAAATTAAAAAAAAAAGAAAAAATATTAGTATTAATGGAAATATCGAAAAAAGATTATGAAAACCAATTAAAAAATATTTCTTTTTGATATTTTAAAACATGCTAAACATCATAACATGCATAAACAAACAAGTTTTTGAGAATAATATTATACAAATTAGAATGAAATATCAATGTACTAAAAGTAAATCCCCCCAAAACTCAAATATGATTAGAATTTCCTCATAATTGAAGCAATCATGGTATACTAATTTACAAAATAGAAAAGTACGCTGGGTTATAAAATCTAATATGTAACTAATAAAAATATCATAAAATGAAAAAAAAAAATACAACAAGTGTCCATATTTACAATTTTTTCAATATTTTTTTGATATATATGACCTGAAATTATGTTAAAACAAAACAAAAGAAATACACTATGCCTCTACAAAACTCACATTTTTTTTCCCATATATTTTCATATTCAACCCTTTTTTTTTTTTTTGAAATTTTGTGCATGAACAAACATTTGTATGATATTTTCAAAATTTTCACTGAAATTTAGAAAAGTTTTAAGTCCTTAAAGTATACCTTGGGCTTAAAAAATTCTATTACAATTTGAGAAATTTATATAAATATTAAGAAAATTCTTTTACATGGAAAAGGTTTGTCGAGATCTTAAAATTATAAAAATTTTAATAGAAGTTTTCAAAATAACAGAGAAATGTCTCTCCATGTAAACTTGGCCGCCGTATTTTATTATTCCGTCGTTTTTTTTTTTTTTTTTTTTTTTTTTTTTGGGGAAGGGTTTATTCTCTTGCTCGGTGAAAGCGAATTATCACCTTTTTTTTTTTTTTTTTCTCGAGCATGAAAACGAATAGAAAAGTACTTTGTTTCATACTGTATGCATCCTTATCACAATTGCATTATTGGAATATCCCATCAAAAGAATCAGTTCTTGCAATTCGGAATAGGGAATATTCTAAATATGTTCTTTTAGTATATACGACATAGAGAAAAAGACACAGCTAGCACGCAACAGAACAATTACATTTCGTTGTTGTTTCGTTTATCTGATAGTAATTAAGCTTTAATCATTTTTTGTTACTGTAATCACTTACTAGAAAGGGGTAAAAGAAGAAGTCGGCATGGTAACTGCTACAACAAGGTTACCATCAAATGGGTAAATACTCAAAATGCTTCATATATTTTATCTAAATACTACTTTATCTTTCTATCGTGCAAATATATAAAAACTGTTGTATTTTTAAAATCATGCTCAAAATAACCCTTAAAATAATTACTTTTTTAAAAACCAAAAATACCCTACCCTACCTTTACCAAATAAATTTAAAATATTATTAAACTAAAATACTAATTAAAACTAATTTTAAAAAGTTAAAAACTTCAAAATGATTGAAGGCTTACTTTATTGAAATATTTATTTGAACATCTTAAATTATTTTTTACTTGGTTTTTTTAGTCAAGTCATACTTAAAAATAACATTTAGATTATTAAAACCAATAGCCTCTAAACTTTATGGCCTTCTTCATTTTGTCCCTCAAATTTTAAAAATCACCACTTTACCCTTTGAATTTAAAAATCATCACTTTGTCCCTAAACTTTCTAAGCTTATCATTTTACCCATGAACAATAATTTATGAAAAGAATGATAAATATCTTACCTGTTTGATATCTCGGTTAGAAACAACGGTTCTAACTAACAAATAGTGTAAAACTCTCAATAGCTATAGTAAAAAGCAAAAAATTGCTACAGTGTAAAGTTTTCACATGCTATAGTTTTCAAACTAATATTTTCAGTTTCAACCGTTCTCCCAAACACCCTTCTCACTTGCTCATTAAACTTTACATGTTACAATTTTTAAACTAACATTTTTAATTCTAACCGTCCAAACACCCTAATCACTTGTCCACTCTGCGACATATGGTACTCACAAAACCCTTTAAAAAGACTGTGTTGGAATAATTCGGAATGTAACATAATGTAGCCTTACGTGGAAGTATTAATCTTAAAAAAGCATATTCTCATACCTTGAAAAAGACAAAATTTATGTTAGGATACGTATTTTAATACAAATTTTATTATTTTAATTGTCAGATTATCTTTAAACAGTCTAACTTTTAATTGGAAATAGTTTTACGTCTAGTGTTGTAAATTTTAAATATATACAACTGATAAAGCCATTAAAAATTTAATTCAATACTAAAATAATAGTACCTATTGGATCTAAAATGGCTTGTTATAAAAATTAAAAAAAAAAAAACAAAAAAACAACTTAGGTAGGTGTTGTTTATCTTCTAGTGGAATTCATAATGGGCCTTATAGAGACGTATATTGATACTGATTGATTGATGCGAGATGTTCGTAGGTATCTGTCAACATGGTTCCTAATGGACGTGGCATCCACAATCCCATTTGAGGCACTCTACTGCTTGTTCACCGGCAGTAGGAAAATCCCAGTCTCTTGCTACCTCTTGGGAATGCTCAGGTTTTGGAGGCTTAGAAGAGTGAAGCAATTCTTCACCAGGTTAACTAGCCCTTTTATTTTTTTTACTCATTTTCTTGATCATTATTTTTTATCTTTACAGACCAAAAAAAAAAAAAAAAAACATATATATTATATCTCACTTGACAGGCTTGAGAAGGACATCAGGTTCAGCTACTTCTGGATCAGATGTGCCAGGCTTTTATTTGTGAGTTGATTTTTCTCCAAGTTATATCCTTTCCATTAATTTATTCATATCATAATTTGAGGACATATATAGTGGGCCCATCAAATGGGGCCCACACTGTGAGTAATAGGGATAAATCTCCGTGCGGATAAAAAATATTTTTCTTTGATACATATAGCTCAAGATTAGCATATTAATTAGGAAATAGGAGCAGCAGAAAAAAAAAAAAAAGAAGGCCAAGTATTGCTTATCAAAACTTTAGAATGTTGTGTATGCATAAAAAAATTGAAATTGATGTCATATTTTGTGTATATAATAAAATACATTGGGTACAACCAAAGAAGACCAAAAATGCTTATCAAATTAATATTTGTGTATGTAGGTCACATTGTTGCTAGTACATTGTGCCGGATGCCTCTATTATCTACTAGCAGAATTGTATCCGCATCAAGGACAGACATGGATTGGAACTGCAATTCCAAATTTTCAGGAGACTAGCCTCTGGGTTCGATACATCTCGGCCTTGTACTGGTCCATCACCACCATGACAACCGTCGGTTACGGCGATCTCCATGCAGTCAACACTCTGGAAATGATCTTCATCATATTCTACATGCTCTTCAACCTGGGCTTCACTGCTTACATCATTGGCAACATGACAAACTTAGTCGTTGAAGGAACCCGCAGGACTATGGAATTTGTAAGTGTTTGTTTTTCTACAAATTTTCGTACCAGTGTCTGCGCAGTAATATTTGCTTGGAACTTGAAACTTGTCACTTAAAATGTTGGTCTTCTCTCTTTATGGTTTATCAAAAGAGGAACAGCATCGAATCAGCGTCGAATTTCGTGTCCCGGAATCGGTTGCCTGCAAGGTTAAAAGGCCAAATATTGGCTTACATGTGCTTGAGATTCAAGGCTGAGAGTTTGAATCAGCAGCATCTGCTTGAACAGTTACCGAAATCGATTTGCAAGAGCATAGGTCAGCACTTGTTTTTGCCAACGGCGGGGAAAGTCTATCTTTTCAAGGGTGTCTCTAAGGAAATACTTCTGCACCTGGTAGTTTACCTTACCTTCCTGGTAGTTTACCAAATATCGTGATACAAAATTTAAGAACTGGGAATTTTGGATTCGTATGAAGAACATTAACCCAGCTTAAAGACTAGATAACCGACTTACCGAAAAATCTGCAGGTTGCGAAGATGAAAGCAGAGTACTTACCCCCTAGAGAAGATGTTGTAATGCAGAATGAAGCACCAGATGATGTCTACATTATTGTCTCTGGAGAAGTGGAAATGATCGATTACGAAATGGATAAAGAGCTAGTGATCGGGAGTCTACATTCGGGACACATCTTTGGGGAAGTTGGTGCTCTTTGCTGCAGGCCACAAGGCTTTACTTACCGAACCAAGACACTTTCGCAGCTTTTGCGACTTAAAACCACTGACCTATATGAAGCGATGCGGACGAGGAACGAAGATAACCTACAGATTCTCAAGAACTTCCTTCAGGTGATTCTTCCACTTTCTTTTGCTCTCTAGTCTTCTTTTTCTTTTTTTTTGAAGAGCAAATGAATCTGAAAGAAATAGCCTATGAGACGTTGCCTTATGCGCAGCATCACAAAAAGCTTCAGGATCTGAAAATTGGAGCATTTCTTGTTGACGGCGGGGAAGAAGACGGTGATCCCAGCATGGCAGACAATTTGCTGACTGTCGCCAGCACAGGAAATGCTGCTCTTCTGGATGAGCTTCTTAAAGCAAAGCTGGATCCTGACATTGGAGACTCCAAAGGAAGGACTCCTCTGGTAAGCCTATATGTTTCTTGTAGTCCACTTCTAAATCAATAGTAGTTTAATCTAAAAGAAGTTATGGAAGTTGGTAAAAATTAATACCCAATTACAGTCTATTAAACTGAGTTAATTCAGAAGAATTATACAAAATTTACAAAGTATTTCATCTCAAATTACATATTCTGTAATGGTGAAGCAAGATATCATTATGTGGTTGTTAATTTTATACACCAGCACGTAGCAGCGTCGAAAGGCCACGAAGAATGTGTACTGGTGCTCCTAAAGCATGCTTGCAATGTACACTTAAAAGGTCATTATTTCTTCTTTATTCCACAGTATTTCTTCTTTAAGTTCTATTGGTTGGTCAACCTTGTAGCAGCCAAGGTATAGAATCTGTAGAGTCTGATTTATGTTCATCTTGACATTATTATGCGCTTTTGCATATACATGCACAGACATGAATGGAAACACAGCATTTGTGGGATGCTATAGCATCAAAGCACCATACCATATTCAATATCCTTTACCACTTTGCTGTCCTCTCGGATCCTTACGTCGCTGGAGAACTTCTATGCACGGCTGCAAAGAGAAATGATGTCATGGTGATGAAGGAGCTATTGAAATATGGACTTAACGGTGGACTCGAAGAACCACCACGGGATGACACCGGTACAAGTAGCCATGGCGGATAACAATGTGGACATGGTGAACTTGCTTGTGATGAATGGATCAGAGGTTGTCAACTCAAACACATACGAGTTTCCTTCTACGACTCTGATTGAAATGCTGCAAAAGAGAGAGGTCGGACACCGGATTAACGTGCCTGAAACTGCACCCTGATGAAGTGCTTTCAATGCAAAGTGTGGCAGAGAAGAAAAAATCTGATGGAGTAAATTGTCCCAGGGTGAGTATATATAGAGGTCATCCAATCGAGAGGAAAGAGACCCGTTGCAAGGAACCTGGGAGGCTAATTAGGTTGCCAAGTTCGTTTGAAGAGCTCAAAAAAGTTGCAGGTGACTCTCTTTCTCTTCTTTTTTTTTCTTTTTTTTGTTTTTGTTTTTGTTTCTCAATGCGTATATATAAATTATTTCCAACTTCTTCAGCCAAAACGTCTTTGAGGAGGTATATCTAATAACTTTTGCAATGATTTATCTTGGTATTCCAAGTAAACTGACCTTATTTCTTAGAAAAAGAAGTGAAAAGAAAAGGCTAGGTTTCTATGGTTCAATCGTGTTCTGTTAACAGAATTGGTGCGGCAGTAAAGATTCTTTCCTTCTTCTCTTTCCAGGATGCACCTAGGTTCAATACTCTAGAACCCCCTGCCCGACCAATGTGTTGTGTGGCGGTGGGTGTGTAACAACAGGAGTGAAAACTGGGCCCATCTTTGAAGTAGAATTGGGTCAGGTCCTTTTCCTTCCACTAATGGACCTTAGGACTTCTAAAGTGACGACAGGGATGGAGAACGGGATGACATCAATGATCTTTTTCTTCACAAAAACTTAGAACTTCAAGTTAAATTTAGATTTTAGAGGTTAAAGTTTGACTTTTACATCGTTGGAATTTATTGGAAGCTCATTAATCATATTTAAGCAAATTGTAGAAAGAGTTTTTTTGTTATATACAGGAAAACATGTGCCAACTCCTCCAATACCTGATTTCAAGTTCTTTTCCTGTCTCTTCTTTATTTCCCTCATCGAAGAAAACTAGAAAGTAAGATTGCTAGTCAGTGAAATAACAAACTAGAAAATGCTGGTTATTTTTTTAAAAGATTGTTTTTGATCCCTTGCATACTGCACAATAAAAAACAGTTATAAATTTCTAACTTGACTTCTTTTGTTTGTGTGGTTTTGTTACATTAAACAGGTGAAAAGTTTCGGTTGAATTACGGAGAAATGCTTGTAACAAACGAGGAAGGTGCAGAAATTGATTCGATTGAAGTGATTAGAGATAATGACAAGCTTTTCATTGTGGAAGATATAACAGATTTCATTGGCCATTAAGGTCAAATCTTGATAATTAATGGGATCGAGAAGTTCGCCAAAGTAACAATTTCTCGTGTAAAAATTAACTCTCCCTACCCTTTAAAAAAAAAAAAAAAAAAAAGAGAGGAGAGAGAGAAAAGAAGGTCGTTTTCTGCCTGTAGGGATCTAGTCTAAAATTTTGAACTGTAAATGTCTACTCAATCAATCGAAATGCATAAATATATGTGGAAACTCTAAGGTAGTGACCACATTATTCGCACCATTGATGATGCTTTATATTAACCATTGACTTTGGATGGGACGATGGGCATTGAATCACGGTGCTACGGTTACAGTGAGGCGCCGAACATGTGATTGCCCTTGCATTTTGATAGGAACATCAATGGCATATTTCCGTGAAGGCAAAAGAAAAAATGACTGGGAAAATTAAATCATATAACAACATCGTTCACAGCATTGCCAGAGCCCAGCCTCGCTTACAAACTCTGAAACTCAACGACACCGGCTGCCGTTCCTCGTGCAATTTCTACCATTGCTTCATGCCGATGTTGTCGCCACGGAGGCCTGAGAAGTGGTCGGAGTTGGAGCACATAGGACTATAACTAAGTTGAATATGTAACTAAAAGTTAGAATGCCTATCACAGCCAGCACATTGGAAAAAGCCTAATAAAACCATGACTAGACTCCTATGAGCAGTGAGCAGCACAGAACTTATATTTTAGATGAAATTAGATCTCTCACAAAACTTCAGACCGGCAAAAAAGGCGAGAATGTGATTGAGAAGTAACAGAAAGTAGAGAGAGAATTATAGAGAGAGAGTTTTTGGTGTGAATGGCTCAACTAATAAGTATGGCCTGTTATTTGATATTTATATTAAGATAGACGTTGAGTCTTACAATCAAAGTCTATTAACAGAATTATAACTAAAAATGAGCTCAATACAGAATTATAAAAAACCGTAACAGCAATATCTCTCACAAGGTTCAATACATCCTCTCAAACTAGACAGGATTGATCCACAGTCAGTTTGCGTCTAAGGTAAACAAAACAAGACTCATACAGACGTTTTGTTTAGATATCAACAAACGTGCCCTTCAGTATGCAAATAACGAAATCTTTTCTCTAATAAAGTGAGCATCAACATCTATATGCTTTATTCGGAAATGGAAGTACAAAATTTGACCTAAAAGAATCTGCACCAATATTATCACACCACAAGGTTTTACACGAAGAAGTAACTGAAACATGTAACTCTTGTAAAAGTGCTTGCAGCCAAACAATTTCAGCAGAAGCTAGAGCCACAAACCTGTACTATGACTCTGCATTTGAACGAGCAACAACTTTTTGCTTTTTGGCACACCAAGCGACAAGATTTCCTCCACAGTAAATTGCATAGCCATTGGTAGGCCTCCAATCATCCACACAACTAGCCCGGTTAGCATTTGAATATCCTTCCAAAACAAAATGTTGATTTGGACTAGACACAAAACTAAACTATAGTGTTCCTTTAAGATACCACTTACAAGCTTTCCAATGTTCATTTATGGGGGGCTGAGTGAGGTTATTTATAGTAAAGTATATAACCAAAAAAAAAAAATGATAAATGCAATGCTGATGAGTTCTGGGTTACTTCCATTTATGTAGGGAGAAGGTATTTTATAATGAAACTACCTTTAAAATAAGGTGCCTCAGAAGAAAGAGGAAAAGACTCCATATGAGTTATAAAAAGGAAGTATTCCTATCAATACTTATGAATATGGGGTGTCTTCCGAAAATAATTGCACTTGCACATAAGAATATGAAAATAAGTATGAAACAATTGATTGCATTTTCAATGGCTATGCACGTAACAGTAGTGCGTATCGGTTTCTTGTGCATGAGTCTAACATGTTGTACAAGCACAAACATGATAATGGAATCCATAATTCTATCATTTGTTAACTTGTTTTTCTGTGTAGATTCAAAAAGGAATCGAGTTTGTCGAAACAAATACACGAGTTTATGATTGAGAATAGTAAAGACCAAGAACAAGAATAAAAAGTTGAGGATGAATCTAGACTCAAACAAAGAGAAGGACAAGAAAATCTTTTTGTCCAGATATTTCTTACTTATCTATCAAAAGGAGAGCCTCAAATCTCTAAAGAACCTATGAGCTCTTTAGAAGGACCTCTATGGAGAGTGGCCATTAAGAGCGAAATTGACTCCATCTTGCAAAACCTAGTTGGGAACTAGGAGACCTTCTTCCAGGATATAAACCTCTAGGCTACAAATAGGTTTTAAGAAAAAAAAAATGATAATAGATAGATTAATTGACAAGTATAAGGCCAAACTTGTAATTAACGGGTACATGCAACAAGGAGGCCTTGATTATTTTGACATATACTCTCCTGTGACAATAGTGAATTATACAAGTATGATAATCGAAATTTTTTGCTTTGTGAAATCTTAAAGTACATCAAATTGATGTAAAAACAGCCTTTTTGAATGAATATTTAGACGAATAAGTCTAAATGGAACAACCTAAGTATTTTTATGCTCCATACAAGAAAAAAAAAAGTCTATAAATTGGTGAACTCTTTGTTTCGTTATAGCATACACTAAAATAATGGCATGAGAAATTTGATAGTATCATGCTAGCATATGAATTCAAACTTCAAGAGTATAACAAGTATGTGTATGTCAAGGAAATAGAAAATAGCTATGGCATATTGTCTCTTTATATAGATGATGACATGCTCATTATTCGTAGTAATGATAAGATAATCAAACCTACCAAGAATATATCGAAATCTAGATTTGACATTAAACATATAGAACTAGCTGATATAATATAGGCAAATAAAATTTAAAGAACATCGAATGGTCTCATTTTAAGTCAGATGTACTATGTGGGCAAGATTCTTGAAAAAGTCAATAAAAATGACTTTGTCGTGGCCAAAACATTAAAAGACACAAGTCTACATTTGTGCAAGAACAAAGGTAAGAGTGTCTCTCAAGTAGAGTACTCGAGTGATAGGAAGCCTGATATACTTAATGTTTAGTATAAGACTAGACATAACCTACACTATTTGTGTAACACCCCCCCTGACGATGTCACAACGAATGCTATTTTCATCATTAATCTTAAGCTATTATCGATAAGATGTCCTATACAATTACTAACGTTCTTGCAATTAACCCAAGAAAACAACCATTTTTTTAACAACTTATCTAGTTGGTTTATCCTTTTTCGTTAGACTGATGGAATACCTTAAGTATTCAGCCAACTGACCATCTACAAAGTAAGTTAGTTCACATATTAAATGCAACTAACTAAATATGAGCTCACACATACATTCGAACATACTTAGATTCTATATGAACTACTAAAGTCCAACCAGTCTAAATACAGTATAACAAAAATAGCATAGTATAGATAGATTCTATAAGATAGCCTAGGGAAAACAACATTCAGAAACATCAAAACAATGTCCAATCACATAAACAAGTTCTAAAGAAAACATCATAAATAAAATTAATTCTCAATAAATAATGTGCAGAACATAATGATTTAAATTTTGTTTGAGCTTAGGATTTCTTTTATGGTGTGATTTCGTTTTTAATCCAATACTCCTTGTATACAGGCCTGTCTTATTCCTCCATCCTAGGCAATATGCTTTTTACAGTTATCTACAACATGATATAACTAAGTAAGCATAAGCTTACATTTCCTTTTCACACAAAACAAAACAATTCATAAATCTTTGGGTCAAAATATATTCATAACATAATGGCGCAATTAGTGCATTTTCTTGTGTGATATATCTTTTCCTTATTTCATAAGATTTATATTTCATTTTATCTTTGAGAGCCCTAACGTTGCACAGTTAACATTGTTGGCACGCTGTCACAAGAGAAGTAAGGTAGCTAATCTTAAACCAAATGTAACAAGTCCACCTAGTGGGACAAACAAAAACATGGATGTGCAACACTTAGCTATGTGATACGTAGATATATATATATACATAAGCTTTTAATAAATCTTGTCATAAAACATTTGTTAAACATCCTTGTTGCATCAAGAGTTTCATAAGAATAGAATATTTAAATACAAACTTAAAATCATTGTAAAACATATTCTCAACACTTTTTAGTTTTATCACGTCATAGGTGGGAATGTACTTACATGAACCCTTACTTGACCTTTCCTAATTAAGGTGATAGTTGTCTGATTCCATGGTGCTCTCTTGGATGTTGATGTCAAATCATTCTATAATAAACACTTAAATTCAATTTACATGTTTAAAGTATTGTCTCACATATAATTACATCACACAACATCACAATATAGCAAATAAGCAACTTAGCACCTCATTAATCACATTTGATCATAATTCTAACCTATACCAAATCAAGGACTTTAATTTGACATTATATGCATGATATTTGTCTAAAATTTGAACACCAAGCAAACTAACACATAAATGCCAGTAGTAATGAGGGATTAATACCTAGCAAAGAGCAAGAGAGTGCCTAATTGACACTAGGGGAGAATTGAGACTGAGAGAGAGGGACTAATAATCCTTTACAATTCTATAGTCAAGTTTCTCGCTTGTTAGTCAAGCTTTGAAGCCCCTACCCTTGGGTATATTTGAAGAAGTGTATGTTTGTTTGGAACCTTATGCTGGGTGATGGTCTCGATCTCACTTGGTGGTGACCCTCTCGATGATTGTTGACTCAATATTGATTTCATGCTTGAGTTGGTTATTTATTACCATCCATTACATCAAGTAATTCGCTATTAGAAATTTTTCCGCTGCAAATCTCATACAATGCTTCTTGTTTCTCCAAATAGGTATTTTTAAAATTCTGTCAGCATAAAAGGAGCAATAAGTAATGTCTATTTAGAAATTTATATTAGTTAAACTAGACTTAATACAAATCTGTAAAAAATTATCAATCATAGTTAACACAAAATTTAGCAACTTATCTAAAAATTAGCATGAAATAAAATCATATCAATTATGTACACTAATTGGAATCTAGAGATGATATGATACACTGATCATCAAGAAATAAATATTTTATAAGCAAAATTTTATAAATTTGTAAAAATTTCATAAAACCTTAATAATTAAATATCACATTAACATCATGAAATTAAACATTCTTAGAATTTAAAAGCATAGAAAACATGTTCATAACACATCGTAAAACTTGAATGATTAAAACTATACCCTAAAACATAAATTCAAGCATATTAACGACTTTAAAAACCCTAAAATCCTAACCACACTAGTCTTTCTTCCAAATACACATAAATATAGATATATACAATATCAAAATCTAACCATTAGACACATGTACATTAAAACTCAAAACTCCGATACGAAATATTCATAAGAAAACAAAACAACCATTCTAGTATAAGAATTATCAAAATTGCAAACTTATTATCATAAAATTTAATCTATGATATAACCTTAAAATACACGCCTTAATTTTCCATGAATTATAGAGTATAATAACATGGCTCACACCATAAATCCTTGGGGAAAAAAAAGAAGAAAGAGAGATGTTATGTGGGAAGATAGTGTAGTAGGAGTAATATACATGCATAAAGACAGATATATATAATTGTATATAAACCCTAATAGGGGTGGCAATTTGGGTCATGACACGAAACACAACATGAAGCCACATGAATAGAGGGTTTGAGTTTATTAAAATTGAGTTTAGATCAATAACTGATTGACACAATTAACACGATTAATAAATACGTTGGGTTAGTGTTGTTTATCCTAACATGATTATCACGAAATGACACGATTAACTACATGAATCGTTTGAATCTAAATTATATATGTTATAATAAAAAAAAAGTTTGTATGATGCATAAAGAAACTTTTCTTGCTTTTAATAAATATAAATAATATTTTTAAAATCTGTTGGTAAATTTTACTTATATGTGTCATAATTGTGTTAAATAAGTTATAGTTGTATCAATTATTTATTTAATATAAAAATTTAAATAGGCTATATGAATTGACACAATTAACCCGATTAATAAATAAATCATATTCAGGTTGACATTCTTTGACACGTTTGATAAATGAAATGCGTTTCAATTGATGTTTTCTAACAAATAAATAAAAGGTTGACACAAGCACACCCCATTAACATGAGTTGCCCCCTCGTTAGTCCTAGGTTAAAAGTGTTTTTTTTTTTTTTTTTTGCAAAACACAACAACTGTAGTCCTAGGAGTATATACTTTGGCACGGTAACCCATATTTCCCTTTTATGCCTTATCTATCAAATATATATGTAATATATTTTAATATATAATATATAATTTTTTTTTATTTCTCAAAACTTGGCAACTTTAGTTGCCTTTTCTTATATAGCTACGTGTACAATAATACATAACACACACATATATAAAATAAAAGCTAAATAAACATATAACTAAAGGCCAATAATAAATTAAAAAAATTAAACTCATTATGCTTATCATCATTTTTTACATAAACATTCTGAACGTATTGATCCCTCAAGGTTGATACCTGTGAAATCACTAAACAAAATGTTACTAATAAATAACATATAAAGCAATTTAATGAATAATGTCATACAAAATCGTTAAGTTTCACGTATTATCCATTAAAGAAATAGGCATTACAATCCTCCCCACCTTATAAGAGTTTTGTCCTTAAAACTTAGAATATTTCAGGGTGCTTCATATCATCCCTATGCTTACTTAGCCTCATTTACATTGTGATTATGCTATAAGACTTTGATTGATGCAATTTTTTTATTTTCTCATAGTCTTGGTCTTTTGGTCTAGAATTTCGATTGGCTTCTCTTTATAGCTGAGGTCATCACGAATTTCAATTGTTTGAGGCTTGATCAAGTGCATCGAATCAAGGAGATACTTTAAGTATCGAAACATAAAAGGCATTGTGAATAGTCGACATGTAATGGTAGGTTCAACTCATAAGCAACTTTGCTAGCTTGCCATACAATCTTATAAGGTCCCACGACCTTGGGCTCAGCTTAACTTTCTTTCCAAACCTCATAACTCCCTTCATCAGAGCCATTCTTATGACACAACGTCACCTACAATGAACTCCAAAGGTCTCCTTCTTCTTTTTTGTGGACTTTGAATGGTCCAATTCTCTTACATATCAACTTTACCATCTCAATTGTCTTGTTGACAAAATCTATCTTCTCCTTTTTTTGGACTTCCATTATCTTTTTTCCTCAGCTTTATGGCAATAGATGGGCAATCTATACTTTCGCATATAAAGAGCCTCATAAGGTGCCATTCTAATTGTAACCTTATAGTTGTTGTTATGTGCAAATTCTTCCCACAATAGCATCTTACACCAACTAGTCTTATAACCAAAAGCATAAGCCTGGAGCATATCTTCTAAAATGAAGCTCGTTTTTTCTGTCTGGCCATCAGTATGTGCATGAAAAGACATGTCGAAGTACAACTTGGTACCTATTGTGGTTTGCATACTTCTCTAGAAATACAAAGTGAACCTGTTCTCAACTTACAATATGAGACAATTGACTTAGGAATATCATGAAGCCTCACTATTTTCTTGACATAAAACTTCACTGGTTGCTCCAAGAAATAAGTAATCTTAATAGGAATGAAGTGTGTCATCTTCGTCAACCGATCAACAACCCAAATAGCATTATACCTATTCGTAGTTCTTTGCAAATTTATAATAAAATCCATCACAATCTCCTCCTACTTCCACTCTGGTATCTAAATTGACTGCAGGTCACCCTTTGGCTTCTGGTGTTTTGCCTTGACTTGTTGGCAAGTCAAAAATTTCTTTACGTACTTGGAAATATCTTGCTTCATGCTAAATCACCAAATACAATCCTTTAAGTCATAATATATTTTTGTTGTACCTGGATGTATCAAGTAAGAAGCATTATAGATTTTGTCTAGGATCCATACCTTTTAACCATCAACATTGGATACGCATAAACGGTTCTTAAAATATAAAGTTTTGTCTTTAGCTTCGCGAAACTCTTCACATCTACCTTCCTAAATTTCCCTTTTGATCCTTGCTAGGCTTGTATTTTTTGCTTGTTTACATTGAATTTCATTGTATAGTGATGGAGAAAGTCAATGCCGAAAGCTATCTCGAAATTACTTCAAGACCAAAGTCTAGTCTTTCTTTCTTTAAGGGCTGGGACATTTGCTGCAATTACATCAATGTTTCAGAAGTCTTTCTACTTAGAGCATCAGGCATCCGATTAGCCTTTTCTGAATAGTATAGGATTTTACAATTATAATCCTTGACCAATTTTAACCATCTTTATTGTAATGACTAAGGGAAATTCATTAATAAAATCTAATATTTAATTGGGTTTAATTAATAAATTTACCCTTAAAAATTGTATTTTCTATAAAAATTGTGATAATGTACAAATAAGCAGTATTGATAGGAAACTCCATTATGAACTTGATGCAATGTTGGATATTGTTGATACAGATTTTGTGAGTCTAAATACTCAAAAATTTGTAAATAATATTCATAAAATAAATTTTATATCACAATTAATTGTGAAATTGTGATATAAATGAATGGGTAATTAAGGTACGAATAGGATAGAGAGTCTACAAAAACTCTAAACCAGTGCAAAAAAGGGTCTGATATAGTATAGGTATATTGTTAAGTGAAAACATAGATATAAAAAATGTTACATTTGGCCTCCAAAAATAAATCAAAGGCAATTAAAATATTTTCTATAGTCTAAGAGTATGTTTTGCACTGATTTTACCACAACAGTATAAGAAAAATACTGTGTGGTAAAAAATTATACTGTATAAAATTTTAGGGCCTACCAAGTGGACACCCATTGAAATTTTGTTGGGCCATCATGCCATGAAAGGTGGCCCAATCACACCAAGCCACCTTAAGTAGCCTACTTGATTACTTGGTGAGTCACCAAGTAAGATAAGCATGAAATAAATTCAAAGCAAACCAAAATTTTCTCACTTCTTCTCCTTCAACCCCACGGTAGCCATTAGAGCTCCATTTAAAAAATTTTCTCAAACCCAAATCTTTGCAAAATTGACCCCAATTGAGTTCAAGAAGCAAAGTTCAAAGGATTTCATCAAGTTTAAGTAAAAACCTAAACTCTTTTCAAGTTATCATAGGGTTTTTCTTGGGTTAAGGTAGAAATTTGATTCAAGGTTTTTTGTATGAAAAATGCTTAGGAAAAGTTTCAAAGGAGCCATTGGAAAGGCTAGAATCGCAAATTTTCCTTTGGGTAAGTTTTGATTTCTTAAACTTAAAGTTATGTGGGTTTTGTTTGATTTTTATTGTTTCAAAAGGCATGTGGGTATTCAAGCAAGATTTTGATTGAATTCCATGGGTATATGATTTATGGCATGTTGGTATTGTTGAAATTAGGGGTTAAATATAAAAAGTGTTGGTTTATGCAACAATAACCTAGTTTTGTAATTTTAATGCTCGTTTTGCAAAAAAAAAAAGTGATTTGGCATGAAAATGGTTTAGGCAAAGGTTGAAACTGCCTTCATAGTGGTGGAAATGTTGTTTTAACAATGATTTTTACAAAAATGAACAAGGACTAAATTGCAAAGAAAAAGTTTTTCTTGGCAAATTTGGAAAATGACCAAAAACACCCCTGTATAGTGGAAATTTCAAAAAAGTTAAAACACAAAAGTTGTAGATCTTGACGAAATTGTTAAGAAGCACAGATGGCTTGTCAAAAATCATATTCGTTTGTGAGATATTAATTTTACACAAATTTGTTGAAATTGAAAAAAATTTTAAAAGGGCAAAAACGTCATTTTTCTTAAGGACTTTGGGTATGGTATTCAAAGCAAAAATAATCCTTATGAAAAATAGAAAATTATGGATTAAAGAGATTAATTTTAGTCCTGGGGATAAAATTGTCAAAATTTTCAAATAAGGGACTAAATCGTAAAGTTTTATTAAAATGGGGCATTGATGTAAAATAAGGAGACTCGACACCTTGGGGTATTATTTTAAGATCAATACGCAACTATTTTTGCTAAATAGCAGAATCGAGCTCAGGAAATTTAGAAAGGTCCATCGAGGGCAAAATCGTCATTTTTTCTTAAGTAACCCGAATTGCTTCGAAACGTTCCAGAGGTGAAAAAGGGATGATTAGAAAGATTTTTGCCCTTCATTAGAGACGATAGGGTAGAGTAATATAGGAGTAAGAGAACCTGTGATTATCAAAGTTGTATACGGTTATACAACTCAATCTATAAATTAACAATCGTTTTGTATTGACACATAGAGGGAGTAGTGAAAATGTGGCTAATAGTGTTGTAATTGGCCAAACAGGACCCTATAAAACTAGAAAAGAGGGGACTGAGGTCAACTTGTGCAGCAACCTAAACCAAGTAAGTTCCAATCCCACCTATAGTATAGAATCTTAGGTATAGATTATGATATATATATGTACTTGTGTGTATATCAAGGTGTATACCTATGTGTGTACAATAATATAAGTACCTAAAAGTATATTAATATGTACCTGTGAGTATACAAAATAAGTATCTACATGTACATTATGTCATGTACTTGTGTGTATATTAATGTGTACCTGTGAGTATATAAAGTATGTACCTATGTGTACTATATGGTACAAGAGTATTTATGTTTTGTGTATAACATGTGAAAATAACTTCATACATGGTATGATAACCATAATAATTGGACTGGTAAATACATCAGCAGAATTAAGAAGAGTGTCGTACCGACTCTTTACTCAAGAGGAGTTTAAGGATATAGTACGGTCTTAGTGTCACATAGACCTATGTGCACAATTGTACGAACACTTGGGCCCTAGTAAAAGATAAGACATGAAAAGGATAAAGAATGTTCATAAGAAAGCATAATTGGATCATGCATTTTAGTGAATGTGCATGTGGGTTGTGTTGGGACTTACTGGGCATAAGCTCGCTTAGTATTTCATGCTGTAGGTATGCCCACTAAAAGGTCAAAATAAATTCACTGATGAGCTGACAGAGAGATATGAGTAGTGTGCAGAACTGGTATGAATGCCGCCATAGTTATGTTTTCGCTGTAATATATTTTAAGTTATTTTGAAAAGTGTTATATGAAAACTGAAACATAGTTAAGTAAGACAGAACCTCTCTCGAGAGTATTTGGCAAACAATATTGTAAAAGAAAGTGTTTTTATGTAAATATATGTATATGGTTGCATTTTGAGGATTGCTAAAATTGGCATGGATAATATAAATAAAAAGAAAAAATATTCCTAAGTTTTACATCTATACGTAAGTAAGAAAAAGGTTTATCGTAGCCCCAAAAAGGTGGGTTGTGACAGTTGGTATTAGAGTGAAAATCCTGTCACCCTACTACACATTGTCGTTTGCTCCACTACCATAGCTCAAGTAAGATAGTTTAATTTTTAACATAGGAATACTGAATTATGATTCTATATGAGAACGTGATGCTAATTAAAATAATAAATATAGTATATGGCGAAGCCGCACAATAATCATGACGTGGAAGCGGACCAAAGAGCGAGCATTACCTTCTGGGAGATGATACCTTCGCGCTACTTTGGCAGTCATGACCAATGGCCTTGACGGAGTGGTTCCACAAAATGGAAGTGATTTTCGAGACTTGCCATACCCCACCACATCTACAGGTCCCATTAGCCTCAGGGCAACTGGTAGGGGAACCACTAGAATGGTGGATGGGGCTCGGACCAGAAGAGTAGCAACATGACTTGGTCTAAAGCATTCACTCTGTTACCACTCGCCAACCCCATACCAGTTCAAGTTAATCCTCATATGTGGGTGGATTCGCGCCATCAACTCTACGTACGTATAGAACCAATTTGGGGTGGGTATGTAGGTGAATCGATGGAGCATTACTTAATGAGATTCCGTCAGACCATGATACCATTGATCTCGCTTGAAATACTACTATAACAAATTTGTGACCTTATATGGAGAGACTTCCCGATGTAGTACAAGATCAGATGCAGTACCTAAGAGATTTTCTTAGCCTAAATGATTTTATTATGGAGATATTGCATACTGAGAAAAACGTGGCCACGCCTTTAGAGGATCCCTTAGTAGAAATGGAAGATGATGATGGTGGTGGTGATGATGATGATGATGATGATGATGATGATGATGAACTTGAATTTATTCTAGTACCTCCTGAACCTATTATTGCTAGTGACAGCGAGTCTACGGATTCTAGCAAAGAGGAGGAGGAGGACCCTAAGGAGGATCCCGAAAATAGCAATATGTCAGGTGTAGAGTCAGACTAGGAAAAAAAAAAGACTTACGAAGACTTTTATGTATTAAGATGTACGTAGATGTGTAACTAGTACAGTTTGGCTTTATTGCCCTTGTATATGAGTGTACTCCGGTAAGTGGTATCCTTCTCGGCAGTAAGGTACATGTTACTGAAAGAGATAACTGCTCCCAGGAATAATATATATAGTTTATGTAAGAAAGGAAAGTAAGTATGTATGTTAGTCACTTGTGTAATGTTTTGGGAATGAAGAATGTAAAAGGAAAAGAAAGAAGTTAGTGAAACACAATGTATGAGATGAGATATTAAATTTATGTTATTGTTCATGTTTGCATGTATTCATATTACTTGAAAAAAAAATTTAATAAATACTATTAAGTTAATAGTATGTGCTGACGTAATAACGAAACTGTACGATAGGCATATAAGATTATTATCGATGGCTGATGCACACAGAGGACCTACGAACCCGAACCTGATGGCCATGATCATTGAATTGCAATAGAAACTTCGGGCCCAGGAGTTAGAAATGCAAGGATTAAGAGAGCAACTAGCTAACCAGGATCCCGTACCATCAGCACGCGCGAACTCTCTACCCCCAGTACCACCACCTCAGCAAGCAAAACTAGTTGTTCCAGTTGCTCTGGTAGTATCTGCTACTAAATTTTATGAAAGATTTTGACAAATGAAGGCCCCAGAATTTGACGGATCTACAGACCCATTGGAAGCCGATGATTAGCTTACCGACATAGAGAGGGTTCTAAAATTTATGGGACTCAGTGATTACGAGAAAGTCTTATGTGCCTCATTCTCTCTCACTAAGGATGCCAGTAGATGGTGGGAGTCAGTTGAACGTAGAAGGAATGTAGACGAAATGACCTGGCCAAATTTTGTGGAGGAATTTGGAAGGGGTTATTTTAATGTGAAAACAATGGCAGCAAAACAAGAAGAATTTAACAACTTTCGACAAGGCAATATGTCAGTGGTCGACGCTGTGAAGAGATTCAATCAATTAGCGTGTCTTTGCCCTAAACTGGTGCCTAATGATTCTAAGCAGAGAAGAAGATTAATGCAGATCTTCTGAACCAACATTGCTCTTATAGTCGATAGTGGAGGGCAAGCCCCTAAAGATGTGGAGGATTGCATAAAACGGGCTACTAGAGCTGAGTTTAGAATTGCCCATGATAAGGAGGAGAGAGCTAGAATTTTTAAAGTTGAAAAGGAGGAAAAAGCTTTAGCCAAACAGAGTCAAGCCTTATAAGCAAAAAGACAAGGAAGCATTCTGAGTCAAAGGCAGTCCCAGAGTCATCCAGCTGGACGTAACTACAGCAGCAATAATAAGAGGAAATGGAATGTGAATAATCCAAAGAATCAGAAAGGACAACCCCAAAAGAGGATCAATGATGGAGGGAATAGCAAACCTCTCTGTGGTCAATACGAGAAGAGGCATGCGGGAGAGTGCAAAGCTGGCACTAATAAGTGTTTCGTCTGTGGCAAAGAAGCGTACTATGCCAAAAATTATTTTTTTAATCCCTAGAATCAGAATAATCAGCATCAGTAAAGGCCCCAGGGAACTCAACTACATGCAGTCCAAGCGCATATTGAAGGCCTTAGCATCAATCAGGGATGTTTGGAGGCTCCAAAACCTAGTGGATGAATTTATGATTACACAAAAAATAGGATGATGCGGGAGCTTCAATGGTGGTGACAGGTCAATTTTTTGTTGCCAACACTGATGCTTATGTTCTATTTGATTTTAGAGCAACACATTCATTTGCATCACTTAAGTTTGCTAAACGAATAGGAAATGAAGCGGATAGGATAGAACAAACTTTTAAAACTGCACTTTCCTCGAGGGAAGTATTAAATTTTGATTATTGGTTATGTTATGTACCCATCATCATTTGCAGAAGGGAATTGTATATGAATTTAATAATAATTGATATACAAAATTATGAAGTTATCTTATGAATGGATTTCCTAGGAAAATACACTACCAAGATTTACTGCCGACATCGCAAGGTTACGTTTCAACCTTCTGGAAGTGAGAAGTTCGTGTATTTGGGGAAGATTCCCAAGGCTCCAAAGGTGCTAATTTCAGCGTTGAAAGCGAGGAAGATGTTGGAGAGTGGATGCACCGGTTATTTGGTGAATTTAGTAAATAAAGATCAGGAAGCTTAGTTAGGACCAGAGAATGTCCCTATAGTAAAAGAATTCGTCGACGTATTCCTTGACGATTTACCAGGTTTACCATTGGAGTGGGAGATTTTGTTCGAGATTGAATTGACTACGGGTATAGCCCCGATTTCGAAGGCACCGTATCATATGGCTCTAGGAGAACTCAAAGAGCTTCAGGTGCAATTACAAGAATTGCTGGACAAAGGGTTTATTCGACCGAGTCATTCCCCATGAGGAGTGCCCGTTTTATTCGTCAAGAAGAAAGATGGAACCTCATAGATGTGCATTGATTACCGAGAATTAAACATGATCACGATTACAAACTAGTATCCACTTTGAGGATTGATGACTTATTTGATCAATTGAAAGGAGCGTTTGTATTTTCAAAAATTGACCTGCGCTCTGGATACCATCAACTTTGAGTTAAGGAAGAGGACGTGCCAAAGACAACATTTTGAACACATTATGGACATTATGAATTCTACGTTATGCCATTCGGATTGACTAATGCCCTAGTAACCTTTATGGATCTTATGAACCAGATTTTCAAGGACTATCTCGACAAATTTGTCATTGTGTTCATCGACGATATCCTCATTTATTCAAGAACGCTGGAGGAGCATAAGAAACACCTGAAGATTGCGCTACAATTGTTGAGAAAACATTAGTTGTATGCCAAGTTCTCAAAATGTGAATTTTGGCTAGAAAAAGTTCATTTCCTAGGACATGTGGTGTCACGAGATAAAGTATCTGTTGATCCTTCCAAAGTTGAAGCAGTAAATAAGTGGCCTACACCGAAGAGTGTTACCGAGATCAGGAGTTTCCTCGGTCTAGCGGGCTATTATCGATGTTTTGTAGAAGGATTCTCCAAACTTGTCGCACTGCTTACAGCTCTTACACGGAAAGTAGCAAAGTACGAATGGACTAAGATGTGTGAAGAAAGCTTTTAAGAGTTAAAAAAGCGACTCATAAGTGCACCGATACTGACCATGCTTGATCTGAGCCTAGGAAATTTCGTGATCTACAAAAATGCATCAAAACTGGGTTTGATAGCCGTACTTATGCAAAATAGAAAAGTGATTGCATATGCATCTCGGCAACTAAAGGATCATGAAAGGAACTACCCGACACATGACTTAGAATTAGTAGCAGTCGTATTTGCACTGAAGATTTGGCGCCACTATTTATATGGAGCTAAATGCAAGATTTATACAGACCATCAGAGTCTGAAGTATATCTTCACATAGAAGGAGCTCAATATGAGACAGCAAAGATGGCTCAAGCTAGTTAAGGACTATGACTGCGAAATTTTATATCACCCTAGAAAGGCTAACCGAGTAGCTGACGCATTTAGTCATAGAACAACGTCCTCACTTGCAACAGTGTAGCTGATACCAAAATCTCTCCAAAGAGACTTGATAGAAGTGAGAATAGAGATAATTACGAAAGGACTAGCTGATCTATCATTCCGCCCAACTATTCTGTAGAACTTGAAGGAACAGCAAGAAGCAGATCCATCACTACTCAAATATAAGACTGACACCCTTGAGAATAAAGAAGTAGAGTTTAGCATCTTGGAAGATGGTATTCTTTGTTATAAAGGCAGATTATGCATTCCCAATAATGAAGAGTTAAAGGAGCAGATACTGGAGGAAGCTCATAAAGCATTGTATACTACTCATCTAGGAGCTACCAAAATGTACCAAGATTTGAAAGAGCACTATTGGTGGCATGGAATGAAGAACGATGTCGCACAATTCATCAGTAAATGTCTCACATGTCAAAAAGTGAAGGCTAAACATCAACAACTGGCAGGCAAACTACAGAAGATTGAAATTCTGGAATGGAAATGGGACCAGATAATTATGGATCTGGTGACTTGGCTACCCAAAACTATGGGAGGACATGATGCTATGTGGGTAATTGTGGACAGATTAACCAAATTGGCACACTTTTTAACCATTAAACTTAGCAGTTTTGTAGAACGATTAGCTGAATTGTACGTTGCCCAGATAGTTAGATACCATGGAGTTCCAAAATCCATCATTTTCGATCATGATGGCTGGTTCACTTACAAGTTTTGGAGGAGTGCTCATCAAGCAATGGGAACGAAGTTAACCTTTAGTACAGCTTTCCATCCTTAAAGGGATGGTCAATGTGAAAGGACCGTTCAAAATCTAGAAGATAAGCTAAGAGACTGTGTGTTGATTTCAAGGGAGGATGGGATAAAAAGCTTCCACTGATCGAATTTGCTTACAATAACAACTATCAAACCTCCATAGGAATGGCTCCATACGAAGCTCTCTACGGGAGAAGATGTAGATCGCCTCTAGATTGGTATGAAACCAGAGAAAAAGTATTATCAACTATGGATTTCGTGCAAAGGATGACGAAGGATGTGAAACTAATCTATCCATGGATGGAAACTGCTTTTAGTCGTCAAAAGAGCTATGCTGATCGGTGACAAAGACCTCTAGAGTTCCAAGTAGGGGATTTAGTTTTCTTGAAGGTAACGCCAATGAAAAGAGTAATAAGATTTGGGAAGAAAGGAAAACTCGGCCCAAGGTATATTGGACCATTTGAAATTCTGGAAAAAGTAGGCAGTGTGGCTTACAAATTAGCTTTTCCTCTTGACATGGCATCAGTACATGACGTGTTTCAAGTATCTATGCTAAAGAAGTATGTACCTGATCCCTCACATGTTCTGCAGCTTGAAGAAATTAACGTACAAGAGAATCTATCCTATGAAGAGAAACCAGTTCGAATTCTAGCTCGAGAAGAAAGGGAATTAAGAAACAAGAAGATACCTCTTGTCAAAGTTTTTTGGCGCAACCAACAAGTGGAAGAGGCTACTTAGGAGAGAGAGAATGAAATGAGAAAAGTCTACCTCGAATTGTTTTGATTTTTGAGGACAAAAATTCTTAAGGGGGGGTAGGTTGTAATGACCAAGGGAAATTTATTAATAAAATCTAATATTTAATTAGGTTTAATTAATGTACAAATAAGCAGTATTGATAGGAAACTCTACTGTGAACTTGATGCAATGTTAGATATTGTTAATACAGATTTTGTGAGTCTAAATACTCAAAAATTTATAAATAATATCTATAAAATGAATTTTATATCATAATTAATTGTAGAATTGTGATATAAATGAATGGGTAATGAAGGTATGAATAGGATAGAGAGTCTACCAAAACCCTAAACCATTGCAAAAAGGGGTCAAATGCGGTATAGGTATGTTGCTAAGTGAAAACATAAATATAAAAAATGTTATGTTTGGCTTCCAAAAATAAATCAAAGGCAAGTAAAATATTTTCTACAGTCTAAGAGTATGTTTTGCACTAATTTTACCACAACAGTATAAGAAAAATACTGTGTAGTGAAAAATTATCCTATGTGAAATTTTGGGGCCAAGTGGACACCTATTGAAATTTTGTAGGGCTATCAAGCCATGAAAGGTGGCCTAATCACACCAAGCCACCTTAAGTAGCCCACTTGATTACTTGGTGAGTCACCAAGTAAGATAAGCATGAAATAAATTCAAAGCAAGCCAAATTTTTTTCACTTCTTCTCCTTCAACCCCACGGCAGCCATTAGAGTTGCATTTCAAAAATTTTCTCAAACCCATATCTTTGCAAAATTGACCCTAATTGAGTTCAAGAAGCAAAGTTCAAAGGATTTCATCAAGTTTAAGGTAAAAACCTAAACTTTTTTCAAGTTCTCCTAGGGTTTTTCTTGGGTTAAGGGTGAAATTTGATGCAAGGTATTTTTGTATGAAAAATGCTTAGGAAAAGTTTCAAAGGAGCCCTTGGAAAGGCTAGAATCACAAATTTTCCTTTAGGTAAGTTTTGATTTCTTAAACTTAGAGCTATGTAGGTTTTGTTTGATTTTTATTATTTCAAAAAGCATGTGGGTATTCTAGGAAGATTTTGATTGAATTCCATGGGTATATGATTTATGGCATGTTGGAATTGTTGAAATTAGGGGTTAAATGTCAAAAGTGTTGGTTTATGCAAAAATAGGTTAGTTTTGCAATTTTAATGTTAGTTTTGCAAAAAAAAAAAAAAAGTGATTTGGCATGAAAATGGTTTAGGCAATGGTTGAAACTGCCTTCACAGTGGTGGAAATGCTGTTTTAACACTGATTTTTACAAAAAATAACATAAGTACTAAATTGCAAAGAAAAAGTTTTTCTCGACAGATTTAAAAAATGACCAAAAACACCCCTGTGTAGTGGGAATTTCATTCATTTGTGAATGAAATTGTAGATCTTGATGAAATTGTAAAAAATTGTGAATCGTTTGTCGAAAATCGCATTCATTTGTGAGATATTAATTTTACAAAAATTTGTTAAAATTAGAAAAAATTTTAAAAGGACAAAAATGTCATTTTTTTCAAAGGATTTCGGGTATGGTATTTTGAGCAAAAATGATCCTTATGAAAAATAGAAAATTATGGTTTAAAGAGATTAATTTTAGTCTCGGAGGTAAAATTATCAAAATTTTCAGATAAGGAGCAAAATTGTAAAGTTTTATTAAAATGGGGGATTGATGTAAAATAAGGAGACCAGACACCCCAAGGTATTATTTTAAGATCAATACGCAACTATTTTCGCTAAATAGTAGAATCGAGCTCAGGAAATTTAGAAAGGCCCACCGAGGACAAAATCATAATTTTTCCTCGAGAAACCCAAATTGCTTCAAAACGTTCCAGAAGGGAAAAAGGGATGATTAGAAAGATTTTTGCCCTTCGTTAGAGACGATAGGGTAAAGTAAGATAAGAGTAAGAGAACCCGTAATTATCGAAGTTGTATACGGTTATACAACTTGATCTATAAATTAACAATCATTTTGTATTGACACATAGATTGAGTAGTGAAAATGTGGCTAATAGCATTGTAATTGGCCAAACAGGACCCTAGAAGACTAGGAAAGAGGGGACTGAGGTCAACTTGCGCAGCAACCCAAACTAAGTAAGTACCAATCCCACCTACAGTTTGGAATCATAGGTATAAAATATGATATATATATATACCTGTGTGTATATCAAGGTATATATTTATGTGTGTACAATAATATAAGTACCTATAAGTATATTAATGTGTACCTGTGAGTATACAAAATAAGTACCTGCATGTATATTATGTCATGTACCTATGTGTATATTAATATGTACCTACAAACATATAAAGTATGTACCTGTGTGTACTATATAGTATAAGAGTATTAATGTTTTGTGTAGAACATGTGAATATAACTTCATACATGGTATGTTGACCATAATAATTAGACTGGTAAATACATCACTAGCATTAAGAAGAGTGTCGTACCGACTTCGACTCAAGAGGAGTTTAAGGATATAGTATGGTCTCTATTGATGCTTATCGAGGCCCGGTGTCGAATCAACACCATGTGCGGCTGTACACGGTACTCAGCTCTTCTCGGTTCGTCTCTGCCTGATCGGGTATGCCTACAATAAGAGGAGGGACACTTTGGAGGTAAGAGAAAAGGGTCAGTCAACAGACAAGGGCTCTCCGATGCTCAAGGCAGGGGTTGCTCGGCAGAGGATGGGAGCTTGATAGCTGGGAAGGAGCATGCATACTAGTATGCAATAAATGCATCCTATTTATGGGCTACAACTTGGACTGAGTGTTACCAGAATTAAGAAGAGTGTCGTACCATCTCTTGACTCAAGAGGAGTTTAAGGATATAGTATGGTCTCTGTTGATGCTTACCGAGCTCCGACATCAAATCAACACCACATGCGGCTGCGCATGGTACTCAGCTCTTCCTGGTTGTCTCTACCTAATCGGGTATGCCTGCAACAACAGGAGGACGCTTCAGAGGTAAGAGAAAAGGGTCAGTCAATAAACAAGGGCTCTCTGATGCTCAAGGCAGGGTTGCTCAACAAAGGACAGTAGCTTGTTAGGTGGGAATGAGCATGCATGCTAGAATGCAATAAATGCATCCTATTTATAGGCTACCACTTAGCTTGGGTGTTAAATGGGTTTTGCCCACAACTCAGGTGTCACATCAAGGCATGTCAGGCAATAGGTGACAAGTGTCACGTCCCTCCGTTGACGGATTGGCTTCCATCAGACGGTGAGTTGTTTGCCATTTTTTGGCTTGTGGTGGCAAGTAGCAGTCCACTTGTGAATGAGAATAATTCGACCCGAGCCTATGCATTGTCTGAGGTGACAAACTAGTTGTGGTGCGACACTAGAGGCTTTGAGAAGCACCTCAGATGCAACGTCCATTATCTTTGGGGTCGGTAGTTTGCTCCTTGGTAGCTCCACTGAGCTGTTTAGTCGACCACCTAGAGTTTGTCTCCTCAGCGGTAGCACCGAGCTCACCCTCAACATTAGCCCCCCAGTTCACCTAGTCGGTGTTCAGCTAGGTGGACTACGCTAGTGGGTGAGGTCGGTTGGACAAGAAAGACCAAACAGTGTTCCGAAGTGGTGTGAAATGAAAGGTTACATGGATTAATCGGGGGACACGTGTCACTTAGCGATGGACTACGTCGTTTGACAGGCGTAATCATTGCGCCTCTTTGTTTTCTATACCCAAATGTTTCACCTGAAATGGTGACAAATAGGGCATTTTTTCCTATCATTTTCACACAATTAAGGCAAGATTTCTCATCCACTGAGTTTCTAGCTACCGAGCTATAGTTATTAGCCTGAAAACTTTACGTTCTGAAGCTAACACAGTCTGATCAAGTAATTTTCTTGAGGAGCAAGAAAGACGAGTAACGCATCAGATTCCCAAGATGTCAACCTTTTCTGGTAGAAAAGCAGCCCTGAGGCCAACTTGTTCACTGTAGAGGTCGATATTGAAAGTGCATTCCCGGAGCGGAATGGGGCTGGCTGACTTGAGCAAATATTAAGGTCGACTCCCAGACTATCCCCGAGTAGGAGTTCCTTAACCTGCTAGATAGGGAGCCCCCGATGAGGCCATGTAGGGGCGAGAACCCTTATATCAGGGTGGCAACTGCAGGCTCCTCTGGAGTTTCCACTAGAAAGCGAGCTAAGCTAGAGGCAACGAGCGATGTTCCAAGCACCTGCCGCCAAGATTTGGGGCTCCATCCAAGTCGCAGGTAGGATTACCATCGATATTTCTAATGAAGAGCGAGGGGCCGAGGAGACAGTAAGGGAGGCAGAGCAGGCCGTCGAAGTTGAGGAAGACGAAATGGTCCGAGTCACTCGGGTCTGGGGAGTGACAGCCTATATGGTGACCCAGCTCGGACAGACCTCGGTAGGGCATACTCCAGTGCCATAACGGAGTCTCGGCTCGAGGACCTATGTCCCAAGTTTGACATCCCAGGTGACGTCATCCTTATTGTGCCCGAGGAGAATGATTCACCCCTAGACCTACCCGATGGGCGTATAACGCTATACGTTGAGTTTTTTAGAGCTAGGCTATGCATCTCGTTCCATCTGTTCCTCTGCTGGACACTAAATGACTTTAACGTGTGCCCGGCTCAAGTTAACCCCAATAGTTACAGGTCGTTGATCGGGATGTACTTGCTATGAAGGTACCACCGGGCAATTGAGATGCCGTTGGAAGCATTTAAACAAGTGTATAAAATGAAGAAGCTTCCTCGGCAGTCTGGGTGGTATTACGTCACCAGCTTCAGGAGAGATTTCATCTTAGGCAACCTTGACTCGGATAAACTTTAGAAATACGAGTGGTTTTATGTCAGGGGCAACTATTTAGCCCAAGCTAGTGAGGCCATCCCTACTGACCAACTTGTGCCAAGGACGTTTGAACAAGGGCACGTGTGGTCTAAGAGTCCTTGGGCACCGAGCCATGTGATCAGGGCGGTTGAAGACCTGTTTGAGAAGCCAAAAACGACGAGGTAGCAGTCGTTCCTACTCGGGAAGGAGACTCTTTCTGGTTATGGCTGGTTCAGGGAACCCAACATAACAAATCCCCCACCGATCTGTCCTGATCGGTCAGCCAGGTACGTGACAGTCACTAGGCTAAGCGCCGTGGACATCCCAGGGCCGAGAGCTTCCTAATCCAGGTGGTCGACGAAGGAGCCATCATCGTCCAGCTCTGAGGACTCATGGAGTGGCTCCTTCGATGTAGGACGTGATCCTGCTCATGAACTTATCTCACCAGCTCGGATCAGAGGTCAGCCTTAAGTTTTATTTTATTTATTATATTTTATATGCTTACCTGATTTTGACTTGGGAGGATTTTGGCTTGCAAAAATTTCCTCACGGCTGAGCATAGCTGCTGAGAGGTAGGCTCTCATGGAGAGCCTCCGCAAGAAGAAAGGCAAGGCCGTAGAGGTCGGGAGGAAGCGCAAGCGGACTCCAAGGACAGAGCTTGCCCCGTAACCCGAGCAACTACCCACTACAGTCCAAAAGCAACCACCCCAGCCACCGTGGACCAGGGGTTCATCCAGCGAGACCCCTCCGGCCGACATTAGCACCGTGGTGCCTCCTATGCAGGACCCCCTGAGGAGACGCCCAAATTATTACTGGACCATCTTAGGGCGCCCCAGGGACGTGATGCCCTAGGAGGACTTTTTGGTGAGCCTCCGAGCAGATGATTTCCAGGGCTTGCTTGAGGCCGCCTTATGCTTCGTCGCTAAGGTAAAGGCTTATTTCACTCGAGCCTCCTTACTTTTTTTTCTTTTCGTCGAGCACTGAAGTTTTGTTATCCTCAAATTAATGCCTTCCTATACATGGCCTAGTCAATCGGTCTAAAGGAATTCAACAAGGAGAAGGAGAGGCATAAGAAGACTTTCCTTGACAAGTTAGAGGTCGAGAGGCAGTTCAGTGTCAAGAACATCGAGCTAGAACAAATCAAGGCCTCTCTTTCTCAGGCCGAGGAGGAGGCTTGGAAGGCCAAGGAGGAAGCCGACCAGGCCAAGACAAAGTAGAGGAGGCAATAAAAGAGGCAGGGGAGGCGAGGGACAAGGTTGTTTGGCTTAAAGAGCAGTTGGTAGCTTTATAGGCCGAGCACCAGTGCTTCTTGGAAGAGCTTCCTGGTTGTCTTGCACAAGCCATGGAGGATTTCAAGGCATCCCTAGAGTATGCCAATTACTACTACTTTGGCAAGACAGACCTCCAAGACCATCTGATTCGGCAGCACCCTGAGGCTGAGGGCTTCGACTGGTCGTTCATAGTCAAGCCAGAGCAGGGTGCTGCTCAACAACAGCAGGGTGAAGAGGTCGTCGAAGCGGACGGCGACGATAACGGGGACGAGCAAAGCACTGGCGATGGTGGAGGCAAGGAAGACAATGTCGGGCATGGGACCTAGGCCTAGGCTGTCCTTTTTTGTTTGTTTTAGGGTATTTTTTGTTTGTCCGAGCTTGAGAGGTGCCCGGTTAACTATACCTCCCCATCACCACTTATGAATACATTTTATTTCTTTTGAAGTTCATTGCTTCTCTGATTTTTTGTATATTATGTTTTTAATATTTTTTGAGTGTGATTGTTCTCGGGAAGATATTTTCATGTTTTTAGGTGAGGGGTTTCTCGGGAACGTAGTCAAGCCTTCGTTTCGTCAAGTTAGAATGTACCTCGGCGTTGAAATTGAATTAGGAATTTAGACAAGTTGGATGCTCCTCGAGAGGGGCATTCTTAAACTATGTTTTCTGAGTTTCCCTCTTTTCAATTTATATTGATGCTGAGTATAGTCTTGATGATGACCGAGTTAATTCGAGCAGGGAGGGTGTCCTTGTTTTCTCGGTCGGGCAGAGCACAACGACATGTGAGTACTCTATACCCTGTCACCCCCCTAGACTTGTTTAAGTTTTTGGGAACTTTGCAAGTCTAATGTTGGTCGAGCATAGTTATGCCAAGCGACTCATTGGACGGCCTGCATGGTGACAGACTTAGCAGTTGGCAAGGTGCCAATCAACCCCCAGCCTAGTTAATTAGGACGACTCTCCCTCTTCGAGAGTTGTTGTCTAGTCCTCCAAGCTAAAGTTATGGTATCCTTCTTTGGGTCATGCATTTCCCTCACACATTGCTCGATGGAATGGTGTAGGAAATTTACATTTCATTGATGTGCATTATTTACATATTAGTCCTATTCAATAGGCCTAGTTACAAAAAGAATATAACCAGAGGTCAAAAAAGGTTTCTGGCATTGATTTAGCAAAAGAATCTTTTAAAGAGCTCGGCGTTCCAAGGATGACCGAACTGGTTTCCCTCCATGTTGGATAGTTTGTAAGTGCCTGACAGAACGATGCTAACAATCTTGTACGGCCTATCCCACTTCGGAGCAAAAGACCCCAACCTATGCTTCTGAACCGTGACTTTTTTTAGTACCAAATCCCAGACTTTGAAGCTCCTCGGGTGGACCTGCTTGTTGTAGTACCGAGCAACGACTTGATTCCAAGCTGCATTACGGATTGCAACCCGGTTTCTTTTTTCTTCAAGTAAGTCCAGCTCGGACATCATGATCTCGGCGTTCTGGGTTTCCTCGTAGTGTTCGACCCTGTAACTTGGCAATCCCACCTCGACCAGAATGACAGCTTCTACTTCGTACACGAGCGAGAATGGGGTCTCTCCAATTGCTGTTTGGGCATTCGTTCGGTAAGCCCAGAGTACTTTCAGGAGCTCATCAATCCATGCTCCCTTGAGGCCCTCAAGCATTTCCTTCAAGTCGTCCTTGTTTGTTTTTTTTACCACTTCTACTTGCCCGTTGCTCTGTGGATAGCTTGGAGACTGAAAAGACCTTCTTAATGCTAAGCTATTCACATAGGCGGAGGAGACTAGAGGACTCGAACTATTTAGCATTGTCGGTCACGATCATGTGTGGGATTCCAAATCGACAAATGATTTCTTTCCACACAAAGCTAGTACATTTTGATTCAATCATGTTGGTACACGGTTCTACTTCAACGCATTTGATGAGGTAATCTATGGCCACGATGCAGTACTTAAATTATGACTGGGCTTAAGGGAGGGGTTTGATCAGGTCGATGGCCCACTTTGCAAATGGCCACGCTGACGTTCCCGAGGTGAGCGGCTCGGCGTAGTGTCCAGGTACCCTTGCAAATTGTTGACATTTGAGGCATTTTCCTACAAAATCCTTGCAATTCTGCTCCATGGTCGGCCAGTAGTAGCCCTGCTGAAGACATTTTTGGGCCAAGGATCACCCTCTAGAATGGTTACCACATAGGCCTTCGTGGATCTCCTTCATTAGGTATTCAGCTTCTCTGGGGCCTACGCACTTTAAACATGACGTGGTGTAGCCTCGTTTATATAATGTCCCACCAATAATCAAACATTAGGCCAAGCTGTTGCGTATCCTATGTGCCTTTTCTTGGTCACCAGGCAATTCAGTTGTGGTCAGGTTTCCAATGATCGGGTCCATCCAAGTGGTCTCAAGTTCCTCGGCTACATTCGCTACTTTTTTGCTAATGCTCGGTTCGGCTGGCCTTTCAATGGGGACCGAAGCGAGGTCGCTATTGCCAAGGCCTGAGGCTAGTGAGCAAGGGTGTCGACCTTCGAGTTTTCAGATCTGGAGATCTGCTTGAACAAGTAAGACTTGAATTGTCCGAGTAGTAGTTTGACCTCTTGCAAATATGCAGCCATCAAGTCCGTTCGAGCTTGGAATACTCTAGTGACTTGTTGGACGACGAGCATGGAGTCACTATGGATGATTATGCAGTCTACCCCAAGATCTTTGGCGATTCGAAGTCCGGCCAAGAGTGCTTTATACTCTACTTCATTGTTTGAGGCCTTGAAGTCGAATCGAAGTGTGTAGATTGCTTTGTATCCATCCAGGCTTATTAATATCAGCTCGGTGCCTGATCCTTCTACACACGAAGATCCGTCAACATAAAGCTTCCATTTTGGTTCCGAGGTGGTGCAAACTTTGCTGCAGCCAAGGGCATCTGGCACTTCTACTGGTGCCTTCTCAGCCAACGGTGTGCTTTGCTCGGCATTAGTAAATTCAACGATGAAGTCCGCAAGGGCTTGAGCCTTGATGGCTGTTCTTGGCATAAAGTGAACATCGTACTGGCTGAGCTCTATCAACCATTTGGCCATCCAGCCTGGAATTTTTAGGCTCTGTAGAACTTGCCAAAGAAGGAACTTGATCGGAACCTGTATTGTGTAGCCTTGAAAGTAGGGCCGCAGCTTTCGAGCAAAAGTGACCATGCAAAGGCCAATTTCTCAAGTGGGGGATACCGCTCTTTGGCACCCTAGAATGCATGGCTAGTATAGTACATTGGTTTTTGGGCTCCATCTTCTTCTCAGACGAGAACTGAGCTTACGGCCTTCTTAAACATGGCTAGATAAGCGGTTAGAACCTCTCCGGGCAAAGGTTTGGATAGGAGCAGGGGTGTGGCCAAATATTTCTTCAGATTTTGGAAAGCATCCTTACACTCTCTACTCCAATCAATCCTCCCCTTAAGTGCCTTAAAAAATGGATGGCACTTGTTGGTAACTCGAGAGACAAATCTTGAGAGGGTTGCTATCATGCCGGTTAATTTCTGCTTCTCCTTTATAGTCTGAGGAGAGTGCATGTCTATGACTGCTTGGGCTTCGTTGGGTTAACCTCTATTCCTTGCTAGTTGACCAAAAATTTGAGAAATTTACCCAAGCTGACCCCAAATGCGCATTTCGTCTGGTTTAGTTTCATCCTATATTCCTAGAGAATATCAAAGCTTGCTTGGAGATCAGCCATGTGATCCACTGGCCAGACAAATTTGACTAGCATATCGTCCATGTAGACCTCCATCGTTTTGCCGATCAACTAAGCAAACATCTTGTTGACTAGGCGCTAATAGGTAGCCCCAGCATTCTTTAGTCCGAAGGGCAATACTATGTAGCAGTATAGCCCCTAGTCAGTAACAAAAGCCATCTTCACTTGATCTTCCTCGGCCATTCTTATATGATTGTACCCGAAACAGGCATCCATGAAGCTGAGTAGCTCATGGCTGGCCATTGTGTCAATGAGCTAGTCTATCTAGGGAAGTGGAAAGCAGTCTTTTGGGCAGGCCTTGTTTAGGTCAGTGTAATCGATACAAACTCGCCATTTCCCATTCGCTTTCTTGAAGAGGATGAAGTTTGCTAGTTACTCTGGATATTTGACTTCTCGGATAAATCCCGCCTTGAGGAGCTTCTAGACCTTTTCGTTTATAGGAGCATAACCTTTTGAATTGAAAGCTTTTCTCTTCTATATGACAGGCTTCTGGTTAGGTCAGACATTGAGCCGATGGCAGATCATGCTTGGGTCAATGCCGGGCATGTCCTCATGTGACCACGCAAAGACGTCTCGATATTCGGTAAGGACCCTCTCAAGGTCAGCTCAGACCTCAAGTCGTAGCTGGGATCTGAGTTAAACGGTGCGCTCAGGACATGTAGGGTCTAGGCTGAATGGCATCAAGTCTTTGACTGGGGTGGCTCTTACCTCTTCTTTAGGGAGTCGAGGGTCAAGATCGAAAAGCATCTTGGGCGTCGGGTCGGCAGGAAGGTCTGTCTCATCGACCATATGGATGGCCAAGATGTTCAACCGCTAAGCGAACGCTGCTCTGACAACATTAGCGTAGCAAGCTCGAGAGTCCCTCTGAGATGAATAGATTACTCCAACTCCATCTTTTGTTGGAAGCTTCATTGCCAAGTGATACGTAGAGACCACAGCCTTTAGCGCATTCAACGTTGGTTGGCCGATTATGATATTGTATTGGGAGGGGTTTTTCGATGACTAGGAAGTCGACGATGTGAGTGACCTGAGTAGCACTCTCACCAAAGGTCACAGGCAAGCTTGCCTTCCCCACTGCTCAAACGCATTCACCCGTGAAGCCATATAGCAAGGTTTGGACTAGCACTATGGTAGCATTACTGATCTTCAACTTATCAAAAGCTTGCTTGATGAGGATGTCATCCGAGCTACCATTATCAATCAGTACTTGCCATACTATGTTGTTGCCAATATGCAATTCACATACTAGGGCGTCATTGTGCGGATGGATTAACTTGTCCACTTCCTCCTCGGTGAATGTGATCGGAGTATCTTGTTGGCAGCATATCTTGTTAACATGTTTAGACATGTTTATGAACTCGCCTTACTTGATTAGTCGAGCTTCTCGGACATATGCTCGCCTCTCACTCGACGTGTCCCTAGTCACAGGCCCTCCGAAGTCGTGTGCACGATGTTTGGGGATTTCGAGGTGTTTCCATTATCGTTTCGTGAGCGGTTGGGCACGTCTCAGCTCAGCGGTATGTTTCTTCCTGAGGCGGAGCCCAGAGTTATAACCTGCTCAACAAATTCCCTTAAATGTCCTTCTCAAACCAGTCTTTCAATCTGGTCCTTTAGCTGAATACATTCGCGGGTGTTGTGTCCCACGTCTTTGTGGAACTCGCAATACCTTGCTTGATCTTGCTTTACTTTGCTGCCCCTAAGCTTGGGTGAAACTTTCTGGTTGGCATCTTTGGCTTCTCGGGTTTCTTTTTTTTTTTTTCTTCTTGTTTTGTTCGACTCTAGTCTACTTTGGCACCATCTTTTGTTTCTTTTCATTCTTCGTCCCGCTGGGGCTGCCCTCCTCCCTACAACTTTTCATGTATTTCGAGGCATCGACGTACCTATGTGCATAGTTGAGCATTTGTGAAAACATGTTAGGCTGCTCGAAGGCCAGCGACCAAGTAAGCTTTCATCTCAGAGACCCCCTACAAAAATATACTTAAGGATCTTGTCTTTGACGTATTTGACCTCCAGAGCTGCTCGGGCAAACCGATTAATGTAGTCTCTGACATTGCCGTCTCCCTGCTTGACAGTGAATAGGTATGTAATCTCTTTTCTCTACATCTTTGTCGTGGAGAAGACTGTTGAGAAGGCGTTAGCAAGTTGTCAGAAAGAAGTGATGGAGGCTGGTTCAAGTCTCTGAAACCATTGCCAAGCTGGTCCAGTTAGTGTCAATGAAAAAGCCTTGCACATCGTCATGTTACTGGCATTCTGGAGGAGCATGTGTCCTTGGAATAGTTCAACATGTTCGTCTGCATCCGCGGTCCCATCATAGGCCTTAATTTGTAAGACCTTGAACTTGGGTAGCATAGGGGCTCGCATTATGGCATCCGGGAATGGTGGGTCTAAGGCTCCTATGTCATCTAGGCCAAAGCAGTTGTTTCAAATCTCATCAATTTGGCGCTGTAACGCCTAAAACTGGCGACTGTTCGTATCCTCGGGCAGTTCGACCCTGTAGGGTGTCCCCCCTCCACGCGGTCACCTGCCCTAGGCTGGCGATTTTGATGCACTTTTTCCTGATGTCCTAGCCGATCAAATACTAATGCTCAGGAACCTTGGGGTGACGAAACCCACGCTGCTTGAGAGCCGAGGTGGCCTTCTTACACAAGTCTGTTATTGGCCGAGACGCCATGCATGGATCCTCTTGAGTGCTTGGAATTGGCTTCTTCATGGTCGATCGCATCCCATCCTGCTCGACCTCTAGCCTGGTCAGCGGGGGCTAGAGGTGGGAGGGTAGGCTCGGCCTGACGTTGAGCCTATTGCACAAGTTGCTATGTAAGAATCCAAATAGCATTTGTAAGTTCCCGGATAGGGACCTGGGCAACTGGATCTTGCACTTGCTCGGCCCTGGCCATGCTCCCTTGACCCTAGATCGGGACCTCGTGTCCCAGGGGTGGCCCCTAGGCCTAACTGGATTCTATTGCCAATTTCGCACATCTCTCAACCCCTCCTATTGGGCAGTGTCATCTTGGGCATTCCCTTGAGTCACCATCTTGGTGTTCGGAGTTAATGTGGCTGGTATCTGAGTGAAGGCATAGGTGCCCTCCTTCTACCGCCAAAATGTTGATGCTTATCGAGGTCCGGCATCGAATCAACACCACGTGCGGCTGCGTACAGTGCTCAGCTCTTCCCAGTTTGTCTCTACCTGATCACGTATGCCTACAACAAGAGGAGGAATGCTTAAAAGGTGAGAGAAAAGGTTTAGTCAACAGACAAGGACTCTTTGATGCTCAAGGTAGGGGTTGCTCGGTAGAGGACAAGAGCTTGTTAGGTAGGAAGGAGCATGCATGCCAGAATGCAATAAATGCATCCTATTTATAGGCTACCACTTGGACCAGGTGTTAGGTGGGTTTTGCCCATAACCCATGTGTCACATCAAGGCATGTCAGGCAGTAGGTGACAAGTGTCATGTCCCTCCGTCAACGGATTGGCTTCCATCAGACGGTGAGTTGTTGGCCATTTGTTGGCCTATGGTGGTGAGTAGCAGTCCACTTGTGAATGAGAATAATTCGACCCAAGCTGGTACATTGTCCGAGGTGGAAACCTGTTGAGGTGTGGCATTGGAGGCTCTAAGAAGCACCTCGGATGTAACGTCCATTGTCGTCGGGGTCGGTAGTTTGCTCCTTGGTAGCTCAGCCGAGCTATTTAGCCGACCACCAGGAGTTTGTCTCCTCAACGGTGGCACCGAGCTCACCCTCAATAGTCTCAGTGTCACGTAGACCTATGTGCGTAATGGTACGAACACTTGGGCCCTAGTAAAAGATAAGACATGAAAAGGATAAAGAATGTTCATATGAAAGCATAACTGGATCATGCATTTTAGTGAATGTGAATGTGGGCTGTGTTGGGACTTACTGGGTGTAATGTCACGCCCCACCAAGCCACGAGGAGGCCACACACATGTCTTGGGCGTTTTTGGGGGAAAGCATAGCCCAAGTGAGATTCTAGAAGGGTCCAGACTGATCTACAATGTTCTGCAGCATTCCAGGAGGTTCCAACACAGTCTAGAAGCATCCTGATGAATCTAGCAGATCCTGGAAGACTCAAGACTGCTCTAGAACTCTCTAGAATATTTTATTTGTAAATATCTTCCACACTTTGCTAGAACATTCTAGATAGTAAATAGTAGCCGTTAGATCATTGTAAAGATCAATGTAATCTAGACCGTCCATTAGTTAGGAGGATGGCTATAAATAGGACCATCCCCTTCATTTGTAAAGCATCCAAAGAAATCCAAGAAAAGCCTTTCCAAAGTTCTCCTTGTTCTCTCTTGTTCCCTTGTGTTCTAGACAAGAGCGTGAGTGAGTTAGGTTGACTTAGCATCGAGGCATTGCTAAGGCCGCACGAGTAGCTTGGAGAAAGTAAGCTCGTGACAGTTGGTATCAGAGCGAGGCTCAGGCTGAGACAATGGCTAAGAACAGTGCTGCTCAAAGGGCCACGGGATCCAACCCTTTCGACGTGGAGGTGACGCAAGAGCGAGGCCGCGAAGAAATAGTCGACCCCAACGTTGTGGCTAAGCGGGGTCGGTCTAAGGAAGTGATCTCTAGTTGCGACTCACGCCTATCTCGGGTAGAGGAGGACGTGAGTGGCGTGGAGGCCTAGGTGGATGACCTAAGCCAACGGGTGGATGGCCTAGAAGCGGAGGATGCCGCTATCCACACTGCGATCCGAGGTATGTTGCTTCAACTAGAGGAGTCCTTGCAGGCCGAAATTGAGAAGGTTCGTGAGGAGTTTGCGGGAGAGCTCACCAAAATGCGTCGAGCCCACGGGATGGAGTTGAATAGCACACTCGCACGCATTGAGGATATGCGTGGGGACTTAGCCCTTTGCAAGCGGGCATTGGCGACAGGGTCCAGCAGTAGCACCGTTGAAGCTAGGCGCATTGATGTGCCAAAGCCTAAGAGTTTTGGGGGATCACGCAATGCACGAGAAGTGGACAACTTCTTGTGGGGCCTAGACCAATACTTTGGAGCCATGGGCATCACAGACGAGGATGCCAAGATCCAGTCTGCGGCTCTTTATCTCAATGACACAGCCATGCTGTGGTGGAGGAGAAGACGAGGAGACATCGAAAAAGGTACGTGTACCATGACTACCTTTGATGACTTCAAAAGGGAGCTTAAAAGGCAATTTTATCCCGAGAATGCTGAGGATGAGGCTAGAGCTCGTCTACGAAGGATTAAACAATCAGGGTCTATTCGTGATTATGTTAAAGACTTCACTAACTTGGTACTTGAGATCCCTGATTTGTCGGACAAAGACGCACTCTTCAATTTTATGGATGGGCTCCAACAATGGGCCAAGACCGAGCTGAGGCGACGTGGGGTACAAGACCTTGCCACTGCCATAGCTGTGGCCGAAAGCCTGATCGACTATGCAAGCCAAAAGGAGTCCACCAACAAGCCGAAGGACAAGAAGGGTGGTCAAGCCAAAGGTGGGGGAGACAAAGGCCAACGCAGAGATGAGCATCGCCAAGATAACATCTCAAGGGGCAAGGACAAAGGCAAGCAAAAGGACGGCAAGAGTTCAAGTAAGTCCAACAACAACAAATGCTTCCTTTGTGATGGTCCCCACTGGGCTAGGGATTGCCCACAGAAAAGAGCTTTGAATTCACTCCTTGCAAGTCATCAAGATGGGACAGAGTCCGATGGTGGCAACAATGGTGCACACATGGGGTCCTTGCAGCTACTCAACGTGATCCAATCTGCTCCCAAGACCCAAGCAAAAGGCCTACTCTTTGTGGACGTGTCCATTGGAGGAAAACCAACGGTAGCCATGCTTGACACAGGTGCGACCCACAACTTTATCTCGATTGAAGAAGCCCAAAGGTTAGGACTTAAGGCGACTAGTGGAGGGGGCTCTATCAAGGCAGTCAATTCAGCTGCTCGACCCATTCATGGCATAGCTCGAGGAGTTAAGACCAGCGTGGGAGCCTGGTCCGGACATATGGACTTCTCCGTAGTACCAATGGATGACTTTAGGGTTGTCCTGGGATTGGAATTCCTGGATCAAGTCAAGGCATTCCCAGTACCATTCGCCAACAGCATGTGCATCATGGACAGCGATAAGGCTTGTGTGGTACCGACAACAAGGACCAACAAGCAAGACATAAAGGTGCTCTCAGCAATGCAATTTAAGAAGGGCATCCGGAGGGACGAGGAAAGTTACTTGGCTGTTCTCAAGGAGTATGACGATGAAGAACAAGGGCCACCAGAAGTCGAGCCAATGGAGGTAGTCGCTGTCCTCGAAGAGTTCAAGGACGTTGCACTAGCAGAGTTACCAAAGAAGCTACCACCAAGGAGGGAGGTAGACCATCAGATCGAGCTGGAACTAGGGACAAAGCCACCAGCCATGGGTGCATATCGCATGGCACCACCAGAACTGGCGGAACTAAGAAGGCAACTCAAGGAGTTACTTGATGCAGGGTTCATCAGGCCTTCCAAAGCCCCGTTCGGTGCACCAGTCCTGTTCCAGAAGAAGAAGGATGGTTCCTTGCGCATGTGCATCGACTATAGGGCTCTCAACAAAATCACGGTAAAGAAAAAATACCCCATCCCTCTGATTGCTGACCTATTTGATCAACTAGGTCATGCCCGTTACTTCTCGAAGTTAGACCTTCGCTCGGGGTATTACCAAGTTCGCATAGCCGAAGGAGATGAACCAAAGACCACATGTGTTACAAGGTACGGGTCTTATGAATTCTTGGTTATGCCATTTGGACTAACCAATGCACCTGCTACATTCTGCACTTTGATGAACAAGTTATTCCATCCGTATCTCGATCAATTCGTAGTCGTCTATTTGGATGACATAGTGGTGTATAGCAAGACCTTGGAAGAGCAAGTGCAACACTTGAGAGAGGTGTTTAAGGTGCTATGAGACAACGAGCTATACATCAAGAAGGAAAAGTGTTCCTTTGCCAAGCCGGAGGTAGTCTTCTTGGGGCACAAGATCAAGGGTGGCCAACTAATGATGGAAGATGACAAGGTACATGCAATCCAAACTTGGGAGCCACCAACCAAGGTACACAAGTTGCGATCATTTCTTGGGCTAGTAAACTACTACTGCCGTTTTACCAGGAGCTATTCAGCGAGGGCTGCTCCACTGACCGACCTTCTCAAGAAAAACAAAGCATGGGACTGGACAGAGAAGTGTCAAAAGGCCTTTGAAGATCTTAAGAAAGCAATCAGTGAGGAGCCCGTACTCAGCCTACCCGATCACACCAAACCATATGAGGTACACACAGATGCCTCAGACTTTGCCATAGGAGGCGTTCTTATGCAAGAGGGACACCCGATTGCTTATGAAAGCCGAAAGCTCAATGAGACTGAGCGACGCTACACTGTACAAGAGAAAGAGATGACAGCCGTCGTCCATTGCCTTAGAGTGTGGCGCCATTATCTACTTGGGTCAAAGTTCGTGATAATGACAGACAACATTGCAACAAGCTACTTCCAGACCCAAAGGAAACTCAGTCCAAAGCAAGCTAGATGGCAAGACTTCTTGGCCGAATTCGACTATGTCATGGAGTACAAACCAGGAAAGGTGAATGTGGTAGCTGATGCGCTGAGTCGAAAGGCTGAGCTTTCGAGCATTTCTCAAGTCACTAGCCCATTATTGAGCAAAATCAAGGAGGGACTAAAGGCGGACCCTCAGGCACAAAGTATTATCGCTTTGGCAAACGAGGGTAAAACACGAAGGTTTTGGCTAGCTGATGACATCCTCTACACCAAGGGCAACCGAATATATGTGCCAAAGTGGGCCAACTTGTGGAAGGATTTAATAAAGGAGTGTCATGACTCCTTATGGGCGGGCCACCCAGGTATGAAACGCACACTTGCTCTCTTGAAGTCTGTCTACTATTGGCCTAACATGCGAGATGGGGTCGAGGAATATGTGAGGACTTGCCTTATCTGCCAACAAGATAAGGTAGTCCAACAGCAACCAGGTGGCATGCTCAACCCATTACCCATTCCAGAGAGACCATGGGAAAGCGTCGCTTGGACTTCATCACCTGCCTCCCGAAGTCCGATGGATGTGGAAGCATTATGGTCATGGTGGACAGGTTTAGCAAGTATGCCACTTTCATTGCAGCGCCAACTGACTGCACCGCAGAGGACGCAGCCAGACTATTCCTTCGTAACGTAGTCAAACTTTGGGGCGTTCCAACAAGCATCATCAGTGACCGAGATCCTCATTTCACTGGAAGGGTTTGGACGGAGCTGTTCAAGATGCTAGGGTCAGACTTAAACTTCTCAACAAGCTTCCATCCCCAAAGCGATGGCCAAACGGAACGCATCAATGCTCTTTTGGAGCTCTACTTGCGGCACTATGTGAGTGCCAACCAACGGGACTGGGCCAAGCTTTTAGATGTTGCATAATTTTCCTACAACTTGCAACAAAGTGAGGCTACCAACAAGAGTCCGTTTGAGATCATCATGGGACAACAGCCAACAACCCCTCTTTCCCTTGCCACTCGCTATGAAGGGAAGAGCCCTGCTGCATTCAAATTTGCTAAATCATGGCATGAGCAGGCAGAACTAGCTCGGGCATCATTGCACAAAGCAGCGAAGCACATGAAGAAATGGGCTGACAAGAAGAGGAGGCACGTAGAGTTTAAGGAAGGAGACCTTGTCTTAGTAAAGCTTTTGCCACAACAGTTCAAGACATTCAGGAAGGTCCACAAGGGTCTAATACGCAAGTATGAAGGACCTTTCGAGGTAATCAAGCGTATAGGTAAGGTCTCATATAAACTCCACCTCCCACCCAAGCTAAAGATTCATCCAGTCTTCCACGTAAGTATGCTCAAACCGTACCATGAAGACATGGAAGATCCAGAAAGGGGAGTCTCCCATCGAGCACCCACAGCTGTGGTCACCTCCTTTGACAAAGAGGTGGACGAAATACTAGCGGATCGAGTCATCCGAAGGCGAGGCGTGCCAAGCTACCGGGAGTACTTTATCAAATGGAAGAGACTGCCGGACACCGAGGCTAGTTGGGAAACTGAGGAGGCACTTTGGCAATTCAGAGACAGGATCCAACAATACCATCAGGACGCGACGAGGGCGTCGCGAGCATAGGTGGGGGAGAATGTCACGCCCCACCAAGCCACGAGGAGGCCACACACATGTCTTGGGCGTTTTTGGGGGAAAGCATAGCCCAAGTGAGATTCTAGAAGGGTCCAGACTGATCTACAATGTTCTGCAACATTCCAGGAGGTTCCAGCACAGTCTAGAAGCATCCTGATGAATCTAGAAGATCTTGGAAGACTCAAGACTGCTCTAGAACTCTCTAGAATATTTTATTTGTAAATATCTTCTACACTTTGCTAGAACATTCTAGATAGTAAATAGTAGCCGTTAGATCGTTGTAAAGATCAATGTAATCTAGACCGTCCATTAGTTGGGAGGATGGCTATAAATAGGACCATCCCCTTCATTTGTAAAGCATCCAAAGAAATCCAAGAAAAGCCTTTCCAAAGTTCTCCTTGTTCTCTCTTGTTCCCTTGTGTTCTAGGCAAGAGCGTGAGTGAGTTAGGATGACTTAGCATCGAGGCATTGCTAAGGCCGCACGAGTAGCTTGGAGAAAGTAAGCTCGTGACAGTAAGCTCACTTAGTATTTCATGCTGTAGGTATTCCCAATAAAAGGTCAAAATAAATTCACTGATGAGCTGGTGGAGGGATATGAGTAGCGTGCAGAATGGGTATGGATGCCACCACAGTTATGTTTCCACTGTAATATATTTTATGTTATTTTGAAAAGTGTTGTATAAAAACTGAAACATAGTTAAGTAAGACCGAACCTCTCTCGAGAGTATTTGGCAAACAATATTGTAAGAGAAAGTGTGTATATGTAAATATATGCATATGGTTGCATTTTGAGGATTGCTAAAATTTGCATGGATAATATAAATAAAAAGAAAAAATATTCCTAAGTTTTACATCTATATGTAAGTAAGAAAAAGGTTTATCACAGCTCAAAAAAGGCGGGTTATGACATTTATTGCCTTATATCCTGTTTCTTCTAAGTGAAAAGGTACTTCAGACTTTGATGATTGTTGTAAATTTTACTTGGACTCAGTGCAAGTAATGTCCCCAAATTTTGTGCAACAATTTCTACTGCTAACTCAAGGTCATGGTCATGAGAGGGTACACTACAGGCAAATGTGGTTTAGACGACGCGTAAAACATGACAGTTTCTCAAAAAATAGTCGTTAAATCCTATGCTGCATGGGGAACTCTGTCTTTTAGAAATCCATACTAAAGTTAACATTAGATGACAATTCCTAGCAAACCATCATCTAATTTCCCTTTTTTAATATCTTTTCAAAGGACTTATGTCGCACCTAGTCTTCTCTCTCTTCCTTGCCCAACCTTCTCTCAATCACCTTTTCCCTTACTACCCCCTCTATCGCCTCGCCCTGCCTCCTTTGCCTCTATTGCCTTGCCTCCCTCACCTCTGTCACCTTGCCTCGCCTCCCTCGAGTTTGTTGTTGTCCTGCCGCCTTCTAATATCTAGTTTAGTATTTTTTTCTTTTATTTTTCTTTTGTTTAGCTAATTAGGTTGTATTTATGTTTGGCACGTAAAATTTTTAATTAGAAATTGTTTGAAATTAGTTATTCATTATTTGTATAATTTGTTGTGAGTTTGAACTTGATTGATTTAGGTACGTTAGTTTTAGATTTCTTTTGTTATATAGCTAATTTGGTCTAATTTTTGTTTTGCAAGCGGATATTGTTTGAAATTAGTTATAAATTATTTGTGTAATTTGTTATGAGATTGAACTTGATTGATTTAGGTATGCTAGTTTTATTTTTCTTTTAGTATTTAGGTAATTAGGTTTAATTTATGTTTCATAAGTGGATTTGTCTTTGGAAATTGTTTGAAATTAGTTATAAATTTGTTGTTGTTGGATAAATTTAAATTTTTTGTTGGATAATTTGCCCTAAGATTGAATAAATTTTGATTTGATTTTGTAGCAATGAATAAGAAATGGATGTATGCTTATAGGACGAGTGATGAATATGAGAAAGAGGTTAAGGATTTTGTGGCTTTTGCGAAGGGAATATGATTCGTTATCCTTGTGTTGATTGCAAAAACATTAGAAAATAATCATATGATGATATTAAGTTTCATTTGTATCGATATGTGATTGATCGAGCTTATCAAAATGGATATGACATGGTGAGAAAATCAGAACTTCATCATCGATGGTGAGGGAGAATGTCCATGTTAGTCATATTGATAAGGATGATGATGATCGTAATATGGTTGACATGATGAATGATATGGAAGATGACTTTGTGCACCGATTGGAGTTATTTGAGAAGATGATGGAAGATGCAAAAAAAGAGTTATATAGCGGGTGTTCGAAGTATACCAAACTATCTAGTTTAATTAGATTATAAAATTTTAGTTTAATTAGATTATAAAATTTGAAGGTGTCGCTTGAATGGACCAATTCAAGTTTCAAAAGACTTTTAGAATTTTTACATGATGCTTTTTTAGATAATAATAAAGTAGCTACAGCTAGAGTGGAGTACGAGAAGATACATGCTTGCCCGAATGATTGTATGCTATACCAAAAAGAGTATGAAGACTTAGATGAATGCCTTGTGTGTAATGAGTCTACATGGAAAAAAGCTAAGAAACTATCGAAGGAAAGAAAATGTATACCAACAAAGGTGTTATGGTACCCTTCAATAGAACTACTCATGAAGTGTATTATTTCGCAATGCAGATCATGCAAAGGATTACACTTGGCGCTGTGATAAAAAGATTGATGATGGCATGTTGAGACATCAAGTTAATTCACCACAATGGAACACCTTTGATATGGGGAATCCAAATTTTAGTGTAGAACATCAGAATCTTTGTCTTAATTTATCCATAGATGGAATGAATCCTCATAGTAATTTCAATAGCAAGCACAATACTTGGCCCGTCATTCTTGTCAACTACAATCTTCCACCGAACTAGTGCATGAAGTGAACGTTCTTGATGTTAATTTTGTTGATCTCTAGACTTAATCAACTAGGAAATGACATTGACATGTACCTGGCACCATTGACCTATGAGTTGAAGAGATTGTGGGGAATTAGTATACAAGTCCAAGATGCTTACTACGAGGAGACCTTCACACTCCAAGTGATATTGATGTGAACTATTAATGACTCTCCTACATATGAAAACCTATCTAGGTATTCGATTAAGAGTTCAATAGGTTGTCCTGTTTGCATGACAGAGACATCTTTATTTCGACTGAATAATGTTAAGAAAATAGTTACAATGGCCATAGATGGTTTTTGCCTATGAACCATCCATATCATAGACAAAAGAAAGTATTTAATGGCAAGACTGAAGAAAGACAACCTCTAAGACCATTGATAGGTCACCAAGTGTTTGAGATGGTAAGCAATATCAAAGTGGCTTTCAAGAAGAGAACAAATAAGAATAATGTGCCTGTGGGAGAAGGACCTTGGAAGAAGAAGTAAATTTTCTTTCAATTTTTATATTAGAGTAGTCTTTTTGTTCACCAATGCTTGGATGTTATGCACATTAAGAAGAATGTTTGTGAATCGATAGTGGCTATATTGCTTGACATTCCCAATAAAACTAAGGACGATCTCAATACACGGTTGGATCTTGTCGAAATAAATATAAAAGGTGATTTGGCTTTCGAGAAAAGGCACTCTCGGACTTAATTGCCTCTTATAAAGTATACCTTATCTTGACAAGAGAAAAAAAAGTTTTGTAAAATGGCTTGCTTCGGTCAAAGTTTTGGAAGGGTATTCTTCAAGCTTTAGAAACTTAGTCTCAATGAAGGGCTTAAAGCTCATTGGCATGAAGACACGTGATTGTCACACATTCATGCAACAATTATTGCTACTTGCGTTGTGTGGAATTCTTCCATCAGAGATGAGATATGCACTGACAAAGTTTTTGTTTCTTCTTCAACTCTATATGCTCCGAGGTGACAGATCCATCAAAGCTAGATACAATACAAGCGAAGGTGGGGAATACCTTGTGCATGCTTGAGAAGTACTTTTTACCATTATTTTTTAACGTTATGGTTCATTTAACGATGCATTTAGTGCGTGAAGTTAGGCTTTGTGGACTGATGTACTTTAGATGGATTTATCCTTTCGAAAGATACATGAAGATTTTGAAGGGTTATATCAAGAACCAAAATAGGTCAGAGAGTTGCATTGTAGAAAATTATATAGCAAAAAAAGCCGTGGAATTTTGTTTAGAATACTTGTATAATATTGAAGCAATTAGTTTATCAAGGAAGGTTAACATTGAGCTGAAAGCAACATCATGACTCACAAACGGGGATGTGATTAAGTAAAAATTAAGTAAAATTAAAGGAAAAATTAAACGACAAAATAGGCCGAAAATGCATTGGCCCATAAATAACAATATTATAATAAAAACATACCACCTATATAGGACTTGAAATTCATAAATTATTATACAGTCTAATTACAAATACCCAAAACGACATCAAGAAAAAATAAACAGTATAGATTATATCAATAGATACAAAGTAAAATACATAACCTCATTTAAAACCCATATAGCACCAGTTATAGTACCAATCACGACTAGTCCCACAAGACCTTAAGGGGGGGGGGGGGGGGGGCGGGTGAGCTTTTAAACCAATAAAATATGAGTAAAAGGCTCAATAGGATTATATTTCAAAATACAGCATTTAAAAGAATTTCAAAGACTGAGAAAAGAGATAATCATAAATAGTTTGTTGAAAATAAACATATAACTTATCAAGAATTATAAATAAAAATTAAACTCTTACTTTCAAGAAGCATGGTTTGATTTATCACAAATCATAAAACCAATTTGAAAAGGTTGTTAATACCACTGAAATGATCTGTATGGGTTTTTGGGACTTTATTTTTAGGACACTCTCTGCATGACCTAAACTATGATAGCTCCATGGTTAAAAACACAACTATCCTATATACATCTTGTATAGCGTTTAAAAACTCATTTAAAACAAGAAGTTGGGTGAATGCAAGAACCGAGGTTCTACTTTGTTTTCAAAAATTTTTCAAAAACCATATTTTCAAATAACTTTGAAAATAATTTAAAATCACATATTTTCAATAGTTTTGAAATTATAATAAAAACAATTCTAAAAGCATTTAAAATTAATTTTAAGGTCGAAAACAAATTTAAATCACGGCCATGAAGAAAGGGGTTAAAGAATCCTACCTCGGTATTAGCATACTAATACACTTAACTTCGAACCGATGCTAACCCAACATAAGCTCCGCTATTGTTCAAAAACCTTCATACGAATTAAAAGTCAAAATAATGTTCAAATAAAATCCTTACAAGCATTAACATGTCAATTTAATAATTAGTATGCCATTTCAACATTTTAATAGCAAAAATTCACAATCTTTAAATCATGATGCAACAATTTTCAAAATATTTTTGAAAATACAAGTTCTAGTCTAAAATAGTTTAAGACAATCTTTAAAAATGACATAATTTCAAAAAAAAGATCAAAATAGTAAAACTTACAAAATTCAGAGGACTCCCGGCTAACCAATGCAAAGCACCAAACTGCCAGTTTGGCTGGCCAATTGGCATACCACCCAAGACAGGTGACTTGCCGCCTTATTTAGTTTGGCCTGTTGGTTTGGCTAGCCAACTGGCATACCGCCCAAAATAGGTAGCCGATTGGTTTGGCTAGCCAACCAACATACAACCCAAGACAGACGGCCTGTCGCCTTTTTTAGTCTGGCTTAGTAGTCTCAAAGTTTGGCTTGTTGGTCTCAAAGGCCGGCCTACCAATTGGTCACAAAACTGGGGTGTCACAGTTTGCACAACTATAACCAAAATCAAGTAAAGCTCAATTCTTTCAACTTTGATTAGTTTACAGATAACAAAAATTTTTCCAAAAAAAAAAATTGAAACATCTTAAAATCATTTGCCCCAAATTTTTCATAAAAATTCAAATTTAAAATTACAACTCATGAAAACACAAAGTACAATTTTTTTGTTTCTAAACAAAAGAACACAACACATTCAACAAGGAAGCTTGTGCTTTTTCACATTTTCGTCATCATAATTGAACCAAAACATGAACCCATTTTCTATTTTCAACATGCAACCCCATTTTCACCGTCATAATTTAAGAACATCAAAACACGTACACCCATCAAAATTAATCATTGAATAACAAAAATAGGAGGAACAAAACCATGGAATAAACTCATATAAGAGGAAGAGAATCACAAGGCCATGTTTATCTTTCATTCAAGATTTTTACCTCAAATCCTTAAGCATGTGTTGTTTGGCTCTAGCCTTCAAGAGTCTTGAAGCCTAGGTAAATTGGCTATGGTTGTCTTGAATCTTTTTTTTCTTGCATTTGGAGGGAGAGAAAATGTTGATTCTTGCTACAGAGAAATGGAGAAGAAGAGAGGTTAGGATAGTGTTGTATCACCCAAAATGCTTCTTTAAATGCGGACGTTTGTAGTATAGAAAAGGGGTTGTCATATCCACAAGGAGCTGAGATTTGAAAGATTGAAAAATTTAACGGTTTACAATGGTAAGGGTAATTTCAATGAAACTTAAAATAATATATATATTTTTGAAAATTTTAAAGAAGATTTTAAACCATAAAATTAAATCACTAAAGCTTCAAAAATTCTTTGTATGTTTCGTAACTAGTATGGAGTTTTAAATTTAATCATGAATTATCTAAAGCATTTGATTTATTATATCTTTTCTCATTAATTTGCAAGCATATTTACTATTTTTATATGTCAACCTAAAGCAACAATATAACAAGCTATAATACAGTAAAGATTTTCCTATAAAAAGTAGCAAACTAATTACCTTTCACCTTAAAGCGACAACATAGCAAGCTATAATGTAGTAAAGGTCCTCCTATAAAAAGTAGCAAAATAATTATCTCTCGCTAGCAGTTGAATGCACTAATTATGATAATTATAACCGCTATTACTACAATCATAATTAATATAATTTTAAAAGAAGAAAAGATAATAACAAATAAAATTTATTATATTTAAATTGAATAAATTTTTACGTTAATTTTGGTAGAACTCCATCTTATAAAATATCTAAAATCGACAATATAATAAGTCCTATTGCAATAAAAGACATTCCATAAAATTAAGTATTATTACATTATTATTAATATTAATTATGTAACACAATTAAATTATTGAAACAAAGCATGGCTGAATATATGTAAAAATGATCAGCATAACTTCATTAATAATAATTACTAAAAACTTGAAAAATATAATTTATTCTATAAAAATATAAACATTACAACGTAGATATAGAGTTAAATACCATATTAGAGTACTATACATATAAGATCATCTCTCTGCTTTATTAAACTCTCTACATCAATTTAGGCACATTTTAATATTAAAAGGGGGTCACAAGAGTGTTCTTACAGTATCTCCTCTAGAGAGGAGGATGATGCTGAGCTAAAAGCTCAATAGTTGAAAGAAAGAGGGGCCTTGGAGAAAAATGGCATGTGAAACAAGGGGAGAACACCCCTATTTATAGAGTTAGAAAAACACCATGTACCATTTTTTATTATTAAATTTATATTATATTATATTATATTTATTTTATTATTTTTTATTTGTTCAGTTGCATCCGATGCTGATGCAAATTATGTGGTTTTTTTTATTTTTGTATTTTCTTTTTTTTTTCCTTGTTGCCATTGAATGCTGATTGATTATAACTTTTTCCCTTTTCTTTTCATGTTGAAAGCAACTCTTCATTGTGCTAATTTTATCTTAAAATCCTATGCAACTCTAGTACCGATCGGACGCTTTAGGGCCACTAGATTCACTGACTGAGACCGGGCAGACATCACAAATTGAAGTCAAACTACATACTTTGACTTTGAATCAAGGACTTGCTATGACCCGTCGGATGGGTCGCAGAATTTTGATCTAACGTACACAAAGATGAGCACATGTAGGAAGCACCGTACGCAGATCGAGGCACTTTTGAAAATGCCCTTACTCAAGGCAGACGATTGAACGGTTATGCATGATTTGGCAGTTTGATCCGATGGCTCAAGGCACGCCACATGTTACTTCTTTTGATTTTTTTTTTTTTAATATCTTATGCATTTGATATCCGTTTGTGCCTCTTTTTGCAGCATTTTTTCTCATTTTTCTTCCATATTTCAAATATAAAATTAAAAAAATACACTACAATTAATTATTTTACAAAAAATATTTACAATAATTTTTAAAAATATTTGTTTCACATAAAATTCACTAAAAATAGTTACAAAGTTATAAAATTAATAGATCTTAATGGTTTCACACATATAAATTATTTAAGACTCAAAAATATTTTTAGAAATTACTAAAAATGTATTAAAATATATTTATGAACTAAAAACATATTTTCAAACACTTTAAGACTACAAACAAAATCATAACATATTATTTTTGCGGTTTTCATTATTTGCAAATGAAATGCATAATTGCTACACAAAAACGAATCTAAAATTAGCAAAAATATTATTAAACATAAAAATATACTAAAAACACATATTTAGACACATTTACTTGCTAAGATACAAAAACACTATTAAACATAAAAAATTCTATTAGTTAGAGAATTTAATAAGAAAAAAAGCGTAAATTAATGATTTATTGAATATCCACACAATGCATACCATGTGACTCTAATTTGATTTACTTACCTAGATAAACTAACAAAATAAAACTTTTATTTAAACAGTTTATATACTATTTAGCAAAATGTAAGCAAGCCAAACTTAGTGCAAAAAGAAATAATGAATAATTATGAAGTTTCATAAAAAACTAAGAATAAAATCATTTTGCTATTTGCTTCAAATCACTCTTGCAAGCAGCAATACTTCAAAATTGTTTATTAGAACAGTTAAGAATAGAAATATAAAACAAAAATATATACAAAAATTAAACAAACTTTACAAATATGGGCAGTGTAATGTCTGGTTCCCTTAAGCATTCTCTATAACCTATTTAGCGAGCTTTCTCTATGACCATTTGGCCTAAGGCACTAGGTGTTGAAGCACCCCATAGAATTTAATTACTCGAATTAAAGAGGCTACGAAACTAAACTTATCCAACTTTATTCATTACTTTACAACTTTACACAGTTTATGCATTTATTTCTTGTTATTTCTTTTTCTTTTTTCACCTTGATTTATCATTTACTTTACTTGATTAATTAATTTTAAAAATGTTACTGCCCTTAATTTTTCATTTTCACAAAATAACAAAACTCAAATATTCATAGCTTTGACTTACTACTATAATTAGAGCGCATGTGTGAGAAAAATGACTTGCAAGCATTTTGAAAAATAAACATATAAAAATATAAAATAAAACCAAAGATTTAAGAGTCCATAAAGTTAGACAATTCAAAGAATATAAAAATGATATCTCATTAATATAAAATTCAAAAATCAAGATAAAATAATAATACATTAATTATCAAAAAGCTAACATTTACAAAAAAAAAAAACTTTTCTTTAGATTTTTTTAATGACTTACACAACTAAAAAAACTCAAAAAATGCCACACAAAAACAAAAAAAATTTACATGACACAAAATCTGTAGCAAAAATTAAAAAAAATTAAGTAAAATCAAAAACTTTTAGCACAATTTTACACAACATTGATGCACAATTCTCTCATCCTAACCTAAATTATACATTGTCCTCAATGTATAAAATTATAGTAAAAGGAGCAAAGATATAACCTAATTGAGTATAGCTACAGTGATGATCTGTATCAAACTTAACAAACCAAACTAAACAAACTAAAATAAACACATAACAACATATTACAAACTAGTGATGAGATTATAAAAATGCACATTTCTTAAGGTTAAATATCTTTATTTTACATTAACGTTTCTCGTTAAATCCTTTAATTAATAGCATTTGTGTGTTAATTAGTATTTTTGCATCTTAGAGTATAATTATGTCTAATAATATGTCTTTAGTGTGTTCTTATATTTAATAATATTTTTTGTAATTCTTAGAGTCATTTCTATGTGTTCAATATGTGTTTAGTTTGTAAATAATTAAAACCGTAAAATTAATGAGTGATTATTTTATTTTGAGTCTTAATATGTTTTATAGTGTGTTTTAAGTTTGTAAATATGTTCTATAATATTTTTAGTAATTCTTAAAGATATTTTTGAGTCTTAATAAATATATCTGTAAAGGTTTGTTAATTTAAGAAGTTTTTATTGATTTCTAGTGTGATTTATTGTAAAATAAATATTTTTAAAATCATTGTAAATATTTTGTTTGTAAAATAATTAATTTTAGTGTGCTTATAAATTTTAGATTTAAAATCTAGAAGAAAAATAAAGCAAAACAGTGTGTAAACTGGCAAAAACAAACCTCAAATGTACAAGAAATCAAAAGAAATTCAAAATTTAAAAAGAAAGGACATGTGGCGGATCTTGGGTCATCCGATCAAGCATCAATTCATTCTCAGATGTCGAATCGCCTACCGCTTGTTAAGCTTTTCTCCAACAGCGTCTCAGATTCAGTGCTCAAACTCCCACGTGTGTGCTCTTTGATGGCCATTAGATTTGCATGCGTTACACAATCCAGTAGTTTGAGGCGTGCATTTACTTCTCTCTATGAAGACTTGATCCCAATCATTCGTCGGGTCTTTGGTCGGCGATCTGAGGGCTCTCGTACGTCAGATAGGTATGGGCAAAGCATTGAATCGTGAGCCAAAATCAGCACACTACGAGACTGTTTCGCACATGAAAAGAAAAAAAGAAAAAAAAAAAGAAAATTTAATCAACTTTAAATGTTGATTTACTGGATGGTAGAAATTAAAGAAGAAGAAGTCTTCTTCATTGTATTTGACTCAGATGCATATCCGGGATAAAAAATAAAAAATAAAAAATAAGTAAAATATTAATAAAAAATTCAAATTATTTCTTCCATTAGGATTGACAATTTTAGGATAAAGAGTATAAGGTTTATGGTATGTCTTGAAAACATTACATTATTCCATATATTCTCCTATCATTGCTTGGTACATATGGCAATTTTTATGTTCCTTGCGATTAGCTCTTGTGATTACATGAATTCTTTTCTCGTTCTCTGTTTTGAGAATTTCTAACTCCCTTGTAAGATTTTTAACTTGAACTCTAAGGTTGTAATTGTCCTCTTTCTTTAATTGATGAATTCCAGTTAATTGGGGCATATTACTGTAGGGAAAATAGTGTATAAGGTGCGCAACGGGAATTTTTAAAATTTTAATATGAGAGTATTTTTTCAAAACACAAGTTTGACATGCTATATGTATAAATTAAACAGATCTTACTAACCTTTGTATACCAAAGAACCTCCGCAACTTGTGAAGAGAAGTAACGTTCCAGAAGAGCCTCAACCAACTGGTCTTCTTTGCTATTCTCTATCCACAACCGGAGTGAGTATAGGCTCACACGTATAGCTCTTCCACCGGCGACTCTCCTTCCAACCGATCGAGAGAACCCAAAGCTAGTGTTCGTGATTTGTGAACAAAAGCTCTCAGGGAGTTTTCAGATGCTCACCGGAAGAGTATCACTCTTAATCTCTTAATTGATCTGAGTAACTCATGAGACTTACTCCATTTATATAGCGATTGGTCCTAGGGTCAATCCTTATCAGATTAGGCCTCAAAAACTCAAAACAAAATCAAGTTCGGATCAATATCTGATAAAATCCGCGTGAAAACGCGTAATCTTATCTCTCGCTGATCGGTAGGCCAAACCGCCTGATCGGCAGGCCGAACACATAGATCGGTAGGCCAAACTGCCGCGTAAATATCTCCGTGAATCTTTCATTTTCCACCCGAGATTCTATAGGATAAAGTCTCAGTTTTGATTCAAATAACCCAATAGAGAAGTTATCTTATCAAAACAAACTTTATCAAGATAATCTCTAAGAAAACAAAATGAATTCACAATAATTCTACAAGTTTATCTTGATTTAATTTATCCAATTAAATCAACCGATAAACAGGCAAGAATTATCCGATCCCAATAATTCAACAAGTTTATCTTAAATTAATTTTATTACAAAATTAATTCAACCAATAAACAGACATGAATTATTTGATTCTTTCAAATTTTAAACCAATCTAATAAATCCGACATAAGTCACCAATTATTGAAAAAGCATGCCGTATCGTTATAGGATTTTGTGAGCTCACAAAAGGGACCAAAATGGACCTATAAAGTTCAAGCTCTCGACAATTATGAAACCCAATATCCCAGATATACATTTCACAATTATCAACTCCAATGCTACTCCACTAAAAGCTTGGAGCTACACTCTCGAACTTTATAGAATTATGAAGCCCGCATAGCTAAGTCTCCATGACATATCAAATACATATCAAAGTGTGTCGTATCGCCATACGATAATCCATAATCAGCTTAAGGACAAGTTCTATCTTACCTTCTCGATTATTTTTATCTTATGTTCCATTATCTTACCATTAGAAAACTTACCATCCAAAGATAGTATACCATTTGGTTACACCTATGTATCCAAATGGTTGAGTGCTCCAGTTTTCCAATTACAGGATAATGCATATAAGAGGATATCATTAATCCTAAAGAGGAGCTATGGATTCCATATCTATGAATAATAAGTCTACGCTATCAAGAGTCATGCCTCCAACGTACCGGCATGCATACCACTATTGAGATGTCGGTGTCACCCTTTAGTGCATCAAAAGACATAAGTCGAGATAACGGGCCCACTATCCATATCAGGATTAAGATACAATACAAATGACTGTCTAAAGTGAATCGATTTACCAAGACAGAATTATTAATCCAAATCAATTCACTTTGTGTCCCGATCCAACACATCGTCACCTATGACAACGTGCCAATGTTTTTATTCACAGAGTCCAACTCCGATGGTCAAGACAAACCATCTCCCAATAGGGATATAGACAACATAACAATCTTTACATGAATAAAGCGCCCAACTTTATTCCCTCGATTGCGGATCATATCTTTTAGACCGTCACCTTAAGAATCGTGTATTCCGCATAACCAGTCTATCATATGCTGAATTCTTAAAGGTTTAGACCCACAGTCTTAGACTACTGTTTGCTTAATATACATTCAACAAATATGAACGTAAAGAGGACAAGATTGGTATATACAAATGAATAAATTCTTTATTGATAAAATGTCTCCAAAAACGTATTACATTTTTACTCCTTAAGGCATACATGTCTAACAATCTCCCACTTGCATTAAGTGAGTAAATACAGCAAATCTCGCATCCCCATAGCTTTCACATGTTTCTTGAAGACTCTCCCTATAAGCGTCTTCGTAAATGGATCAGCTAAATTGTCCTCTGACGCGATCTTGCACACCATGACATGCCCGCCCTCAATGAAGTCCTTTATCACATGATACTTTCGATCAATATGTTTACTCTTTTTGTGAAATCTCAGTTTCTTAGCATTAGCTACCGCCGCACTATTATCACAGTACAGTGATACCACCTTATCCATGTCAGGAACAACCTCAAGATCCCCAAGGAACTTGCGGAGCCACACTGCTTCTTTCGAAGCATCACTAGTTGCCACATACTCGGCCTCCATTGTTGAATCTGAAGTGCAATCTTGCTTCGCACTTCTCCAACTGATGGTACCGCCACCCAGAGTAAACACAAACCCCGAAGTTGATTTCTTAGAATCCAAACAGAATTGAAAATCTGAATCAGTATATCCTAGAGGAATTAGGTCATCACCTGAATATACTAGCATATACCCTCGAGTCCTTCGTAGGTACTTGAAAATATGCTTTACAACAACCCAGTGGTTCGGTCCTAGATCCGCTTGAAATCGACTTACAATCTCGACCACATTGCTAATATCTGGTCATGTGCAAAGCATGGCATACATAAGACTACCCACTGCTGAAGCATAAGGCACCTTCTTTATGTATTCTCTTTCTTCATAAGACTTTGGAGAGTCTTTCTTAGAAAGAGTAATTCCAGTCCTATATGGTTGCCCACCTTTCTTGGAATCATGCACTGCAAACCTCCTGAGAATTTTATCTATGTAGCTAGCTTGTGACAAAGCTATCATTTTGTTCTTCCTATCCCGAAAGATCTAGATACCGAAAACAAAATTAGTCTCACCCAAGTCCTTCATATTAAACTGCTTAGTCAACCATAATTTGACCGATGACAACGCCCCAATGTCATTGCCAATTAGCAGAATGTCATTTATATAGAGTAGTAGAAAAACCACCTTTCCATCATTTATGTGTTTATAAACACATGGTTCATCCACATTTTGTGAGAACCCATAAGTCTTGATCACCTGATCAAATCTTATGTTCCAAGAATGAGAAGCTTGCTTAAGTCCATAAATTGACTTTAGCAGCTTACAAACCTTACCCTCGAGACCCCTGACCTTGAACCCGTTTAGCTATTCCATATAAATGGACTCATCAAGATAACCATTTAGACAAGCCATCTTGACATCCATCTGCCAAATCTCATAGTTAAGAGCGGCAGCTATGGATAAGAGAATCCAGATGGACTTAAGCATGGCTACAGGCGAAAAGGTTTTCTCATAATCGATTCCTTCCTTTTGCGTATAACCCTTAGCTACCAGTCTAGCCTTAAAGGTTTTGACTTTTCCATCTACTCTTCTTTTCCTCTTGTAGATCCACTTACACCCTATGGGTTTTACCCTTTCGGGAAGATCTACAAGCTCTCAGACTTGATTAGTCTCCATAGACTTCATCTCTATGTTCATGGCCTCTGTCCAGAGTTTTGAATCAACATCCTCCATAGCTTCTGCATAAGTATAAGGATCCCTGTCATGTTTATCTGGTTCAGCCAAGAAGACCTCCCCATTGAACATATACCTCTCAAGTTGACGCCCGATCCTCCCACTACGCCGAAGCCCCTGAGCTTGTTGTTCAAGTTTGTTTGGTTTTTCTACACTGATCGGAACGGTTTCATTCAAAACCTGCAGAGTGATTTGATCACTCCTTAACTCCTCAAGCACCACTTTGCTTCGAGGTTTAAAGTCGTCCATGTAACTCTCCTCAAGGAAAATTGCATTAGCAGAAACCATGACTTTATTTTCCTTTGGGTTATAAAAATAACCCCCTTTAGTCCCTTTTGGATATCCTACAAACACGCAAACTTCTGAACGTGCTTCCAACTTATTCGGATCCTTAAACAGGACATGAGCCAGACATCCCCATATGCGAATATGGTTTAAGGATGTCTTCCTTCTTGTCCATAACTCGTGAGGAGTTTTAGGGACCGATTTTGAAGGCACATTGTTCAAAAGATAACATGCAGTTTGTAGTGCATATCCCCAAAAAGATAAAGGTAATGATGAATAACTCATCATGGACCTAACCATGTCCATCAAAGTCCTATTTCTTCTCTCCGCTATGTCATTCTGTTGTGGAGTGCCCGGCGCAGTCAAAAGGGATAAAATCCCATTCTCTAACAAGTGTCCCAAGAACTCATCAGAAAGGTATTCTCCACCTCGATCGGATCGAAGAGCCTTTATGGGTCTACCCAATTGTTTTTCCACTTCAGTCTGAAACTCTCTGAACTTGTCAAAAGTTTTGCTTTTGTGGTGCATCAGGCACACATACCCATATCTTGAGTAATCGTCAATAAATGTGACAAAGTACTCATACCCTCCTCGTGCCCGGATGTTTATCGGTTCGCAAACATCACTATGCACAAGTTCTAGAACCCCTTCAGCCCTATTGCCTTTAGACCCGTATGGTTTTTTGGTCAGTTTACCCTCCAAACAAGATTCACATTGAGGTATAGATTCCACCTTTAAGTGACTTAAAGGTCCATCCCTTTACAACCTTTGAATCCTCTTTAGGTTAATGTGACCAAGGCGCAAATGCCAAAGATAAGTCTTATTAGAGTGAGAAGTTTTAAGTCTTTTAGAGTTATTATCATTCATCTCAGCATTAAGCAATAAGTCCATCTTAGGTTTGATAAAATATAGATTATTTTGCATCCATCCAAAACAGATAAAAGATTTGTTTTTATGAATCACCACTTTTTCATTAAAAGATACCATGTAGGAGTCTTTAAATAAACAAGATACAAAAATTAAATTTCTTTTAAATTTAAGAACATAAAAACAATCTTGCAAAAATAAATTCCTATAGTTATCAAAGTAAATATGGACGTCTCCCACTGCTTCCACTGAGACTAAGGATCCATCGCCCATCCAAAGCGTAAAATTTTCATGTAGCAGACTTCTCGTTTCTTTGAACCCCTGTAGAGAAACACAAACATGATTAGTTGCACCAGAATCTATGACCCAAATGTCACTGGATTCCTCAACCAAAAATTTTTTTAAATAGAGAAGATCACACCTACCTCCTTTGGAAAGGAAGTCTTTGCAATGCTTCATAATATGCCCAACCTTTCCACAGAAGAAGCACTTAAGCTTCTTTGGGTTTTTCTTCTTCTTCTTCTTGCCCTTGGTGTTAGCAGGAACAAAAGACTTCCCACTCTTGGCCTGTTGCTTCTTTCCATTCCCAGAGTTAGAATTGGAACCAGAAGCAGCTACCATGTTGGGCTCACCACCCGCAGGAGACTCCTTGATCAGCAGTTCGAACTCCTGCAACTGTTTCATCAGTTCTGTTAAGGTCATATCCCGTCTATTGCTCAAATTAAATGTAGCTTTAAACAGAATAAATTCCTTAGACAGAGTCTTAAAGACCATAGTCATCTGAGTTTCAGCATCGATGTCGTCTCCATGGGTTTGAGCCTCAGCGAGGTAACCCATGACCAACATCATATGCTCCTTTATAGATGTCCCAATCTCTGTCTACAGTTAAGAAGTTTCCGAAGTGTTCCTTGCCGCTTTGTTATGGCTTGGCCTCCAATCATGTCCTCAAGATTATCCAAGATCTACTTCGCAGTCTCATAATCTTGATGTTGAGCCTGCAGCACATTATTCATGCTGGCCATAACATAGCAGCGGGCCTGATCATTGGCATCTTTCCAGCGGTCATACGCTTGGAATTGCTCATTAGATGAGTCTCCTGTAGGCTCGGGAGGACAAAGGGTTGTCAGAACATATTTCAGTTTCTCAAAGGACAGGATGATATCCAGGTTCTGTTTCCAATCATTGTAATTCTCACTAGTTAACAGGCTTTTGACAAGTATCGATGATAAAGCGTTTTTAGACATTTTTAATCTACAATAAAGAATCATATACCAAACATAAGCAAACATATCATAATAATTTAGTAAGATAACACAATTATGTAAAATCATACAAATGTGTTTATGTGTCAAAACCTTGAAAATATGACAACCTTATAACGATAATTCCCAACTCAAAATTTAACAAGCTCCTAGGGGAGTCATGCCAATTCAATCAGGAACACGGATCCCCTCCTGATTAATATATGTCATTCAGGACCTGTATGATCTAGCATATATATTAATAATTGTTTCTTTCGCCATTAATTTTATTAACAGAGCTCCTAGGGGATGTTAATAATAAAATTAATAGGAGTGTATAACCATCGTTTTAATATTTTATCCATGATTTATAATCATCACCTAGGGGTGTGCAACCATAAATCATGCTAAAATACCTTATCCTCTTAAAGATCCAATCTGGTACATGATAGAAATCCCTTCCTAGGGGTCGGGACCACCATGTTCTTTCTATGGACCAATGATGGAGGCCTTAGGTTCTCTCTTCGAAAACCTTCTCCCACTCAATCTTTTGAAATTAAGGTTTTATTTTAAAATTAGGCATGAACAAATTTTAATATGAGCGGCACTTCCTATTCTATATGACATGTTATCAATATACATGGCAAATCATATTATAATACAGACAAGCAAAGCAATCAAGCAAAGCTACAAGCAAAATAATAATAACCATAATATTATGGTTCCACCCTAGAGAATAGAAAACTAAGATTATAAGAGAATAATCGAGACATATATTGATTCTTCATCCTTGAATCCTCAAGTTGTTTCCTTCTTTATGTAATTCTCATCTTTAAGCCTTCAATCAAATACTTCATATTTCCGGTCATATCCAAATTTAACGTTTCTCAAAATCGTCTCAAAAATAAAATTAAAACTGCATTGGAAAAATTGCACCTTTTCTAAAATTTTTCCTACCGGTCATGCTTCATCGGCCTGCCGATCGAAAAGATCGGCCTGCCGACCAATGAAAGTTCGACATGCCGAATTGGAAGTTTGGCCTACCGGCGGAGCCAGCCTATTTCTGCCCCACTGATGGCCTGCTAAACCACACGTCTGGCCTACCGATCTGTGACCATCGGCCTACCAAACTGTGATGTTCGGCATGCCGACTGAGCAGAAATCTTCATTCCAGAAAATTCAATTTTAATACAATCCATCAATTTTATTTTTAACAATTCAAAAACATAAAATTAGAGACTCGAGAAATACCTGGGTACGCCATCATGCATCTTCTAGATCCGCCTTCTAGATCTGTCTTCTCCGAATAATTATTTAATTACAAAATTCTTACAAATTTAAAATTAAATAACAATTCTTAGATGGAGAAGATAGTCCACCATCTAATTACATGAAAAACCTATATATATATTCTAACCTCTAAGGAACCATAACCGGCATAAAGTAAATAATTAAATAACGATTTAATCAACCATAATTAATTAATGAACATTCACCATATAATCCATGACAACATATAATAATATAGAAACTTGGAGTACCAACTCTTTATAAAATTAAATTTAAGCATAGGAGAGATTAAGATCACAAAATTTATGCATACAACATGATCACAAACTCGTAAATTTATATAAAAACCATGTCTCTGATACCAATTATAGGCAAAATAGTGTATGAGGTGCGCAGCGGGAATTTTTAAAATTTTAACATCATAGTATCTTTCTAAAACACAAGTTTGACATGCTATATGTATAAATTAAACAGATCTTACTAACCTTTGTATACCGAAGACCCTCCGCAACCTGTGAAGAGAAGTAACATTCCAAAAGAGCCTCAACCAACTAGTCTTCTTTGCTATTCTCTATCCACAACCGGAGTGAGTGTGGGCTCACACGTACAGCTCTTCCACTGGTGACTCTCCTTCCAACCAATCGAGAAAACCCAAAGCTAGTGTTCGTGATTTGTGAACAAAAGCTCTCAGGGAGTTTTCAGATGCTCACCAGAAGAGTATCACTCTTAATCTCTCAATTGATTTGAGTAACTCATGAGACTTACTCCCTTTATATAGCGATTGGTCCTGAGGTCAGTCCTTATCAGATTAGGTCTCAAAAACTCAAAACAGAATCAAGTTCGGATCAATATCTAATAAGATCTATGTGAAAATACGTAATTTTATTTCTCACTGATCGGCAGGCCGAACCGCCTGATCGGCAGACCGAACAGGCCCTATCGACAGGCCGAACACGTAGATCGGTAGGCCAAACTGCCGCATAAATATCTCCGTGAATCTTTCATTTTCCACCCGAGATTCTATAGGATAAAGTTTCAATTTTGATTCAAATAACCCAATAGAGAAGTTATCTGATCAAAACAAACTTTATCAAGATAATCTCTAAGAAAATAAATTAATTCACAATAATTCTACAAGTTTATCTTGATTTAATTTATCCAATTAAATCAACTGATAAACAGACAATAATTATCCGATCCCAATAATTCAACAAGTTTATCTTAAATCAATTTTATAACAAAATTAATTCGACCAATAAACATACATGAATTATTTGATTCTTTCAAATTTTAAACCAATATGATAAAATCTGACATAAGTCACCAATTATTAAAAAAGCACGCCGTATCGTTACAGGATTTTGTGAGCTAGCAAAAGGGACCAAAATGGACCTATAAAGTTCAAGCTCTCAATAATTATGAAACCCAATATCCCAGATATACATTTCACAGTTATCAACTCCAGCGCTACTCCACTAAAAGCTTGGAGTTGCACTCTCGAACTTCATAGAATTACGAAGCCCGTATAGCTAAGTCTCCATGACATATCAAAGTGTATCGTATCCCCATATGATAATCCATAATCAGCTTAAGGACAAGTTCTGTTTTACCTTCCCTATTATTTTTATCTTACGTTCCATTATCTCACCATTAGAAAACTTACCATCCAAAGATAGTATACCATTCGGTTACACCTATGTATCCAAATGGTTGAGCGCTCCAGTTTTTCAATTACAGGATAATGCATATTAGAGGATATCATTACTCCTAAAGAGGAGCTATGGATTCCATATCTATGAATAACAAGTCTACGCTATCAAGAGTCATGCCTCCAACGTACCGGCATGCATACCACTATTGAGATGTGGGAGTCACCCTTTGGTGCATCAAAAGACAGAAGTCGAGATAACGGGCCCACTCTCCATATCAGGATTAAGATACAATACAAATGATTGTCTCAAGTGAATCGATTTCCCAAGACAGAATTATTAATCCAAATCAATTCACTTTGTGTCCCGATCTAACACATCGTCACCTATGACAACGTGCCAATGTTTCTATTCACAGAGTCCAACTCCGATGGTCAAGACAAACCATCTCCCAATAGGGATATAAACAACATAACAATCTTTGCATGAATAAAGCGCCCAATTTTATTCCCTCTATTGCGGATCATATCTTTTAGACCGTCACCTTAAGAATCGTGTCTTCTACATAAGCAGTCTATCATATGCTAAATTCTTAAAGGTTTAGACTGACACTTTCAGACTATTGTTTGCTTAACATGCATTCAACAAATATGAATGTAAAGAGGACAAGATTTGGTATATACAAATGAATAAATTCTTTATTGATAAAAATGTCTCCAAAAACGTATTACATTTTTACTCCTTAGGGCATACATATCTAACAATTACTACTATGAAAAGTATCTAACTCAACCCACATATGAACTTTCTCAGCATATTCATCAAGAAATTCCTTGGCCTCTTGAGAATCCTTGTGTAAGAATTTTCCATTACACATTACTTCTAGATTTAAGCAATCATGACGTGAAAGTCCTTCATAAAAGAAGTTGACAAGATGCTAATTCTCGCAACCATGATGAGGACATTGATTTAAGAAATCTTTGAACCTTTCCCAAGAGTTATAGAAATTCTAATGATTGTTGTGGGAAAAGGTCAAATTTTGTTCTTTTGATATGGGTAGTGTTTATGGAAGAGAATAGGTGTCATGTCATCCCATGATTCAATGGATCGAGGTCTTAAAAAATAGAGCCAACTTTTTATTAGATAAATAATATGTAGCAGAATTTTAAAAAATTTTATATCAGAGTATTTTTCAAAACACAAGTTTGACATGCTATATGCATAAATTAACCAAATCTTACTAACCTATGTGTGTTGAAAAGCTCCTGCAATCAGTGAAGAGAAGTAACATTCTAGAAGGACCTCAACCAAATGGCCTTCTTTGCTATTCTCTATCCATAATCGCAGTGAGTGTGGGCTCACACGTACAGCTCTTCTTCTAGGTGATTCTCCTTCTAACCAATTGAGAGAACCTAAAGCTAGTGTTTGTGAACAAGAGCTCTCAGGGAGTTTTAGATTCTCACTAACAGAGTATCTCTCTTAATCTCTCAATTGATCTAAATAACTTATGTGACTTACTCCTATTTATAGAGGTTGGGTCTAGGGTCAATCATTATCATATTAGGTCTTAAAAATTTGAATCAGAATCAAATTTGAACAATATCTAATAAAATCCGTGTGAAAACGCATAATCTTTTTTTTGCGCATCGGCAGGCCGAACTTGCCCCATTAGTAGGCCGAACTTGAGGATCAGCATGTCGAACTGCCAAAAACAGATCTCAACAAATCTTTTATTTTACACTCAAGATTCTATAGGATAAAGTCTTAATTTTAATTCAAATAACCCAATAAAGAAGTTATCTAATTAAAACAACTTTATCTAGATAATCTCTAGCAAAATAAATGAATTCCTAAAAATTTTAAAAGTTTATCTTGATTTAATTTATTCAAAATTGAATCAACTGATAAATAGACAAGAATTATCCGATCCCATTAATTCAACAAGTTTATTTTGAATTAATTTTATCGCAAAATTAATTCAACCGATAAATAGACATGAATTATTTGATTTTTTTGAATTTCAACCAATCTAATAAATCTAACATAAGTCACCAATTATTGGAAAAGCACACCGTATCGTTACAGGATATTGTGAGCTAGCAAAGGGGATCAAATGGACCTATATAGTTTAAGCTTTCAATAATTACGAAACCCAATATCTCATATATATATTTCATAATTATCAACTCCAACGCTACTCCACTAAAAGCTTGGAGTTGCACTCTCAAACTATATAGAATTACGAAGCCTGTATAGCTAAGTTTCCATGACATATCATAGTGTATCGTATCCCTATAGGATTATCCATAACCGGCTTAAGGACAAGTTATGTCTTACCTTCCCAATCATTTTTATCTTACGTTCCATTATCTCACCATTGGAAAACTTACCATCCAAAGACAATACACCATTCGTTACACCTATGTATCCAAATGGTTAAGCGCTCCAGTTTTTCAATTACAAGATAACGTATATAAAATGATATCACTACTCCTAAAGAGGAGCTATGGATTCCATATCTATGAATGACAGGTCTACACTGTCAAGAGTCATGTCTCTAACGTACAGGCATACATACCACTATTAAGATGTGGGCGTCACCCTTTGGTATATCAAAAGACACAAGTCAAGACAACGGGCCCACTTTTCAGCTCAAGATTAAGATACCATACAAATGATTGTCTAAAGTGAATCAATTTGCCGAGACAGAATTATTAATCCAAATCAATTCACTTTATATCCCAATCCAACACATCGTCACCTATGACAATGTGCCAATGTTTCTATTCACGAAGTCCACCTCTGATGGTCAAGACAAACCATCTCCCAATAGGGATATAGACAACATAACAATCTTTACATGAATAAAGCGCCCAACTTTATTTCCTCGATTACAGATTTTATGATTTAGACCGTCACCTTAAGAATCATGTCTTCCATATAATCTGTCCATCATATGCCTAATTCTTAAAGGTTTAGACCGACGACCTTAGACTTTGGTTTGCTTAATATACATTCAACAAATATGAACGTAAAGAGGATAAGATTTGGTATATAAACAATAATTAAATTCTTTATTGATAAAAATATCTCCAAAAACTTATTACATTTTTACTCCTTAGGCCACACATGTCTAACAATCTCCCACTTGCACTAAGTGAGTAAATATGGCAAATCTCGCATCCCCATAGCTTCCACATTCCTCTCGAAGACTCTCCCAGTAAGTGTCTTCATAAATAGATCAGCTAAATTGTCCTCTGACGCGATCTTGTACACCGTGACATGCCCGCCCTCAACGAAGTCCCTTATCACATGATACGTTCGATCAATATGCTTACTCTTCTTTTGAAATCTTGGTTCTTTAGCATTAGCTACCACCGCACTGTTATCATAGTACAGTGATACCGTCTTATTCATACCAAGAACTACCTTAAGATCTCCAAGGAACTTACGGAGCCATACTACTTCTTTCAAAGCATCACTAGCTGCTATATACTCGGCCTCTATCGTTGAATCTGAAGTGCAATCTTGCTTGACACTTCTCTAACTGATGGCACCGCCGCCTAGAGTAAACACAAAACCTAAAGTCGATTTCTTAAAATCTAGACATGATTAAAAATCTGAGTCAGTATATCTTAGAGGAGTCAAGTCCTCACCCGAATATACAAGCATATACCCTCGAGTCCTTCTCAAGTACTTGAAAATATGCTTTTTCGCAACCTAATGGTTTGGTCCTAGATCCACCAAAAATTGACTTACAATCCCGACCGCATAACAAATATATGGTCTTGTGCAAAGCATGGCATACATGAGACTACGTACTACTGAAGCATAAGGCACCTTCTTCATGTATTCTCTTTCTTCATCAGACTTTGGAGAGTCTTTCTTTGAAAGAGTAATTCCAGACCTAGATGGTTGCCCACCTTTCTTGGAATTCTACATTACAAACCTCTTGAGAATTTTATCTATATAGACAGCTTAGAACAAAGCTATCCTTTTGTTCTTCCTATCCCAAAAGATCTAGATACTGAGAACAAAATTAGCCTCACCCAAGTCCTTTATGTCAAACTGCTTGGTCAACCATAATTTTACCGATGACAATGCCCCAACGTCATTGTCAATTAGCAGAATTTCATCTACATAGAGCAATAGAAAAACCACCTTCTCATCCTTTATGCATTTGTAAACACATGGCTCATCCACATTTTGTGAGAATCCATAAGTCTTGATCACCTGATCAAATCTTATGTTCTAAGAACGAGAAGCCTACTTGAGTTCATAAATTGACTTTAGCAGCTTACAAACCTTACCTCTTGACCCTTGACCTTGAACCCATCTGGTTGTTCCATATAAATGGATTCATCAATATAGCCATTTAGAAAAGTCGTCTTGACATCCATTTTCCATATCTCGTAGTCGAGAGAGAGTGGCAGTTATGGACAAAAGAATCCAGATGGACTTAAGCATGGCTACAGACGAAAAGGTTTCCTCATAATCGACTCGTTCCTTTTGCGTATAACCCTTAGCTACTAGTCTAGCCTTAAAGGTTTCGACCTTTCCATCCACTCCTCTTTTCCACTTGTAGATCCACTTACACCTTATGGGTTTTATCCCCTCGGGAAAATCCACAAGTTTCCAAACCTGATTAGTCTCCATAGACTTCATCTCTGTGTTCATGGTCTCTGTCTAGAGTTTTGAATCAACATCCTCTATAGCCTCTGCGTAAGTATAAGGATCCCTATCATGTTCATCTAGTTCAACCAAGAAGACCTCCCCATTGAACATATACCTCTTAGGTTGACGCTCGATCCTCCCACAACGCCGAAGCCCCTTAGGTTGTGTTCAGGTTTGTTTGGTTTTTCTACACTGATAGGAATAGTTTCATTTGGAACCTCTGAAGTGATCGGATCACTCCTTAACTCCTCAAGCACCACTTTGCTTCGTGGCTTAAAGTCATCCATGTAACTTTCCAAGAAAAGTTGCATTAGTTGAAACCACGACTTTATTTTCCTTTGGGTTATTGAAATAACCCCCTTTAGTCCCTTTTCGATATCCTATAAACATGCAAACTTCCAACCATGCTTCTAACTTATTCATATCCTTAAATAGGATATGAGCCAGACATCCCCATGTCTTCTTGCCTGTCCACAACTCGTGAGGAGTTTTAGGGACTGATTTTAAAGGCACATTGTTCAAAAGATAGCATGCAGTTTGTAGTGCATATCCCCAAAAAGATAAAGGCAATGATGAATAACTCATCATGGACCTTACCATGTCCAATAAAATCCTATTCCTTTTCTCTGCTACGCTATTCTGTTGCGGAGTGCCCGGTGTAGTCAAATAGGATAAAATCTCATTCTCTAATAAGTGTCCCATGAACTCATCAAAAAGGTATTCTCTACCACTTCAGCCCTGAAACTCCTTGAACTTGTTAAAAGTTTCGCTTTTGTGGTGCATCAGGTACACATACCCATATCTTGAGTAATCGTCAATAAAAGTGACGAAGTACTCATACCCTCCTTATGCCCGGATGTTCATCGATCCGTAAACATCACTATGCACAAGTTCTAAAACCGCTTCAGCCCTATTGCCCTTAGACCCATATGGTTTTTTGGTCATTTTAACCTCCAAACAAGATTCACATTGAGATATAGATTCCACATTTAAGTGACTTAAAGGTTCATCCCTTACCAACTTTTGAATCTTGTTTAGGTTAATATGACCAAGGCACAATTGCCAAAGATAAGTCTTATTAGAGTGAGAAGTTTTAAGTCTTTTAGTGTTATTATCATTCATCTCAGCGTTAAGCAGTAAGTCCATCTTAGGTTTGATAAAATATATTTTATTTTGCATCCATCTAGAACAGATAAAAGATTTATTTTTATGAATCACCACTTTATCATCAAAAGAAACCAAATAGGAGTCTTTAAATAAATAAACTACATAAATTAAATTCCTTTTAAATTTAGGAAAATAAAACAATCTCGCAAAATTAAATTCCTATAATTATCAAAGTAAAGATGGACGTCTCCCACTATTTCTGCTAAGACCAAGGATCCATCGCCTATCCGAAGCGTGAAGTCTTTATGTAGTAGACTTCTCGTTTCTTTAAACCCCTATAGAGAAACACAAACATGATTAGTTGCAACGGAATCTATGACCCAAATGTCACTGGATTCCTCAACCAAATAAGTTTCTAAATACAGAAGATCACACCTACCTCCTTTAGAAAGGAAGTCCTTGCAATGCTTCTTTATGTACCCGATCTTCCCGTAGAAGATGCACTTAAGCTTCTTCAGGTTCTTCTTTTTCTTTTTCTTGCTCTTGGTGCTAGCATGAATAAAAGACTTCCCGTTCTTGGCCCATTGCTTCTTTCCATTCCCAGAGTTAGGATTGGAACCAGAAGCGGCTACAAAATTGGCCTCTCTACTCGCAGGAGACTCCCTAATCAGCAGTTCAAGCTCCTATAACTGCTTCATCAATTCTGTTAAGGTCATATCCCGCCTATTGCTCAAATTAAAAGTAGCTCTAAATAAAATAAATTCCTTTGATAGAGTCTCAAAAACCATAGTCATCTGAGTTTTAGCATCGATGTCGGCTCCATTGGTTTGAGCCTCAGTGAGGTAACCCATGGCAAACATCATGTGCTCCTTTAAAGATGTCCCCGGCCTCTACTTACAGTTAAGAAGTTTCTGAAGCGCCCCTTGTTGCTTTGTTATGGCCTGGCCTTTGAACATATCTTTAAGATTATCCAAGATCTGCTTTGCAGTCTCATAATCTTCATGTTGAGCCTGCAACACGTTATTCATGCTAGCCATAACATAGCAGCGGCCTGATCATTTGCATCTTTTTGGCGATCATACGCTTGGAATTACTCATTTGTGGAATCTTCCATAGGCAAGAGGACAAGGGGTTGTCAGCACAAATTTTAGTTTCTCAAAGGAAAGGATAATATCCAGGTTCCATTTCCAATCATTATAATTTTCTCCGGTTAATAGGTTTTTGTCAAGTATTGAAGATAAAGTATTTTTAGACATTTTTAATCTACAATAAAGAATCATATACCAAACATAAGCAAACATACAATAATAATTTAGTAAGATAACACAATCATGTAAAAACATACAAATGTGTTTATATGTCAAAACCTAGAAAATATCACAACCTTACAATGATGATTCCTAACTCAGAATTCAAAAAGCTCCTAGGGGAGTCATGCCAAATTCAATTAGGAACACGAATCCTCTCTTGATTAATATATTCCATCTAGGACCTGTATGATCTAGCATATATTAATAATCATTTCTTTGGCTATTAATTTTATTAACAGAGCTCCTAGGGGAGGTTAATAATTAAATTAACGTGAGTGTATAATCATTGTTTCAATATTTTATCCATGATTTATAATTACCAACTAGGGGTGTGCAACCATAAATCATGCTAAAATACCTTATCCTCTCAGAGATCCAATCCGGTAGATGATAGAAATCCCTTCCTAGGGTTGGGACCACCATGTTCTTCTTATGGACCAACGATGGAGGCCATAGGACCTCTCTTCGAAAACCTTCTCCTGCTTAATCTTTTCAAATCAAGGTTTTATTTTAAGAACATGCATGAACAATTTTAATATGAGCAGCACTCCCTATTCTATATGACATGTTATCAATATACATGGCAAATTATATTATAATGCATACAAACAAAGCAATCAAGCAAAGCTATGAGCAAAATAATAACAACCGTAATTTACGGGTCCACCCTCGAGAATAGAAACAAAGATTACAAGAGAATAATCAAAACATATTATCGACTCTTTATCCTTGAATTCTCAGGTTGCATTCCTCTTCATGTAATGTCCATCTTCAAGTCTTTAGTCCCGTATGAATCGAATACTTCATATTTCTGGTCATATCCAAAAATAAAATTAAAACTGCATTGAAAAACTGCACCTTTTTGGAAAAATTTCTAGCTTTCTGCCGGCAAGCCGATCTGGGTGATCAGCCTGCCGGTCATGACCCATTAGCCTATCGATTCCTGACAGATCGGCCTGCTGAACTAGAAGTTCGACCTGCTATCAGAGCCTCTTGATTTTTGCCCCATTGTTGGCCTACCGAACTTCACGTCTAGCCTGTGGATCTGCGACCATCAACCTGCCGAACTGGATGGTTTGGCATGCCGACCAAGCATAAATCACCCTTTCCATAAAATATAATTTTTAATGCAATTCATCAATTTTATTTTTAACATTTCAAAAACATAAAATTAGAGACTCAAAAAATACCTTGGAGTGTCATTATCTATCTTCTCGATCCGTCTTCTCTGAATAATTATTTAATTACAAAATTTTTACAAATTTAAAAATAATAATAATTCCTAGACGGAGATGATAGTCTGCCATCTAATTACATGAAAAACCTAGATACACATTCTAACCTCTAAGGAACCATAACTGGTATAAATTAATTAATTAATAAATAATTAAATAACCATTTAATCAACCATAATTAAATAATGAACATTCACTACATAATACATGACAACATCAAAATATAAAGAAACCTAGAGTGCCAACTCTCTATAAAATTAAATTCAAGCATAAGAGAGATTAAGATTACAAAATTTATACATATAGTATGATCACAAACTCGTAAATTTATGTAAAAACCATGGCTCTAATACCAATTGTTGGATAAATAATACGCAGTGAAATTTTTAAAAATTTTATATCAGAGTATTTTCTAAAATACAAGTTTGACATGCTATATGCATAAATTAACCAGGTCTTACTAACCTTTGTGTGTCAAAATGCTCCTGGAATTAGTGAAGAGAAATAACGTTTTAGAAGGACCTCAACCAATAGACCTTCTTTGCTACTCTCTATCTATAATCGGAATGAGTGTGGGCTCACACATACAGCTCTTCCTCTAGGTGACTCGACTTCCAACCAATTGAGAGAACCCAAAGCTAGTGTTTGTAATTTGTGAACAAGAGCTCTTAGGAAGTTTCAAATTCTCACCAACAGAGTATCTCTCTTAATCTCTCAATTGATCTAAATAACTTATGTTACTTACTCTCTATTTATAGAGGTTGGGTCTAAGGTCAGTCCTTATCAGATTAGATCTAAAAAATTTGAATCAGAATCAAATTCGGATCAATATCTGATAAAATCTGTGTGAAAACGCGTAATCTTTTTCCGTGCATCGGCAAGCCGAACTTGCTCTATCGGCAGGCCGAACTTCAGGATCGGCATGCTGAACTGCCAAAAAAAGATCTCAATAAATATTTTATTTTAAACCCGAGATTCTATAGGATAAAGTCTCAGTTTTAATTCAAATTACCTACTAGATAAGTTATCTAATTAAAACAACTTTATCTTGATAATCTCTAAGAAAATAAATGAATTCTTAATAATTCTACAAGTTTATCTTGATTTAATTTATTCAAAATTAAATCAACTGATAAACAGACAAAAATTATCCGATCCTATTAATTCAACAAGTTTATCTTGAATTAATTTTATAACAAAATTAATTCAACCGATAAACAGACATAATTATTCGATTCTTTCGAATTTCAACCAATCTAATAAATCTGACATAAGTCACCAATTATTGGAAAAGCATGCCATATCGTTGCAAGATGTTGTGAGCTAGCAAAGGGGACCAAATGGACCTATATAGTTCAAGCTCCTGATAATTACGAAACCCAATATCTCAGATATACATTTCATAATTATCAGCTCCAACGCTACTCTACTAAAAACATGGAGCTGCACTCTCAAACTACATAGAATTACGAAGCCCGTATAGGTAAGTTTCCATGACATATCATAGTGTATCGTATCCCTATAGGATTATCCATAACCGGCTTAAGGACAAGTTCTGTCTTACCTTCCTGATCATTTTTATCTTATGTTCCATTATCTCACTATTGGAAAACTTACCATCCAAAGACAATATACCATTCGGTTACACCTATGTATCCAAATGGTTGAGCGCTTCAATTTTTCAATTACAGGATATCACTACTCCTAAAGAGAAGCTATAGATTCAATATCTATGAATGACAGGTCTACGCTATCAAGAGTCATGCCTCCAATATACCGACATGCATACCACTATTAAGATGTGGGTGCCACCCTTTGGTACATCAAAAGACACAAGTCAAGATAATGGGCCCACTATTCATCTCAGGATTAAAATATAATACAAATGATTGTCTAAAGTGAATCAATTTGCCAAGACAAAATTATTAACCTAAATCAATTCACTTTATGTCCCGATCCAACACATCGTCACGTATGACAATGTGCCAATATTTCTAATCATGGAATCCACCTCCGATGGTCAAGACAAACCATCTTTCAATAGGGATATAGACAACATAACAATCTTTACATGAATAGAGTGCACAACTTTATTCCCTCGATTGTAGATTTTATGATTTAGACCGTCACCTTAAGAATCGTGTCTTCCGCATAATCTATCCATCATATGCCCAATTCTTAAAGGTTTAGACCGACAGTCTCAGATTTTTGTTTGCTTAACATACATTCAACAAATATGAACGTAAAAAGGACAAGATTTGGTATATAAACAATAAATGAATTCTTTATTGATAAAAATGTCTCCAAAAACTTATCACATTTTTACTCCTTAGGGCATATATGTCTAACACTTTTAGCTTTATCTTTTAGAGAAAAAGGAAAGAATTTTAATTTGATGCAATCATCAATGTCAAGGTGGTTATGGAAAGTGCTGACAAATTCCTCAATGTCACAAATATAAACATAAGGATTTTTGTTTTTCAATCCAAAAAGGGTTGGCAAAAGTTAAATCATGCCTAATTTCAAGTCTTATTGTACAAGATTTGATAGAAACATGATGCATGAAGGAATTGTAGTGTGAGTTGGGTGCATGTAATTTTTCATCAACATTCTTTGAGGACTCTCATCGAGTTGCATCATCTCTAACAAATTTGAAGGACTGGTTGATGAAATTGGAGATTGTGGAGAAGAATTCGATGATTGTTAACTAGGATTTCCCAAGTTTGAAGCTTTAGCAAATCAGCCTAGTTTGTCTTTATGTCAAAGCATTAACCCTAAGTTTTTCTCTTTTTAATTTTTTAATTTTTAATTTTTTTTATTATTTTGAATTTAAAAGAAGGGAATCCAAACAAAAGACATGATGCTTAGTTTTTCTTTATTCGGAAGAGAATAAAGTAGTGAGTGAAAAGTATCCGCCTCATTTATTTTGTAGACTTTGGGAATTATATGCTTTAAGAATATTCCTAGAAGAGATTGGTAGGGCGAGGCCTTCCCATAAACCAACCTCCTAGTCAAAACAACGTTCCTAGAATAAGTGGTGTTGGGAGAATATCTAAAAGTAACTAGATATGGGAATGGTTTTCGAACCAGTACTAGCCTTCAAACAGAATTTTCTTAAAGTATACTTTTTACAAAATCACAATTTATTCTCTTGAAAAACCTAGATCTAAAGCTTTATGAAATTTTATTTCTAAATTAAAAACCTAAATCTAAGTTTAAAACTAATGAACAACAATATTATGCAAGCTATAATTAAAAAGAAAATATTTTTTATTTTTCATATTTTTTTATTTTTATGAATAGTAAACAGTGTGTAAATAGTGACATGAATAGAAACCTACGTGGATACTAAGGGTGTGTTTGGTTTGAGCACTTTCTTTACTCGAATTATGGTTTGAATCATTTTGCTACAGTATTTTCTCTCACAAAAATTTAAATCTTTATTCAAATACTCTATTCAAATACTCGAACTAAACGGACCCTAAATAATTAATTAACTTAGAAATTAAATTGATAATATTTACAATATTTACAAGATAAGGATACAGTACTTACCTGGTTTCCTGCTTAATTCAGCAATTTGATAAAGTAACAGCACCTCTGCAGCAATGACGCCAAATTTTTGTTGTATCGCCCAAAATGTTTCTCTAAACGTTGACGTTTGTAGTATAGAAAAAGGTTATCGTATCTACATAGAGGTGAGTATTTGAAAGATTGAAAATTTTAACGTCTTAAAATGGAAAGTGTAATTTTAAAAAAATTAAAAAAAAAACAAATATTTTTGAAAATTTTAAAGAAGATTTTAAAACATAAAATTAAAATGGTAAAGTTTTGAGAATCCATTGTATGTTTCATAACTAGTATGGAGTTTTAACTCTAATTATAAATTATCTAAAACATTTAATTTCTTATATCTTTTCTCATTAGTTTTCAAGCACATTACGATTATTATAAGTCAACCTAAAGCGACAACATAGCAAGCTATAATGCAGTAAATATTTTCCTATAAAAATAACAAAATAATTATCTCTCACTAGTAATTTGATGCACTAATTATGAAAATTATAACAGTTGTCATTACAATTATAATTAACATAATTTTAAGATAGAAAAGATAATAATAAATCAAAATTATTTTATTTAAATTGAATAAATTTTTATATTAATTTTGGCAGTACTTCATCTTATAAAATATCTAAAATCGACAACATAATAAGTCATATTGTAGTAAAAGACATTCTATAAAATTAAGCATTATTTCATTATTATTAATATTAATTATGCAACACAATTAAATTACATAAACAAAACATAATTGAATTTATGTAAAAATGGATAGCATAACAATCTTAATAACAACTACTAAAAACTTGAAAAATATAATTTATTCTATAAAAGTATAAACATTACAACATAAATATAGAATCAAAATCATACTAGAGTTTATGTACACAAGATCATCTCTATCTCATCAAACTCTTTACAATAATTTAGATATTATTTTAATATTAAAAATAGGGTCGAATGAGTGCTCTAATAGCTTCTTCTCTAGAAAGGAGAAAATTATTGAGCCAGAAGCTTAACAATTGAAAGGAGGGGGACCTTGGAGAAAAATGACGTGTGAAACAAGGGGAGAGCACCTCTAGTTATAGTGTTAGAAAAACACTATTTACCATTTTTGTTAATAAATTTTATTATTTATATTATTTTTTTATTATTTATATTATTTTTTTATTTCTTCGGTTGCATCTGACGCGAGTACAAATTATGAGATTTTTTATTCTTTCATTTTCTTTTTTTTTTTTTTTTGCCGCCAAACTAATCAACATTGAATGCTGATTTATTATAATTTTTCCTTTTCTTTTCTTTTCATGTTGTAAGCAGCTCTTCATTGTGCTGATTTGATTTCTAAATCCTATGCAGCGCCAGTACCAATTGGACTCTTTAGCGCTGCTGGATTCACTGCCTAGACCGGGTGGACAGCATGGATTAAAGACAAATTGCGTACTTTGACTTTGAATCAAAGACGGGCATGAAGATGAGCTCAAGTGGGAAGCTTTGTACGCGATCCGAGGCGTCTCTAAAGACACCCGGACATATGATAGACGATCAAACGGTTGTGGATGATTTGGTGGTTTGATCGGACAGCCCAGAGTGCACCACGTGTCATTTTTTGACTTTGATTTTTTGGCCTTTTTTGATTTCTTGTTTATTTGATATCCATTTTTGTCCCCTTTTACGCCTTTTTTCTGCTTTTCTTTCATATTTAAAATCTAAAATTAATAAACACACTACAATTAATTATTTACAACCAAAATATCTATAATAATTTTTAAAAATATTATTTTGCATAAAACTTACTAAAAAATACAAACTTATAAAATGAACGAACCTTAACAGTTTCACACAAATATATTATTTAAGACTCAAAAATATTTTTAGAAATTACTAAAAATATGTAAAACATATTTACAAACTAAAAACATTTTGAACACTTTAAGACTACAAATAAAATCACCACATATTATTTTTATGGTTTTAATTATTTATACATTAAACTCATATTTTACAGATAGAAACGAATCTAAAAATTAACAAAAATATTATTAAACATAAAAACACACTAAAAACACAAATTTCAGATGCAAATACATACTAAGATATAAAACACTATTAAACCCAAAATACTATTAATTAGAAGATTTAACAAAAAAATAAAAGCGTAAATTAATGATTTTAGCTTTGAAAAATATATACTTTTCCAATCTTATCAGAGAAAGGTGTTAAGAGTGAGCGAGTAAGAGATGAGAGAGAAAAGGGAAGCGAGAGAGAGAGAAAAGAAAAAAAAACTGATATGTGAGGGGGGGCTTTACACATGAATTAGAAGGGGAAGAGCAGTAACATGAGAGTACTTTGAAAAATCTGTTTAAAACCAATATTTTAAATATTTGAGACTAGTATTTTAAATGCTTTTAACAATTAAAATTATGCAATGCAACTTAAAATACACTATTGGAAATCAATTAAAATCTTGGCACACTACTTAAATTAAATTAACCTAATTAATATTGTTATAAATTCACGGGCGCTACCGGCAATGTCTACTGGCACTCCATCGTCCGTTTCTCGCGTGGAACAAGAGCAAACAAGTCTTCACATTTTGCACAATATTTGTGTGGTTGAACCATTTGTAAAGGTCCACATAAAGGAAATAAAAGAAACAAATCCCAAAAGAGGTTAAAATGAGAAATGGTTACAAGATAAACACAATCATTCTTTTAGAGAGTGGATACAAGCACACGTATTATAACAAGGCTCTTGAGTTTTGAAGCGAAGGTGTCCCAAAAGACTTGTTTAAGCTGGTTGGAGGACCCTTATTTATGGTCATGAGATATACTTTGTATTCAAAAAATGGTTATACCTTTTACATTTGCAAAAGAGATGAGAAACACCCAGTCCAAAATTGTGGTTTATGTCTTCATGCCGGTTTTATACATGTTTCCTCCGTAAAAGACAAAAATCCCGTGTATGAAACAATGATCTACTATGGTTATGTTGATGACATATAAGAACTTGACTATTGCCGACTTTGAGTAACTCCTCTTAAGTACATGTGGGTCGACAATGACTATATAAGTGTTGATAATGACGGCATTATAATAGCAGACTGAAAGATTATGAGAAGATTTATGTAATTTTTCTCATATTTTTTCAATTGTCTTGAGGTGTAAGCAATCACCATATCATTCTACAACAAAACGACATAAAGACCTATTTTCAAAGTATTGTTATATATAACAAATCCTTCATTGCCTTCTGGAAATTCCAAAACAAGTGCTGAGGTTAGCCTTCTTTTTTAGTCCCTAGAAACTCTTTTTGCACTCATAAATCTACTCAAACTTCTTCCCCTTGTAAGTCAGATTGGTGAGCAGCAACATTATCTTGAAGAAATCCTCAACAAACTTATGGTAATAACCAGCCAAGCCCAAGAAGTTTCTTCTCTCACTTGCATTCTTAGGTTGCTTCCAAATAAGAACAACCTTAACCCTAGCAGGCTTCAACATCGCTTTGTCTTTCGAAACAACATGGCTTGGAAAACTACACGGTCATGCTGGAATTTACACTTACAAAACTTAGCGTCAGTTGATGCCTCTTCAAGGTATCCAATACGATCCTGGGGTACTTAGCATGCCTTTCCTGACTCTTTACGTATATCAGGATATCGTCGATAAATACTATGACAAATTTATCAAGGAAATCTTGAAATACCTGGTTCATCAAACCATAAATGTTACATGAGTATTTGCCAATCCGATAGGCATGACCATGGATTCAAAATGACCATACCTCGTTCTTAAGGTCGCCTTTGAAATGTCTACTTTTCTTATCTTTAGTTGATGATATCTCAACCATAAATCTATCTTTGGAAACACTAATTAATGCTTAAGCTGATCGAACAAATCATCGATATGGGGGCAACGGGGCCTTGTTCTTGATTATCACTCTGTTCAATTCTTGGTGGTCGATGCAGAGTCTCATTGAGAAGCACTAGGCCATATCAAGAAGTTCCTTAAGTTAAGAGTGCAATTCCTTCAATTTTGTTAGGGCCATTTTATATTGTGCTTTGGAAATCAGGATGGTGTCCAATGCTAGCTCGATCTCGAAATCAATTTCTCTATCAGGAAACTCTTTTGGAAGTTCTTGAGCTACCAAAATATCTTCAATCTTTATCTTTTATTCTTAACACATATCTACGATGTTTGCTAGAAAACTTATGCAGTCACTTGCAAACAACTTCCTTGCCTTCATAGTTGATAGAAATATTTTTGGCTTCTTTCTCAACTCACCCATAAACTCATATCACTCCTCACCTTTTGGATCAAAAATCACCTTTAGTTGTTTGCACTTAATGGAACCATTATGTTTACCTAGGAAGTCCATCCCTAGAATCATATCATAATAAAACATGTTGATTATAATTAGGTAGACACAGAGTTCTCTTTTAACAATCCACTAAGAAATCGTACATAGATAATGCATGGTCATCATCACTTCCCTAGAAAATAGTGTCATAATGAACCCTTGTCTCACAAGCTCTTGAATTCCCCTATCTTTTTAGCAAAAAAAAAGAAAATACAAATAAACATGTAGCATCTGTATCAAAAAGAGCATGTGCATATAGAGAAAGGATATGGATTTGATCTAGACAACATTGGAGGGTTATACTGTCAAATCCTTATTCGTAATTATGTAAATTCAAGAATTCATAGAGAGGGCTTCAATTCTCCCTTGATTAACAAGTGATCCCTCCAAAGTGGCCTACATGTTATGGAGTCGTACAACTAAAGTATTTTGTTGACCTTGAGCATTGGGCTAAGTAGGGCAGCTCTCAAAAATATGGCCCTCGTAGCCGTAATTATAGCACTGGTTATTCCTCAATGACATTCTCATATGTCTCTTTCCTCACTTTACACAAGGCTAAATCTACTTCTTCTTGTTGTTGTTGTTATTGTATTGATGTTGACCACTGCCTTTCTTGTTGTTATTCTGACCATTCAAAATCTAGAAGTTGTACTTTCTCTTATTTCCCTTTCAGTTTAGATTAATGTTGTTGTTGCCTTGGGTCAGTTTTGATTATTTGTGTTGTTGCCAAACTAACTCTACAAGGGCTTATTTCTTTTATTTTTCAATAGGTGATACTCAACCCAAAGTGCTTCCTTAACCAGATCATACTAAGAGCAAGGTAGATTAACAGTATCAATGTCCACCAGAATTTCAAATCAGAGGATCTTAATTAGCCTCCTGACCTTATCATCTTTATCATAAACCATTAAAGGGCATAGATAAGCTAGCATGTCAAACTTTGCCACTACTTCTGTTACGGACATGTCTCCCTAGTAAAGACTCTCAAAGTCATCATAGTGCTTGCAAGTGATGTTCATGTAAATGAATTTCTTATTGAACTCTTGAACAAAGTCAACCTATACCATCTGATTGATATCCCTACATTGCTCAATCCTTTCCCTTTAGATGCGGGCCTCGTTTGTTAGGCAAACATGAAGCACATAAGACATTCAAGTAAGTGAAACATATCAGCCTAAGAATTGCCTCAATTATCTTTAGCCAGCTTTGCACAACAAAGAGATCATTGAATCCCTCGAAATTCGCAAGTTGAAACGCGTCTACATAAACAATAGGGGTTCCTGATAGACTAGTCTTGCCATTGCTTCATTGTAGGGGCTACAGCTACCCCTCCTTGCTATTGTAGGGTAGGTGGTGCATTTTTACCTTGACCCTTCCCCTCTATGAGTGTTGGTCTTGAGCTCTTTTATCTCCCTTCATTGCTCCTAAAGTTGTCTCTATGGGTTAGTATTCATTACAATCATGTGAGCATCTATTGAGTTGACAACTTCATTTCCAACTTGACCATAGGCCTGAGTCCTTCTGCGGTGTTCATATTCATGTCCCCCTACTTGAGTCATGATAAGGAATGAACTTTCAATTCAAGAGTAAGACAGTACTCCACTACAAAGAGTAATACATTAGGGCATCTAGTACTATAAGAACGAATCTTATTCATATCATCAAACATGCATATATGTTTATTTAATTAAAATATACTTACTTAGAGGACTTGAAACTAACGTGTGGCAATGTGTATTAGAAATAGAAACCCGCCCTAGTACTATAAATGTAACACCCTCTAACGGACGTAACAAGGAACGCTATTTTTTCAAAACAACCATTTTTTGAACAACGCACCTAGTTGCTTTATTCTTCTTAGTTAGCCTGATAAAATACTTTAAGTGTTCGGCCATCTGACTATCTATAAAGCCAATTAGTTTACATATACAACACATCTAGCAAAATATGAGCTCACATATACATTCAAACATACTTAGATTTTACAGGAACTACTAAAATCCAACCAATTTTAATATGTTATAATAGAATGAGCAATAGATTCTATGAAATAGCCTGAGGAAAACAACATTCAGAAACACCAAAACAGTATGCAGAATATAATTATTTAAATTTGTTTGAGTGTAAGATTTCTTTCATGGCATGATTTTGTTTCCAACTCAACAATCCTAGTAGACACGCTTGTCCCCGTCCTCCATTTTAGGCAATATGCCTCATGCCTATCTTCATCCTCCATCCTAAGCAATATGCCTCTTACCATTATTTGCAGCATGATATTAAATAGATTTTATAAAATACACATTAAAATCTATTAGCATACAAGAAACAATGAGCAATCCCTGTTCAAAAATTCATATTAATTAGAATATATGTAATAAAATTCTATTAAAATTTACCACATAGTTAACACATAATATCACAACATATTCAAAAATTAGTATGAAATAAAATTATATTAATTTTGTACACCAATCGGAAGCCAAAGTTGATACTATACGCTGATCGTCAAGAAATAAATATTCTATAAATAAAATTTATTATAAATTCGTACAAAATTTATAAAACCCTAAAAATTAAATATGACGTTAATATTATGAAATTAAACATTTTTAAAACTTAAAGTTATAGAAAACACATTTATAACATATCATAAAATTTGAACGATTAAAACCAAACCCTAAAACATAAAACTCAAGCATATCAACGACTCCTAAAACCCTAAAATCCTAACCACACCAATCTTTTTTCCAAACACACATAAAATACAGACACGTACATAATCAAAAGCCAACCATTAATACATATGCATAAAAATTGAAACTCGGAGATGACATATTCATAAGAAACAAAACACCCATTTTAATATAAGAATTATCAAAATTTTAAACCTAATAATCATAATATTTAATCTTCGATAATACCTTAGAATACATACCTTAATGTAAAATAACATGGCTAACACCACAAATCCTTGGGAGAAAAAGAAAGAGAGATGTTGTGTGGAAAGATAGTATAGTAGGAGCAATATGTGTATATCAAGACACATATATATAGTTATATATAAACCCTAGTCCTAGGTTAAATGTGTTTTTTTTTTCTTTTTCAAAACATGACAACTCTAGTCCTTGGAGTAATATACTTTGTCACTGCAGCCCATGTTTCCCTTTTAGGCCTTATCTATACAATATATATGTAATGTTATAATATATAATATTTATCACTTTTTTTATTTTTCAAAACTTAGACAACCTTAGTTGCCTTTTCTTATATAGCTACATGTATAATAATACATAACATATATATGTAATAAAAGATAAATAAAAATAAAACTAAAGGCTAATAATAAATTTAAAAAATAAATTCACTATGCTTATCTTCATTTTTGACATGAACATCCTAAGCACATTGAACCCTCAAGGTTGTCACCTGCAACATCACTAAATAAAGTGTTACTAATAAATCACGTATAACCAAGGATTGAAAAATCAACATTTCTATCGATATTTTTGTGAAAATTTTCATATTTCAAAAAGATTAATATGAAAACAAGGGTATCGTATTCTTTTCATAGAATATCTAAAATTTCTATAGAAATTCAGATATAGATATTTTAACAGAAATATTAATTTTTGTAAAAACTGTAATGTTAAATGACAAAACATTGGGAAATTTCTGCAAGAATACTAGCAAAAATCCATGCTTTATATTTATTTTTCTAATTTATGTTTGAAATGTTATAAAATTCATGTGTTTTTTTATTTAATTATTTAATATAGTCTTTCATAAATTTACTGTTCAATGTTATAAATTTCATGTATTTCATTTATATTTTATATGTAACCCATAGTCTTTGGAATCCTGATGAACTTTACATACTGAGATGGCCAAATCTATAAGGTAACAAGACTGAAGAAAAACTGGAAAAGTAGAGAACTTGATATTGTTTCTTACTTCTTAGCAATTTTATTTCTTAACATTGAGTTAGCTCACAATTTGCTAATTATGAAGAGATAATGGGTAGGGATCAAGAGATATGCATAGTATCAATATTGTTTAAACCAAGAAGGTATTGTAAATACCTTTGAACCTCCTAGAAGCTCTTTATGTATTGGTGTTTTCTTATCTTGTGTAAAACTATGCATGCAAAGTACTTTTATTAGGTTGACTTTTCATTTTTTTACTCAATTTGACATCATAAGCTTATTATTAATCATATTATGATTAGTTTTTTACCATTCATATTTATCACATGCTTAGTATTTTGGCTGAGAGTTTCATTTAAATTGTATATTTTTGACATTTTTAGAATTTTTTAAAGTCTCATATAAGAATAAAGTGTTTTAAGATGACTCTCTGTACTTTACATCAATTTTCACCGATTTGATATTTTAGTCGAATTTCGTTAAAATCTAAGGACCAATATTTTCATATATATCAATATTTTCATCCTTGCATATAACATAATTTCATGAACAATATCGCACAAAACTGTTAAATTTCATGTATTATATCCATTAAAGAAAATGGCAAGCAGGAGTTAAAATTAGTAAACTGAGTAGATACATGAGTAATTTGGTAGCTGAAAACTGAAAAACATTAGTGAGAATACTGAGGTACTCGCGGCATAATTGTAGTCATGGGCTACATTACACCAACTATCTTGTTAATGAAGAAGGGTACAGCGATGCAAATTGGATATCTGATGTAAAAGTCTCAAAGTCAATTAATAGATATGTCTTTACATAAGCTGCAGTCTTATCATGAAAAACCTATAAGCAAATTGTTATAGCTAGATCTACGATAGAATCTAAGTTTACTTCCTTGGATAAATATGGTAAAGAGGCAGAAGGGCTATGTCATTTCATAAAGTATATTTCAAAGTGGTCAAAGCTTGAGCCAGCAATATGTATTCATTGTGACAGTCAGTTCACAAAATGGAAAGGCGTAGAGCAACATGTACAATGATAGGTTTAGACATATACGTCACAGACATAATATCATTAAGTAACTACTCTCAACCGAGGTTATCTTTATTAACTTTTAATATCAAAAGATAACATTATAGATATACTAATCAAAGGATTAAACAGAGAGTTTGTCGATAAATCACTAGGGGAAATGGCATGAAAACCCATGAGAGAATAAGTTATTATAGTGGAAACTCAACCTAGTTGACTGCAGATCCCAAGATCTAAATTCAAAGGGACAACTAAATTGTAAATTCTTTGTTGGATTACTGTGGGGGTTGCCCTATGTCCATTCCTATGATCAAACAATAATGCTTGCAAGGAAAATATTAAGTTATGCTTTTAATGATTTTTATGTATCGGGAGTCCAAACAAAGTAATATAGATTACTCTTAGATAAGAAATCACTTATATGAGATAGAAGTATGACCACTTTAAAGAAGAATTACAAAGGACTCAATTCTCTAAAAACTTTGATAGAATCAGGGACATGTTCATGGTCAAAACGAATATAATAATAAAAATTGAATTGCATCATAAAAGATCCATGTGTGAGGTATATCATCATTTACATAAACAACAGAATAGTTTAAAGGCATCGTATCTACTGATCAGTCAATAAAGTAAATATATTTTCATAATGGAATCTTCAAAGTGTAACACCTGTCTATCCTATATAGGATCTAACCATTGAACTCTATCATGAGGTCAAACTTTGTCATTTCTGTGTTTCCTCTATCAATTTCATCCCGTGGGCGGTTTTGGACAAATGGCATTTTGTGGTGTGAATCAAATTTCGGGAAAGATGCCTCAAATTTAATACCGAAAAATATGCCTCATATTAATGCCGGTGAAATTAATTTTGAGGTTCAATACAGATTAATGTTAGGAATGAAATCCAAATTAATTTTGTGAATTATGTCTCCACTGAAGCCCTATAAAAGGGACCCCCTACCTTTTATTTAAAACATCAAAAATCTAATAGCTCTCTAAAATAAAAAATATTCTATCCAGTATTTAGGCTTTTGTTTAGTATGATAGAGATCGAGAAAATTCTAGTTCGTCGAAATAGCTTCACTTGGTGCACACCTTGCCACTTGCTCTATTATTTTATCCTAGGAAACGAACATTGTTCAAGCCTCAAGCACCTATGGAGGAATCTATCTTAAGGACATTGTGCGGGCGTCGGCTTTTCTTCGTTAAAATTTTATTTGTTTTTGTGTATTGTTGTTGTGTTTATTATGTTTTGTGTTTGCATAACTTCAATATAATTTTCATTTATATTGCTAGTTATCTTGCTCTTTTATTGTATTATGCTGCAAACACCTTTAACATTAATAGTCTCGGTGAATATATATACAAGTTGAGGAAGACAAAATTAGTATGTACAAATGTATTCGTTAGCCCCTAAAATAAAGTAAATCGCAATGTGTACAAGAAAAAAATATGCAATTGCGATAGGCTTATCTTTTTGTTTTTGTTTTAAATCGGTACTTACGCCTTAAATATGAGGTTATTTACTTTTTTTCTACCAGGTATTTACCTATTTTATGCTTATCCAAGAAGTATATCCTTGACTGTTAATATCATCAAGTATATACCACCAAATTTTATTTAATATACAAATCCATACATTCTATCACTTAACACTTAATTTTGATCTAAAAGACCCAGAATACCCTTAATTAAGAAAATGAAGACCTCTAAAATTTAACCTTTTTACTAAACTAATGGATAAAAAAAAACCCTTCTAAGTTCTGACTCTACCCACGGCGCTCATATCTACCCTCAAACCAAAACTTCCTTCCTCACCTGGGACAGCCAAAGGTATAAGCTCGGGTCAAAACAAGGGATACTTGTGCTTGCTTGGTTTAAATCATTCTCTACTTTCGCTAAACCCTCCACGAGTTACATGCTTAGGTTTGAGATCATCAAAAGTAGGGATGTTCAAAAGTCCGCCAAACCGTCCAATCCAAACTAAACCGAGCCAAACCGCTATTGTTTTTTTTTGGATTTTTGGACGGTTTGGGTGGTTTTACACAAAGAATTTAAGGTGGTTTAGCAGTAGTTTAAACTCCTTATTCACCCAAACCATCCACCTGAACCATCCACCCAAACCACCTACTAAACCTTCATGTATAAATTTTTTTATTTTTAAATTACTTTTTTATATAGGATAATTTTCATTTTCTTTATATAGGTTATTTTTCATTGGTTGTTAAAGAGATTCTACACGTATAAGATAAATGTTTCCACACTCTATATTTACATATATAAGAGGTTTATCAACACATGTGAAAAGCTTTAATCCACATTCAAAAATAATTGTAATAGTTTTATGTTATTTATTTCTAATTTTGACTCTTTAGGTTGGTTGTCGATTTACGTTATTTAGTTGTACTTTTGATTTTTTAGTTTAATTGTTACTTTGATTTGTATCATTATGAATTTTATTTAGTTGTCAATGAAATTTGATTTGTATTATTTGAAACATGAATTTTTGATCATTTTATAATTTTTGTTAAACATTGTAAACTTTTTTAATCTTAAACTCAAACCGCTCAAACCATATATGAGTGATTTGATTTGATTTGATTTAGTTTCTATAAATATACGTATTAGACCGTTTAAACTGCCAACAAATAAAATTTATTTTTAGTTTCATTAATGGTTTGGGAAAAAAAAATCGGCTCAAACTATCATAAACACCTCTAAGTAAAAGCATTAATGTTCAACTCCCAAAGCACCCAAACCAAACAAAACCCGTCTCCCAAATTCACCACCAACAGCAAATTTTACAAAGTAAAGAAATAAAGCACTTACCAATAACAATGAAGATCACGATAAACCATAAAAAGGAAGTCAACTCTACATGACCATTTGATTTGAAACACAATAAAAAAGATCCCACAATACATGGCAGCCTGTTAGAAACCAATATGGTAATTTTGCTCTGTATAATTAGACTTTACTAGCTCTAAAACTATTGAGACTAATTCTAAAGAGATTAATTGGTTTATTACCATTGCACTCATTCTTATGATATTAATTGTTTTAATACCGTTGCACTCCTTAAGGTTTTGTTTTATACATAAACCACTACAGAGCATCTTGCTCTGTGTCAAAAAGAGTGAACAAAATTTTTATTCAAATTCATTGCTTTCTCAACTTTCTCTCTTTTACCAAAACTCTTTATAGTATCAGAGCCTATGGCAATCTCTACTTCTGAAAATTCTATGATGAACCCAAGCTCACAAGACGAATCTTCCATTAATGTGCTAGCCTTGTTGCTATAAAATTAAGTTCTTCCAACTTTCTTGTTTGGAAATCGTAGGTCTTGCCCTTGATTAAGAGTCTTGGGATAGCCCACCATCTTACAGATGAATACAAGATGGCAAGAAGGTTGCAAATTCACAATATATGCAGTGGCTCAACGGTGATGGATTTTACTTGTTTCATGGCTCCTAAGCGTCATCACTGTAGACACACTTAGCGTGTTCGTGCGGGGAGAAACAGCAAGGCAAATATGGAGTAGTTTGGAAGAGCAATCGCTTCCCAACACTTTAGAAAAAGAAGAACTTTTGAAGGATTCTTTGGTTTGGTTGAAGAAATGATCCTTATCGATTGAAAAATTTGTCAAAAAATTCAAAGGCTTATGTGACAACCGTTCTGCTATCAACGAGCTAATTTTGAACGACAAAAAAGTCTTCAAACTGGCTTGCCGGCTTGGTCCAAAATGTCAAGATGTTCATATGGCAATGCTTTCAAAGCCCGCCATATCCTTCATTTAATCAATTCGTTCTCTCTTTATAGAATCATTAGCAAATAAAAACCTAACAACACGAAGAAGAAAAGAGAATTGCAGATCAAGCACAAGCCTTCTTTGGACAAAGAGCGCTGAGGAAGGAACAATAGAGGAGGTGGTCATTTCAACTCAAGAGGATGAGGTTATGTGGTAGGACGATCAAACAATTTTAGCATTCCTCAAGGATTCTCAAGAACACAAAGCAATATTAGCTCTTTGAAAAATACGAATGGCACTGGACAAAGTAACAAAAACTAGAGTGTAGTAAAAGTTCAATGCCAAATTTTTGGAAGGACTAATCATACTGCCATAAAGTATTACTACAGGTATGATTATGCTCTTCAAGAAAAAGAAATGCCTGAAGCTCTTGCAGCTCTGTCTTTCCAATAAAGAAACGATCCTAATTTCTATGCTGATTCTGGAGCAACAACATATATGAAAAAAGATGCCGGTAAGCCTACTTCGGCGTATACTTACAATGGAAACGATGCCATACATATAGGTAATGGAAATAAATTGTCCATTTCACGTACCAGTAATGTTCTTTACAAACCCCTCATGGAAATTTAAATTTAAAGAATGTTCTTGTTGTTCCTAAGCTCAAAAAGAATTTGTTATCTCTTAGTCAACTTACTCAAGATGATTCTTGCACCTTTGAATTTAATGCTAATGGATTTGTGATAAAGGATAAAAGTCAAAGGACGCTAGCGAAGGGACATAAAAAAGGGCAATTATATGCTCCTGAAGAAGCTCAAATGGAGGCATTAGCAGCTATGAAATCACCTTTAGCGTCTTCAGATTTGTGGCACCAAAGAATAGGTCATCCCTATTCAAAACTTTTAGAAGCTCTTAATAAAGGGAAGTGTTAAATGCTTCTAGTTGGCTAAATAGACATTCTATTTGCTCTAGTTGTCAATTAGGAAAGCTTTGCATGCTTCCATTTCATGACTCTAATAATATATGTCAATTTTCTTTAGAGAAAATACATTATGATTTATGGGGGCCAGCCCCTGTTTCTTTTGTTCAAAATTATCAGTATTACGTTATTTTTATTGATGATTGCACAAGATATACTTGGTTATATCCTCTGAAGCACAAAAATGATTTTTTTGAATGCTTTTTAAAATTTCAAAAACTTGTTGAAAAATCAAATTGATAGAAAAATAATTTTTTTTTAAAGTCATGGAGGTGGTGAGTTTACCTCCACAACTTTTACTAACCATCTTGCTCTATGTGGCATAGCTCAACAATTGTCATGTCTAGGTACATCTGAACAGAATGGAATTGCATAAAAGAAGCATCAACGTACTGTGGCAACTGGACTATCTATGATTTTTCATGCAAATCAATCACTCAGGTTCGGGGTTGATGCTTTTCTTATGGCTACTTTTTTAAGAAACCGCCTCCCTTCATCTTCTCTCAATATGGAGACCCCATATTTCAAACATTTTGGCAAGCATAATGATTATAGTTTTTAAATTGGTTGTAAATGTTTTCCTTATTTAAGACATCATAGTCAAAATAAATTTTCAAAAAGAACTATTCCATGTGTCTTTATCAATATGTTGATCCCTTAACAAATAGAGTTTTTATATCAAGTCATGTAGTTTTTGATGGGCAAACTTTTCCTTACTTTAACATAGTTTCAACTGGTGATGAGATTTCACAGCTTACTGTCACAACCTTTCCGGACCAACAAGAGTGATTTCGCAAACCACACATTCACGAACCTCATGATAACTAGGCAAAAGAACCCATACGAGCCGTTCAAACAGAGGTTGCCTCAATAGGCTGTTGCAATAAGGAAGAGAACAACCCAACACTAGATGAGGATGTTCACTATCTTGCTGATGAAGACTTGAACAATGCACATATTGAACCTCCTCAAGAAGATCAGTTTTAATTTCATCATGCAACCATTAGTTCTGAATCCTAAGGATTGGAGAGTGACATATATGTGAACAACCCACAAATATTGCCCAAGAAACCGCCCCTACTTTCAACTAGTCGCTCAACTCGTGCCCGTCGACGGCCCGCATGCTTGAAAGATTATGTTTGCCCAACTACAAATTCATCTGCCCATGTGGGCTCAGCTCTTATCAATACATTAAATCAAGAGCCCAAGTCTCCCAAAACTGCTTTAAGGTTGCCTCATTTGTATGCCGCTAGAAAGAAAAGCTTGCTGCCCTCCACTCGAATAACACTTTGTATCAAAAAATAAAGTTATTTATGCCCTTAATTGCATATATTTTTGCTTTGTTCTTGATATTTTTATTTAATTTTGTTTATTTTTATATAATTTAGTTTTTATTTCATTGTTGTTAATTTGATTTTATTTTAATTGAATTTTATTATTGTTGTTGTTATTATTATTATTATTCTTGATCTCAATTGTGTAAATTAAATTAGGTGACGAGGGCTTAATTACAAAATTTGAGCTCAAATAGGGTCCAAAATACAAAGAAGGATCATAAAATCCAGTTTGGAACTGACCAATCGTGCGAGAAGATAAGGACCACAACCTCGGGATCAAAGTAGTCAGATCAGCTTCAGAAGGGCGTTGATGCGTGCGTGGAAGCCACCCCAACAGAGGCGCGCCCTAGCAGTAGAGCAGCAGCCTTAGCCCAGTCGTCACTCACTGTGTGTCCTCCTGCGTTGGCATACTTATTCCGCATGCACTTCAGTGCTTCATGCCTACTTCTGCTCCCATGCACCCTCAACTCTAACGAACCAAATCCCACAGCATGCGTAGCTCAGGCCCAACATCGAACTGAAATTCACCACGTGGCCAATGCATCAAATCCCTGCTTGCTGTTTCCTGTTATGCTGTTGTCATGGAGAAAAAGAAAAAAAGAGGAGAAAAATGAGGAAGCCTCCTTTCTTGAGGAGCACTCCTCATTTTCCTCTCTTAAAATCAATACCCAAATCCCCCACATCGTCCTTCCTACACCAACAATGTAGGTTCCGAATGGGTATATTGCATCAAATACAAGGAAGATAGCACAATCGATTGTTATAAGACTCGATTGGGTTTCACTTAAATTCCTGGGCTAGATTATGACAAAATTTTAGTCCCGTAATCAAACCCACAGCCATTCGCGTTATACTCTCAATAGTTGTCGTCTCAAAGGGACTATCAAGCAACTTGACATCAAGAATGCCTTTTCTATCAATCCGTCTTTCCCAAATCGTATTTGTTTATTGAATAAATCTCTTTATATTTTAAAACAAGCGCCCCGCACTTGCTTTAAAAGTTTGTATCCAAATACTTGTTTGCCTTTGGTTTTTCTTACAACAAAGCTGATTCCTCTTAGTTTGAAACAGCATAAAGACCCCACAATACATTATCATTGATTTGAAACAGCATAAAGATCCCGGCAGCCCGTTGGAAACCAATATGGCAATTTGCTCTGTATAATTAGACTTTCCTATCTCTCGAATTATTGAGACAAATTCTTCGGAGATCATTGGTTTTATTACCGTTGCACTTATTCTTAGGAAATTAATTGTTTTATTACTGTTGCACTCCTGAAGGTTCTATTTCATATTTGAACCACTACGAAGCACCTTGCTTTGTATGAAAAAAGTGAATAGAATTTTTATTCAAATTCATTGCTTTCTCTCTTCTACCAAAACTCTTTAAAACTTCAAAACCCAATTGACAGAAAACCCAAAATAAAAAAACCAAACTTCCAAGAATATATCTGATGCAGCATATAGAGATTAGTAGTTTGCTATTCAGATTATTATTAAGATTACCTATTCATATTATTATTAGGATTATTATTCAGATTATTATTAGTTTCTTATTTAGACTATTATTCTACTTTCCTACAAACACTATATAAAGGCTCATTGTAATTGTTTTGGAGTATCATTGATCAATAATAAGACTTATTCTTAATTATTAAACTTTGAGAGTTTGTCCTTGAATTTTCTTTCTTTGTTTCACTTTGAAACACTTCCACTACACCAAAATTGGTATCAGAGTAGGATTTTTACCTTCATCCGATGGCCGAGGATGGTTCTAGTGGGCAACAACCCTCGACAACGAATGGCGGTTCGAAAACCTCAAACAACGAGTTGAGGGAATGGACAAAACACTTCGAGATGTACAACAGACTGTTGCTGCCCTCGTACTCGAAGTCAGATGTAATACCGAGGTTCCACGACTGCCGGCATACGGCTACCTGCAATTCAGACGATGATCTAGTGGAAGATGTCTGACAACCTTTAGACTTGGGCGAACCTGAGCTCAATCTGCAATGGGCTATGGCGACTGGCAATGATCGGTGATGGGCTTGAGACAAACTAGAGCTTCGGCACAATCGCAACAGCGGCGGAGAAAGATATAAGGTAGGAAATTCAGCGAGGACCTCTCGTACTTGGGAAGGAATCTCAACATCAGTGCTAGTTTGTCCTTTAACCACCAATGCCACAATCAAAGTCGGCTCCTTAGCTTGCTGACAAAAGTCTGAACCTGCTATGTTGGTGAAAAGTGATTTGTCTTTCTTGGTAATTGGTTTGTTTGCATACAGTTGCGTCGACGGTACCAAAATAATTTTCTTTCCAAACCACCAAAAAACAAAAGTGTTATCACGTCCTTTGTAAGTAGCATCAACGTCGTAGTGCCAAGGTTGTCCCTATAGAATATAGCAAGCATCCATGTCTACAACGTCATATTCGATCTCATCTTTGTAATATTTTTCAATTGATAAAGGAACCTTGCAAACTTTGTGTACCTGAACTTCTGGGCCCTTTTTAATCCATGCAATTTTGTATGGAGATGGATGCTTCTTGGTCTTCAAGTTTAGTAACTTCACCAAAGCTTTAGAGACTATGTTTTCACTACTGCCACTATCGACAATCATGTTGCACACTTTGTTTTGAATTATGCATCGAGTTTGAAAAATTTTATGTCTTTGAGAATCATCTGGTTTCTTTGGAGCTAATAGAAGGCGTTGGATAAATATCTTCTTCAAAGTCCCGCTCTTCATTTTCACTGTCGTCTTCTACAAAATTAACTAAGCACCTATTCAAACAATTATTTGAAAGATGCCCTGTTTGATTACAACTGAAACACTTTCCAAGGTTGGGACATGCATATGGACCAGTATTCGAATGTTGTTTCGATGGGTTTCGATCTTGAGTGTTAGAAGGACTCAACGTGGAGTTGATTCGGTAATGGTGGTAGTAGATCATTTTTCAAAGATGGTACACTTCCTGCCGTGTAAGACGACTTCAGACGCTACTTATGTTGCTAACTTATGTTTTAGAGAAGTTGTTCGTTTACATGGTGTTCCTCATTCAATCACTTCTGATAGGGATGTCAAATTCCTAAGTCGTTTTTGGAAGACGTTATGGAAACTTTTCGATACTTCTTTGAAGTATAGCAACACAAGTCACCCCTAAACCGATGGGCAAACTGAGGTCGCCAATTGAACACTGGTAATATGATTCGTTTTGTTTGTGGAGATAAGCGAAAGCAATGGGATGCTACACTTCCACAGATTGAGTTTGCTTTCAACAGTATGCCGAACCGCTCGACCAAGAAGACTCCTTTTGAAGTCGTTTACACTAGTGCTCCACGACATACAATGGATTTGATTCGACTTCTTAATGCTATAGATGTTAATCTGAATGCAGAAGATTTTGCAGAAAGAGTTCAACGAATTCATCAAGAAGTTAAGAAAAACCTTGAGGAAGCTAATTTACGTTATAAATCTGCTGTAGATAAGCATAAGCGAGAAAAAATCATTGAAGAGGGCGACTTAGTCATGGTACATTTGCGCAAGAATCGTTTTCCTGCAGGCACTTACAATAAACTATAAAACAAGAAAATTGGACCTTTTCAAACTCTGAAGAAAATTAGAGATAACGCTTATAAAATAGATTTTCCTCCTGATATAAATATCTCCAACACTTTCAACGTTGCTGACATCTTTGAGTATTTTCCACCAGATGAGTTTTCTTTGCACCCACAAAACTCGAGGACGAGTTTTCTTCACGAGGAAAGGATTGATGCAGCACATAGAGATTAATAGTTTCCTATTCAGATTATTATTAGGATTACCTATTCATATTATTATTAGGATTATTATTCAGATTATTATTAGTTTCCTATTTAGACTAATATTTTACTTGAAATTTAGACTATTATTCTACTTTCCTACAAACACTATATAAAGGCTCATTATTATTGTTTTGGAGTATCATTGATCAATAATTATACTTATTCCTAATTATAAAACTTTGTGAGTTTGTCCTTGAGTTTTCTTTCCTTGTTTCACTTTGAAACATTTCCGTTGCACCAATATCTCAAAAGCACTAAATGAAGTTTCTAAAAGTTATGCACCAACATAGCCACCAAAAAAAAAAAAAAAAAACCCTTACAAAGCAACATATAAAAGAGGCTGAAAGAGGAGCAAACGGCAAAGTCAGAGTGAGACAGGGTACGGATGCCAGTAGTGGTGGGCCAAAAAAGGACACCGACAATGGTGTCGGCAAGGGTCGAGTAAAACAAGGCGGGATGGGGTAAGATAAGGGATAAGTATAGGGTTTTCTTCTAGTTTAGCTTCATATTTTTCAAGTGGTTTAGTTTCAAATTATTTGTTGTAGTTTTTCCCTTTAAAGTTTCATATATAGTTTCTTTAGTTTTTGATTTTAAGGTTAATTTTGGTCATTTTTGAAATCAAAATTGAGTGTTGACTAAGTAAAGATATTAATTTGTTTATTGAATGTAATCCGAACGTATAGATTTGATGAGGGTGCATCTTTTAAATAAACCTAAAATACATCATATAAAAAAATAAACAACCTTTAAATACATGAATAGGAAGGCTACTTAGGTAACTTTGTGCTCACTTCATTGCTATCATCTTAATAAAAGCTATAGGGCTTGTTCGCTTGATTTTCACATTTTCTTTTGGTAAGACTAAAAGAGTCTTTCCCCTAAGGCCTACCCGCCAATATAAATAAATGTGGCACATGCGCTTGTGTGCACAAGCGCAGCTACATATAGCTCTCATCATCTCATGTATATGTGAAAATTAACAATGATAATATTAAAATTAAAATAATGTAATTCCAAAACTAGAAACGTTGAGTCCCCGAGAGGAAGTGAATTGGGACCCCTAAATTTTATATCTATATTCGCACAATCCTGCTTCACCAAGATATCATTAGTGTTCAAAAGAACCAAACCAAAACAAATGATAGTAGTAGTAATGATAACAACAATAATATTAACAATATAAAACAAAGTATCTTGGAATTAAAAACCAAAACAAGGGGGAAAAAAAAAAAGTTAAGTTTCCGCCCAAAAAATAGAGGTGGGGAATAGATAAAAAGAAGGCAAACAGCTAGCCCACAATCAAAAGTGGAACGAAATCAAAATGGAAGAATGGGAAATAGAATCCGATTAAAGTGGTCAAACTTTTACAGCCTCTCTGCGGAGACATTGTCTCTCGACATTCTTGCTTATTTACTTTCCTTAGGCACACATATTGCATTTGGCATGTGTCCTTTGTCCTTTATATAAAAACTTCACTCTTACAAAAAATAAAAATAAAAAAATAAAAAATAAAAAATAAAAAATCAGCCTAATATATAGTCTATTTTTAAGACTAAAATCTTTTTTTTTTTTTTGTGAATAACAAGGTTTTGACCTATGTGTTAAATAAAAGTTCTTGTATGCTTTTCAAAGGACTACAAAAGGAGAATAAAAACTAGCAAAAATATGACTAGAAAACAAAATATCTAGAGAAGAAATCAAGAAATTTCATGTCTTCTTTCCATGGAGACTAAAAAGAAAAACTAATAAAAAGAAAAGCTAGATTAAGTTATAAAGAAAAATTGGGAGAGCCCAAGAATGCCTAGTACTTGATGACAAATATTTATTTATCTCTCTCTACATATATACACGCTATTAATATATATTATGTAGTTGCTCTCCAATATATGTCATCATCCCCCATTTAACAATGAAAGCAGCAGGCTCCCAATCATCGCCTCCACCCTATAGGAAACACCCATAATGGCACCCAACAACACTGTTAACCCATAATATCTATATATATATATATATAGACACACACACGCACATTTATATATTTATATATCAATCTTCATCACTCATTTAACCCACCATAACATATATACCACACCATCTTTCTTTTTTTTTCTTTCCTCTTTTTTTCCCCTACCTTCCATGATGGATCCTAATTCAGGCACCACAAATTCAGTTAGTGGGTTTTACAATCTCCTCACTCGTGAGCTCAACAATCTGGACCAAACTTTGCTCTCCCACCACAACTTCATGTCCATTCAGTTCCTTCAACAGGTTCTTTCTTCTCTCCAATCCTTCAATTCCCAACTGACCGTTTTGGTTCAGAAGCTTCACTTGCCCACAGGGGAGAAATGGCTAGATGAGTACATGGATGAAACCTCTAGACTCTGGGAGGCCTGCCATGTCCTCAAATCCGGAGTCTACGCCGTAGAAAATTATGTTGCCGGCGGCGCTAATATAGTCTCCTCTCTCGATAATTACCAGTTCCTTTTGAATCCTGCCATGTGTCGCCAGGTTAGTATAATAAGGGCCAGTTTGGTATTGTTGTAGCTTTTAAAATAATTGTTATTATTACCATACTGATATAGTACATGTTGCATCAAATCATGTCATGATCAAAACTCGACATCATCATCTGTTGAAAATGCTAAACATTTCAGAAGCATTTACTAATATTGATTATAAATATATTATATATATACTACAAAGTATGTCTTATATTTAGAACAATAGCAAAATTTTATCAGTACATGTGTCTCATATATGGTGAATCTTCGTTGTTAGGTTATCCGGGCAATAAGTATTTTCCAAAGGGAGACTGTAGGGTTAGAAGAGAACAATAGGGTTTTGATGGAAACAAGAATTCAGCAATTGTCACTTTGGGATCTTAATAACGGAAATAAGGTTCCGTTCATAATGGATTCCACCAAATTGAATGGGTTCAGTGGTTTTCGAGGTGTTCTTCATGCAATGAGGAAAGTTAGCTCATTCCTGTTGCTGATTCTCTTCAATGGGCTTGTCTTTTGTCTACCTGATCAAGCCTCAAGTACTTTCCATCATCACCAGGGAGATTATGAAGAGAATGTGGTGTTGGGTTCTGCCGGATTTATGGTTTCAATGGCTAGATTGAGACAAAGAGTTGCAAACGAGATGGGGCGGTTTGATGGGCAGTATGGAATTCTTGTTTACGAGCTGCGGAAATCGAAAACCGCCTTGGAAGAGGTGAAAGTGGTGCTGGAAAGGACGGTGGAGTTTGAAGAATCACAAGATGCAGTTAATTATGGTGGTCATGATCATGATTGTGATGTGAAATATCAGATTGAGAAGTTGAGAGAAGGGTTTGGATTGCTCAGAAGTGGGGTTGAGACTATAATTGGACAGCTTGATGATTTCTTTGATGAAATAGTTGAAGGAAGAAAAAAGCTTTTAGACATGTGCTCTTCTCATAGTTAGACAGTTTGGTACATAATGCAGCTAAGCCCTAGTTAGAGAAAAAGGAAAAGAGAACAAAAGAAAACATATTTATGAAATTAGACGTTAAAGGGAGAGAAGAAAAGAGGCTGAAAAAAGGTAATTGTTGAATGGGCACATGAATGTCATGTCCTGTTTCTTTTTCTTTTTCTTTTTTTGTTTTCGTTAATTTTGTTAATATGTTTCTTGCTTTTTCTATATTTCCTTTTGACTTTTGATCTCTTAACTTTGCAGTCATGTATAGTAGTTTTTTCTTTTTCATTTGGAATGTTATACAAAAGGATTGTTTACTTTTTTATACCATATTTTGCTTTTATTCATGAATTATACCATTTTTTTCAGTAATTGAATCTTCATTCAACTAAAAAAGTAATACAAATGAAAATTTAAATTAGCCCCCCAATAGGCATCAAAGATCTCAGATACTAACCGGATCTAGTAGTTTACAACTATGGCTAACTGATGTTGTTGAGACCCAAAGAGGAAAACCCGTTCGACACTAATTACAGAGCACATTATCAACACAACATCAAGTTCCACAACAATCGATGGACAAAACTAATCGACCAAAACCAATTCCAACCAAGTGAGGGCACTTATGATCTGGCCTAGATACAAGGCTAGCCACAAAACCTACACACCCAGCCACAAGATCCACCTCCATTCTCGCCGGCATAGCAATTTGCTGGCCACCTATCTGACTCACCCTTTGTTGCCCTGGTGCTCCTCCACTCTTTGTCCAAACTCTACACTACCTCCTCCTCTCACAAGACCAAGCTCCAGCGGCCTGCCTGGAGGCGGCACTAGGCTTTGGACCCTGATGGGGAGGGGGCGGCGCCACACTCCCTCATAGAAACCCTCTTTATAGTGAAAACCTAGCAGAGCAGTTTAAGAGCTTTATCAGTAATTTTTGTCAACAAATGAAGTATACCATTTGATTTGTAGTGTGGTATTTTTTATATCTTTAAATTAAATTTAATGTATAAATATTTTCTCTTTTTTCAATCAATACTTAATTTTGACTAGAGAAAAGTTTTGTAATATCAAAAATACCTTGAGCAAGTAAAAGAAAAAAAGAAAAAAAAAAAAAGCAGCAGGAGGAGGAGGAGGAGGAAGAATGCTTTTGACACAAAACCACAATGAAAACATCAATCTTCCATTTTTTAAAACAAAAATTCGATTTCTATTATAGAAGAATGAGAAATAATTCACACGATGCTTCATTATTATACATTCCAATTTTCCTCAATCTTACTGCTTCACCTTTCCAATTTTGTGTTACATTGCACAAATCGACAGCGAATTTCTTTCAGTTTAAGGAAATGAAAATGAGCGCAGAAAACTCCCATTTTTCTGAGGCATTACGAATGGAAATCATCATGATAGCAGCAGAAAAGCAGAAGCAAACCATATCTCAATCCATAAAAGTTGAAGCTCAAATAAAATTGAGGTAAAATTGTAAACGAGGAAAAAAAAAAGGAAGAAAATATTACACATATACAATGGAGGGGTAGCCAGTTTTTCCTCTTAATGGATATTTTAGTCATTTTCTTAATCAAAATTATTTGGTGAGGGAGAAATGATACACTGAATGTAATTTGACGGTATAAAAAATACATTACTTCAAAATATAGGGTATGTTTTTTGAATTATAAAAATAAAACACACTGTGCAAAAAATAAATAACCCCACAATAGTACTGGTGAAAGCTTTTAAGGGAGCATTTTCTGGGAATTCCAAAAGGGGAAAAATTCCACAGGAGAAAAGAATATGATTCTTTCTCTGAAGATAAAGCAGTATATTATTACTATTCAAGGATAAGAAATAAGAAGAATATGGAAACAATCCAAATAGCTTCAATGAAAAGCAACTTTAATTTTTTAATTTTTAATTTTTATTTTTTCCCAATAGGACAGATTCTTCTCTTTAAAGAATGGAAAAGATAGTAGAGGATACGTGGAAATTGATGCTTCTTGGCTTGTCCAACGAGTGCTGAAGCCACTCAGAAATTTTGAAGCGTGTTTAAACTAACGTGTATGGAATTAAAATTTATTTTGGTTTTTTAAAAAAAATTATAAATCTCTTTCAATATAGTTATTAACATGGTAATTTGAAACAAAGGCTTGTCCTAAAATCTCAATGTTATAATAAAAATAGTAGAAAAATTAACTTCTTTAGGAGTATATGAGTTGTTTATTTCCCAAAAAAAGAAACAAATAAATAAATAAATACACTTTGACTATGTAGATATAGCCAGTTCAAAGTAAATATAAATAATTCTAGAACATGCAAATTGTTTGCATAGATCTATGTAAATAAAAATTGTAATGATCGCCATTCGTGAATATTGTTCAAATTTTGTCCAAATATTTAGCTCTGCATATATACAGCTAGCTATTAGCTAAAATATCAATTGTCTTAATTTTTTATTTTTTATTTTTATGTTTTGATGAGTGAAAGTAATTGGTTGTTGATTTCAGGCAAAGAAAACAGGAAATATCCTCCTCCTGTCAAGTTAAAAAGAATGATTACATAACAAAAGTAGATTATGCTACCTGCCAACAAGACAATGTGAAGAACATGAGACAATGACACATTTCTTAATTAATAAGCTAAGAAAATCATTTTTTTTCCTTTTGTTTTGTAACTTTTTTCCGGCAAAAAAAAAAAAAAAAAGTTGAGGAACAAAAGAAAACCGATTCTATTTTTTTCTTTTTTTCTTTTTTGTCATTCCGATCCTTAAACTTCCTTCTTTTTCAATCTGTAGTTCAAAAAAATCTTGTTGCAAATTTGATAAAAATCATAAATAGATTCTTCTTGACTCGTGATTTTAGACATGTGCCAAACCACCCATAAACAAAAGTAAGCGGCCGACTCATCTAAACTTTTTTTTCTTTTATTTTTGTAGTTAAAATGTTATAAAATTTGTTTTCCGCAACTAATATTTCTAGCTTCGTCTCTGATTTTAAACCTCTGTATCGCTTCCATATAGCTTTCAAGCCAAGAATAGAAGTTCTCTTGCACTGGGCACTAGGAGCTCGGCAAAACCTTTGCTTTTCTTGTAATATATTCAAGATTTTTATGTCAATGAATGCCTTACCTACGAATGTAAATCACTCAATGAAAATAGTGGGTACGAATTATTGTTTATAACAAAATAATTGAGCAATTTTTCCTTTTTTCTTTCGTTCTTTTTTTTTTTTAACCTTCTTTTGTGGCTTCTTCTAAAAGTACTAATTCTGTTTAAGATGTCGTTTAGACAGTGTTTTCTGAAATTCCCTTATAGTTATTAATGTTTTTGTTGAATATAAAAAAGACCTTATGCTTACATTACTATATATTATGTTTTATTACTTCAACTGGGCAGTGCCTTTTGCATTTATTATTGACTTTATGACCTATGATTTACACTAACATTTTACACTAATGGGAAGCATCCAAAAACTGAAAGCACAGCACTAATTAGAAGGATCTGTCCTTTTCAATCTATATGCACAAGTCCTTTATGAAGAATATGAATCAAAAATTCATCCACAACACTAATCTATTTGCACTAATCTTTTCCCCAGTATTTTCTTTTCTTTTCTTTTTTAAGCATAACTTATGATAGGGCAGATATTTTGGCTCTATTGATAGGTTCAGTTAATTTAACTATTACAGTAACTTTTCAACAATTTAATTTATAACTAAAGAGAGTTATGTACCGTACACCTATAAGTTTTATCATAATATTATACCGTTAAAAAGTTTAGTACAACAATTAACATTACTAAATCTACTGATAAGATTAAAATGCATGTCTTATCCTAAAAGCTTCCTTTTTTATTTTTGGTTTACCTGGTATATATGGTCATTGTGAAGAGATTTTGCAGCTTTGCAATTGTGGAAACATATCCAATCTTTCATGCATATTTTTATTTCATAGAGATTCTTAAGAGTTGGGATAGTAAATGACTAATCATTTCGGTTGTGAAACAATGATGGAAAAAGTGGGCTAATAGGACAATGAGAGAGTGCTCAAGAGATTCCTGGGTTTACTTTTCTTTTGTCCATCTGAAGTATACTTTTGTGTAGTTCTTGCTTGGTTTTAAATGAAAGCATTGGAATAGAGAGAGAGAGAGAGAGAGGGAGGAGAAATGCTAATCTTCTATGATGAAAAAGTTGCTTAAAGTCTATGTCTAAACACCATTCCACTGACATGTTTCCTGTTCCTATGATTCCTCTCCTCCAATCTCTTTCCTTTTTGTCTATTTTGCCCTTCTCTCCTCTTGTCTCTTAGCAATGCTAATAATAACTGAACTCATGCTTTGGCTACTTCTATCCATGCTCCACTCTTGTTCTGTTCTCAATGCAATCATGAGCCATGTTCTCCTTTGCCCTGTGCTCAGAAGCACCACCAAAATTTTTTAAAAAAAAAAAAAAAAGCTAAAAGCACTTGTATGCAGTAGCATTCTTTTAAAAAATAAAATAAAATACAATATAAAAAAAATAAAAATTGGTGAGTGCATTCTAAATTAAGAAGATGCACACCAATACTGGCCTCAATACACAAACGCATTTAATCCTAATAACAAATTGGTTTCCATCAATACAACATACTGACAAGCAATGGGTAAAAACCGTGCACCTAATTCCCTCGACAGGGAGACGCAAAGGCACACCACACATCGAGCTCTTCAGTGCACAAACAATGGATAACTCCAATTGGTTGGAACTAAGTGGCCTCTTAGGCCGAGGATGCTTAAAGCACTAAAGTGCAGATAAACAACATTACACTGGTGCAACGAAGATCTCGTCACATTTATTAAACAAGTAAACAAATGAAAGTATCACCACAGCCCAGAGAAGAGAAACACAACCACCACCAACGGACCTCCTCCTTCCGTCAATTATTGTTGTGATTGGACGATCAACAAGACCCACTCCTCTCTCCCAATCCGACAACCGGACTCATGATCTCAGCACGGCAAAACACCCCTAGCCATAGTTTTGTCCCTCCAGCATTGGTTTCCTCTAATATCCACCTCAATTTGTCGCAGCCACCAACCTTCGACCAAGCAAAGCACTTTGTCAGCCAGTAAAGACCTCCATCCCCCAATCTTAGTGCTTTGAGGCTGAACAACGCCGGCCACACCCAATGTTCGCCTGCTCCAACCTTTAGTGCATAGAGGCCAGTCTCCCCCATTTTCAAGCCTCCCTTTCCCACCCAACGCTCCTCCATCCGTAGAAGCCTTCAATGCAAGAGAGACAAAAAACGAAGCTAATGGCCGCACCAATTCCTCCACTAAGTCGGAGATCTGGCGACCAGCTCTAGGCCAGGACCAAATTCCAGCTTTTCAAGGGAGAAAAGGGGCGGTGTTGCAAAAAGAGACAAAACCCTAGTAGAATAATGAGGGGGGGGAGGGAGAGGGAGGATGAAACCCTTGCATTTTTGCATTCTTCTAATTTTTACTGGCCAAAGAAACAAGTATCGGCTTTCTTCTTTGAAAAGTAAGAAATTACAAGCCTTCTCAATGCAAAAGTTGAATAAAGAGAGCAACGGAATTAGAGAAAAAAATTGATGATGAACGATGTGATATACCCCTTCAAGCTTATGAGAAGTAAATCAACAACGCTGGAGTCACCAACTTCTGAAGATATTGTATAAGTTTTTTTTTTTTTTTTTTAAATTTTTTTCCGAAGCTTTTTTGAGAAAGAGACATATTTTCAGGGATTGAACAACACGGTTTGCACCTATAGCCGTTTTGCTGTCTGCAGCTACACTTGAATTAACAAATTGATTGAAATTGCGAGCGTGGCCAATCGCTCAAGACTCTAGACATCGATTCTGAAAGAACAAACCTTCTAACCCAAAGAACAGCAAAAGTTTCATCAATAGCGGGCAACCGAAGACCCAAAATCAGGTCAAATTTTAGATTTTTCAACTTACATTGTTTTTAGGGCAACTTCATTAGTTTTCAATAGCTCATATAATTCAACGAAAATGTTGGGAAAGTACTGATCAAAGCCTTCATTACTGAAACTCCCAGTCAAGTTTGAATTTCATGAAGATATCTCAAGACGAACATGATCGGCTGCTGTACACTATAATAATCTTTATTTTGCAAGAATAAAGAACAATGTACTGGGATCAAAAGAGTATTGACCAAACATTGCATTTACTGTACCAACCTTCAGAACGAACCCAGAGGTCCAATCTTGAATGTGATATTAAAATTGTAGAATATGGACTTTGCTCCCTGCACTGGCACCGACCACCGTAATTTACCTTTCTGCCAAAGCCACAATGCCGACTCCAAACTCCTGAATCCACCTCAAGTACCAAACAGCACGTCGACCAACAAACAATTTAGACTACGTAATCAAGAGGATGGCAACCAAAAGAAAGCCAAACGTGACCATGGAGAAGACAGCCACGAAGTTCAGGACAACAGCAGAATAACATTAGAAAGTTGACATTCACAACAGAGATGTTTCTGGAACAAAAGATTGCGATCCTTCAGCAATGCAGCTCCTAAGCCAAGTCAAATTTCAAATCCTGGCATTGCAAACTGGCTTGCAAACGACTCAACTCGAGTCCGAAGCTCTATAATATCTTTGTTGTTGTCCAGAGCCTTCAGCAGCAGCTTTTGTGACTTACCGTGCTCTCTCAGTACCATACTAGCTATATGTGCAGCTTTGAGGAGAAACTCGGCAATTGCCTCAAAATCAGACTCCAGACAACCTCTAGATGTCATAGCAGGGGTACCTAAGGAGATTGCACAAAAAATTATGGCATTACAAAAACCACTTTTACCAAATAAAACATCAAAATCTGCATTTAATATTTATGAACGACAAAGAAACTCAAGAATTAGTTACCCAGAGATTATATGAGGACCGTCTCCTGAAAGATAATCCAAACTTGCAATTTGCAAAATAAAATATCACTCACCAATCCTTACTCCACCAGGGGTAATAGTTCCATTGTCACCGAAAATTGCAATTTTATTGAGCGTGATGTGACACATTTCACAGACCTTTTCATAGTTCTTACCTATCAAAAAAAGTTCAAAAAGACAGAACTATAAGTTGTAATAATGCATAAAGATCAATCCGGGGCTGGGGGGGCGAGAGATAGAGAGAGAGAGAGAGAGAGAGAGAGAGAGGGAGAGACGAGAGAGAGTTTAAAGGCCTGAGTACACAGGGAAACAAAGATATCAAGATAGAGAACGGATTTGTAGACAATCAAAGGGACTCTCCCCATTTTTATATACAGTGTTTATTTAAGCATTTAAACCACGATAGGTCACTAGGGATTAAACAATGGGCTCTGTGCTTAAATGAAGGTTATTAATATTTATTAGTTATTTCATAAGAGACCACAAAAAAATGGAACTACACAAATGACATTCTACAATTTCAGCAAACAATACGACCAAAAGAGAGGAGAAAAGATGAACAGAGATAACATTAATAGAATTGAAAAAATAAAAAGATGAGCCATTAATAATCACAATACCACAGTTCATGTTCATCTTGTATCATTCTATTTATTTCAATAAAGTTTTGTTCTTATCCAAAAAGAGAGAAAAACAATCACAACAAATGAACACCCAATATCACCTCTTTATTTTCTCTGTGGCATTCAAATATACACTCACGCAAAAAGCAATTTGATTGCCCAAATGTTTATAAGGGGGGAAAAGGAAATCATTTCAACACAAAAGAGAGAGAGATAGATAGAGAGAGAGTAAAAACACAGGCATTACAAATGGCCCATGATAAAGAAAGCTATTTTTAAGTATTACAAAGTTCCCACAGTACGCCATAAAATCAATACCATCATTTGGTACATCCAAGCTAAAGCATGTCTGTAAAGACCCATCTATACAAACAATGACCTGTGGAGTGCCCATGAAGACAGTTCAATTAGAAAATGGATAGAAGGGGTTCCAGTAGGTTTTCTTAACTTCATGATTCACCAAAAAAGATATGCGAATCAAATAAAATCCTCCTATTTCATAATGGTTGACGGAAATCAAAGAATGACAAGATCTACAAGGGAAATTACTAAAGCGGTGCAACAATTTCTAAAAATTCCCTGGTCCCAAACTATTGAAACAAAATACATTGAATTATGAGCAGATCAAGATAAGCATTATGCAGAAGGCGAGGCTTAAATGTGGAGTTCTAATGGGATCCAATGAATTAGAATTGGTATGATCGCACCCCAAAAAAGCCTATATTTGTGGGGGCAAGGCTTATTCCAGAAGGCAATCTCTGATGTTGAGCAGCCATAAATATATACATGTGTGTGTATATATATATGTATATTTATGCATATATCATGAAAAAGCCCTGAAAAAAACAACTAGACAAGACCCACTCCAATGGTAGTAAAAATAGAATACCAAGAAACGGGAGGTTCGACTAAATACAATTCAAAAGAAATGTGAAAATCGTCTACACCATTTTTATTAACTTCAAACAGTCCAAACCAATTGCACAACAAAGTAAAAATGGTACACACACACACACACACACACACACACACATATGTATGTATATAAACTCGGTAAATTAAGCAAATAAAATGAAACAAGCAGGCAAGAACAAATATTATCTATTAAAAAAATAAAATAAAACAAAAAGAAAATGAAAAAAGGACTAAAACAAATGTAGCTAAAAAAAAAAAAAAAGCCAACCAATCTGGTTGCCCTATCCAAGACCAAACATCTTCTATATGGGGATGTTTACAAAATCACAAAGGTTTCACCCATTGGGATGTGTATTTTTCAAAGGGACAGGACAAATGGAGTTCCCGGATTTCTTTTGTCAGCAAACTGTACATCACAATTTGTGCAATGCATTGAACTGAACAGACTTAAAGATGTTTTCAAGTAACAAGCATTACCATACTTATTGTGGCCGACATAGAGAAGCACCAAATTAGAGACGTTAAATGGTATCTGCATGAATACAAACTGGAAGCCTTTTCTTGTTTCATTGACTGCTGAATTATACAAAGGTCTGCTCTTTTTTTTTTTTCTTTTTTTTCTTTTTTTTCCATTTCACGAACATGACAATGACCATATGAGCCTCTGTTTAGGTTGGTAAACAGACTCGGGAGTCGGGACCAAAGAAATGCATGCTGGGGCACTTCAGCACCACATCTTATCACTGTACTTTCTTTAAATGATACAAAGGAGCATTCTTCTGAACTAGATTGTTTTTTTTATTGCATCTGTAGGTAGCATAGGAATTTATCTTGCTTAGATTAATGGCCGAACAACTGGTTTGGCTCCGTGTACACATGTTTGTGAAAGAAGTTAAATTTTCAACCAAAAATGATCTCCTAGGTACATATAACAAGGACATACTTAAGTTGAGCATGCACTTGGTTAAACAACTTGGAAGAATGATACAAATAAACTTCAAGGTAAGGATACCTCGCAAAGTTTTAATCCCTCAGCAACTGAGTACATATTATCTAAGGTGTGCACAACAACCCTATAAGAGATGAACTTTCAATAACAAACAAGGTCACATAAGAGTCACAAAACAGGTAGAATAAAAAGCTTTCCATACTAAGATGACCTGAATTGAATTCCATTCCTTTGATTTTCTCAACTTGAATTTTAAAAGGTAGCAGGATAAGTATTATAAATCAAACACATACATCATGTTCAACAATCACGATATGAGTTATTTTAACATAAAAAGCTGCCTGAATTTGGATACTCAAACAGCTAAGAGTAAGAAGCATGCACATGGCACACAGAAAAAATTCTCAAGCCTTAGTATACATAAATGGAAATGGAACTACAAGTTTTTGACATTGGGTCAAACCAATGTTAACAGCTCTTATCTCTTGCTCGTGTTTTGTTTATGCTTGCAGCCTATATGTGTGTAAAAGAAAGTTCACCTATTTAAACAAATTCTCATTCGCAATTTAAAAGGAAAAAAATATACAACCATCAATAGAAACAGACAATATGCTTCACGTTTCCCAGCTCACAACTCAAAATCTAAAAGAAACTGACCCAAGAAAAAATCACGAGACCAAAGTTACAGCACTTTCAAGAAGTGCATAAAATTGGAACAGAATGAAGATTAAGCTGAATTTTTCTATAAAAATCAAAAGGAAATGCTTAAATGAAAGATAATATTGTACCTGTTAATCCTAAAGGCCTAAGGTCCCAAAGTAGCAAATGGTTGTCTGTTCCTCCAGTCACCAGCTTGCATTTTCTTCTCAATAAAGCAGATGCTAGTGCCTGGGCATTTCTCTTCACCTGGTGCATATATGCCTTGTACTCAGGAGTAGCCACTTGTTTCAGAGCAATGGCAAGAGCAGCAATGTGGTTATTGTGAGGTCCACCTTGCAGAGCTGGAAAAACAGCAAAATTTATCTTCTCCTCGTAGTCATAGTTGTCACTTTCATCTCCTAAAACCGCCCCCTTTTTCCTTGGCTTAGCCCCCTTCCTATAGAAAATTATGCCTCCCCTGGGACCTCTAAGACTTTTATGAGTAGTTGAAGTTACTACGTCACAATAATCGAAAGGATTCTCACATGCCTGTAACAAAGTAGATCAAACGTGACTAACAAAATATCAGATTGGAAAGGTGGCAACTTGCTAGTTTGGTAGCTGACAACAATGGGCTTCAAATTTCCAAATTAAATTACATAATAAAACTTAAAACATAATAAAGTTCGGTTTTTCACAATACTGAGCGCCATTAAGAAGATCAAGCAAACAAAAATAATAGCAAATTGCTACAAGTATATATCTTCCCGCAGATTTCCAATCAAATCGATTAAATCCAGCAAAATGCATGATGCAACTTATTGAGTTATGGTAGAAGTCCTTACTGCACCCTAAAATTCACAAACGAGTAAAATCATGCAGAAAACAATCAGCTAATCCAAGGTAGATGTAAAATCTTACAGCATAAGCACACAACATCCAATGTGAATTGATGTTAAGAGCTGGAGAAAACAAGTGTTTTAGCCATAATGGGGTTGTTCATTCTTGTATTAATATTGTGCAGAAAATATTCAAATTCATAGATGAGAAGCAATAACATACTGCTAAAGGCATTGTGTATAAAGCAAGGTATATAAACTGGGTGATTGGTCCAAACCGCCGACAACTCATCTAGATTCTAGGGTGAGAAAAATCCTGCAATACACCATATACACTTTCTATCAATTCTCCACCACAAACGAATCAACTTAACGCACTGTCATATAACTTATCAACCAATAACATGAGAACGAATTTCGCTTTTGGGTTATCTTGATCTTGAAAAATGCTTCGTTTTTCACGTGACGTGCCCTTTATCTCTTTTTTTTTTTTTTTTTTTTTTTTTTTTGGGGGGGGGGGGGGGGGGTAGGTATGTGCCCCATATCCTAGATATTGCATAAGTAGCTAATACAATTTCATCGGAAATTCTTTTTCCAAGGACAGTAAACTAGAGATTAAGATGGACCCACAACAAAATGTAATAGAGAATTCCCTGATAATGAATGTAACTGTTTCACTGATACTTCTCTTCTATAACTAACATAGTCGAATGGCATTGGTTTTTTTTTTTCTTTTTTTTTTTTTTTTTTTTGAAACTAGAGCCTTCCTCTCAGATGGCATTTGTTTATAAATGCAATAATCCACACATTGCCATTATAACCTCCAAGCAATATCCATGATGCATGGAATCAAATATGATATTTATAAACTCTCAAAACAATAGGAATGAACTAGCAAAATACATACCTTGGCTGCAACAAAGCCACTGATTTGAGCCATATCACACATCAGAACTGCTCCGCACTTAGCCGCAATCATCCTAAACCTTGCGTAATCCCATTCACGAGGATAGGAGCTCCCCCCACAAATAAGTATCTTCGGACGAAAATCAAGCGCCCTCTCTTCAAGCTTCTCATAGTCAATAAGGCCAGTTAAAGGATTCACCTTATAAGGCAAACTCTCAAAGAAAATCGATGCACCGGAAACTTTCCTCCCATTTGGAGTATAGTATCCATGGCTGGTGTTCCCTCCTGAGGGGGTATCCAATCCCATTATACGATCACCAGGCAGCAGCAACCCTGTGTACACTGCGAAATTAGCAGAGGTACAAGAGTAAGGCTGCACATTCACTCCCCAATTTTCCGGATCAAGATTGAATGCGACCAACGCGCGTTCACGACAGAGGGTTTCAATCTCGTCAATATACTGATTCCCACAGTAGTACCGTGCGCCTGGCATTCCCTCCGAATATTTGTTGGTCAAATGGCTTCCTAGGGCTTCCATTACCGCCCTACAAACAAAATTCTCCGAGGCAATGAGCTCAATTCCCATGAATTGCCTCTTCTTCTCCTTCTCCATGATCTCAAACACATCATGATCGGCAACCCGAAGCGGCTGGTCGCCCCACATCCGGACCGCAGCCCTCCTCACCTCAAGATCAGGACCAAAGGAGACCCGCTTAGGAAAAGCAACGTTACTCGACAAAGACGACGATTCGCTATTGTCCCTTCTCCGCTTCAAGCACATGGAGTGCCCCAAAATCCTAAACTCCTCTACCTCCCTATCCTCCTCGTCGTCATCGACGAGTTCATTCCTCTCCGAATTTCCGTTCTCCGCCCTCGGACAATGCTCCGCCTGTGGCTCCAGCAACTGGAGGGGGACTGGCGCAACCGGGTAGTCGTCGCGCAGGCTTGAGTCGAGCTGGAGAGAGATCGAATCGTCGGCTATTTGCGTTTTCCTCGGCGACGAGGCGTGCGATGAAAACCCTAGCGAGAGGGTGGATTGCGGGTGGGTTAAGTCCATGGGCGAGCAGCAAAAATCAAACCCTAACACCTTTTATATATATATATATATAATATGATGAATAAAAGTATGGAATTAGCGCTGAGAACAGCAGTAACAGCAACAGAAACAACGACAAGGGAGCTTAAAGAAGGAGCAGTAGCAGTGTTTGAAGAAATTGGAGTTGGGAGAAGGCGAAGAGGAAGCTTCCATGGAAGGGACCATATGAGTTGGAAGCCCTAACCCTAAATCTGCTCTGCGTCACGGCAGATATAGAGGGATGAAAAGACGACGTTGGATTTTCTATAAATGATTTTTTGATTGAGAGGAGAGAGACGCCGTCTTTATTATTATTAGCTGCCTCTGGTTGCCATTTTGTTACTTTTGGCCGTGGGAATTAGGAAATGAGAATCTCCATCAGCTGCTAGTGCCATGTATGTTTCTGGGCTCAATTGTCAGCCAGGCCGCAAAACAAAGGGTTGTTGGGCTCAGTACCACCTAGAACCCAGAGCCCGTGTGAAAAATGAATTGGAATCAAAAGTTTCAGTTCAAAATACAGAAATTACACATAATAAATGTCTCCTTAAGTGAATAAGTTTTTAAAACCGCATTCTTTTTGTCTTTTCATAACTACTCTTTTTTATTCTATTAATAATAATTACGAATTCACTATTTTGCCTATTGTTTCATCTAATCACCTAAATAATAAATCAAACACTATATCGTTTCAAAAAGAAAAAAAAAAACATCAAGCCTCATATCAAATCTCTCTCCCCCCTCTTTATACACCCCATTCTCCCTCCACTCTATCTCTCCCCATTCTCCCTCCTTCTCCTCCCTCCTTCCTCTGTCTTCCCTCCCTCTGCATCCCTCCCTCTCCTCTCTCTACAACCGTGATGAACGAAAGCCATGTTCGCGATTGTCGTTGGCACACATCGTCTCTTCCCACGTCATTCTTGATCGAGCCACACTAGATCATCTTCTAGAGCCATCGCATGGTCAAATCGCTTACGTGTGTTTGTGTTTATCTTCGTCAGATGCGCTGGAGAACGTTATGGTCCGATCTGCACCAGATCTAACCTTGCACCAAATTCACACCAGATCCTATTAGAATTTAACATAAAATGTAATGGAAAATAGATCAGTTGACAAACAAAATTTGTCAAAAATTTGTTTAGCAGAATAGGTATATAATTTTAATCCAACTTTGAAAACATATGAGAATTGTTTTTAAACCTTTTAAAGACCTATCAGGGTGTACTAGCTTTCCTCTTTGACACTTTAGTCTTCAAAACCAAGCCTCCACACTAAAGAAACGACGAATGGGCATCAAACTGTAAAGATAAATTAATCTTACCCTATTCTGGTTCTGTTATCTACTTAACATATGAGATAGCAGAACATTTTTTTCAAGAGAAACAATATTCTTTTTTTTCTCTCTGAAGACTTAGAAATATCACGTACATAAAAACTATACATGGTATTTCTTTTATAACTAAACAACTAATTATTAATTAAATTTTAAATTTTAAATACAAAACCTCCAACTACTCGCATTAGTGGGTGAGTTACACTCCTAGGAACAAAACACTGCATCATGCATGGAGGAAATGGACTATATGTCCACATGAAATCTTCCATGATCTCTTCCTTTTGTTTATTTTAAATTCAAATAAATCATATTTATTTAAATGTTTTCAAATTAATTAATTAATTAAATTTTATGACCATGTTGGTATGGATATAATGTGGTCCCACCGAACATGTGTCTCACAAAATTAAATATATTTAAATAATTTTATTATTAAAATGTAATTAATTAATCAATTCAAAACATATTTGATTAAATCTTATTAATTAAATATAATTAATTAGTTAACTATTGCTCAGTTAAATATCGCAGCATTTGTCACATCATATTATGTATCACTAAATCATTTTTATGTGTCATATTAATATAATTAGAGAAAAAAATTATTTGGAATTCAATAATTACAAATTAAATAAATAGATATATAATTCATTTTATGATTTAATCCAATAGTGTTATAGTGGTGACATTAGATACCGTGAAATGCTTTAATTAATGTACCAAATTTAATAGTTTTAGTGTTACTTTACTAAAAACCTAAAACTGTACTCTCGAAATTACAGTAATAATTACTCGAATAAAAATAGTGAGTGCTTTATTAATATAATCATTAAATATATGTTAATCCTCAACAAATAGTTCGTAATAAGTGCTAGGTTCAATTTTTATTACCTCTCTTATTACATCTTTATCATTAAGTTCTAATGATTCTCTAATGAATAGTTGATTCGTAATCTTATCATAAATCATCATTTAAGAGAACTATTTTTTTAAATTCCATTAGGAAGGAATGCATTGATTAAGTGCCCTAAAGATTCAATAATGTAATAGTTTTTGAGACATTTAATCAATAAAAAAATATCGTTTTAGTCATATATCAAATATTGTCCTGTTTATGTTTGTTGCAAAAAATCTGCAAGTGTATAAAATCATAAACAAGTAATAAAGTAGTAAGTATTAAGTATCATTCCCATGAGAATTGCGTTAATCTAATTAAATACCGAAATTGGTTAACTCTAAAATTATTTGAACAACTAAAAATAAATAGAAAAAATAATAAAACAAAATATGAACAATAAATAAATAAAACAACACAAATAGATAAAAGATTAGGGCATTCGATTCACCAAAACTAAGCTAATTCAACCCATTATTCTTACTAATATCATCTGTATTTGAGGATGAGTGACCCTAACATATTTAATACTCTCTTCCGAGTTGCACCAAATATACCCTAATATACAAACCCACAATATTTTTATATGAATTTAAATATATTAGAATTTATTAAGATCTATGATTCTCTAAAAGTCTATATAAGTCAGTTGCTATATTCCAATGTCCATGTAACCTACGATGACTATTACAAGAAGCTATCCCTATAAATCTCCCTTTGGTCTCATTATATAGATCGCTTAATCAATAAATTGGTGATCAAGCAATTAAAAGCATTAAGAACAGTAATAAACACTCAAAATAAAAGCAATAAACACTTAGAGAATAAATCTTTGAAAGCAAAAATAAACGGAATTAAATTAAGATAGAATTGGTAATCTCATAGCCCTAAAAAAATTAAACATAATGAATAATAAATATATTGGTTTGGCATAATTGAAGAATAAAAATAAAAAAAATAGAAAACTACAAAATAAAACCAAATTGGGTGTGTCACAGGTTTTCAAGATTCTTTTTTTAGATGTTCTCCTTCTTTTAATTGTAGCCTCTAAAAAAAAAACACTTCTCTAATAATGAAAACCTAAAACCTTAAACCAAAGATAAAACCTAAAACTGAAATATTTTTTCCTTTTTTTTCCTCTTTTCCTTGTCAGCTGCAAAGGCAGCGTTTGGGTCTCCGTTGAAAAGCAAGCCAACTTTGGCTATTTATAGCATGTTTTTCTCAGCAGCAACAATGAGAAAAATAGGCAAGCTTTTGGCTACGCTATGATTGCGCCATGTGGTAGGACTCTGTTAGCTAAAGTAAACTAAGTGGAGACGTGGCTGGAAAAGAATGGTTGAACCTTGAGGTTGCGCGAAAACGCAATAAGCAGCAAAGCACTAGAACTAGACCCAGTCTGAGTACTAGCTAAAGACGCAGCCCATGGAAAAGTTTTTGGGCTAAGCCAATTAGAATTGGTCTCACTTTGTGGCCTTTTTGTCTTTCAAGTTTATCCTAACCATCATTATACCCAATTTACCTGCATAATTGAGGGAAAATAATAATGAGAAAAATAAAGGAAAATAAAAGTACTGTTAGACATGTATGCCCTAAAGAGTAAAAATGTAATAAGTTTTTGGAGACATTTTTATCAATAAAGAATTTATTCATTATACCAAATCTTGTCCTCTTTAAGTTCATATTTGTTGAATGTATGTTAAGCAAGCAATAGTCTGAGACTGTCGGTCTAAACCTTAAGAATTGGCATATGATGGACGGATTATGTGGAAGACACGATTCTTAAGGTGATGGTCTAAATCATACGATCCGCAATCGAGAGAATAAAGTTAGGCGTTATATTCATGCAAAGATTGTTATGTTGTCTATATCCCTTTTGGGAGATGGTTTGTCTTAACCATCGGAGGTGAACTCTGTGAATAGAAACATTGGCATGTTGTCATAAGTGACGATGTGTTGGATCGGGACATAAAGTGAATTGATTTGGATTAATAATTCTGTCTCGGCAAATCGATTCACTTTAGACAATCATTTGTGTTGTATCTTAATCTTGAGATAAATAGTGGGCCCGTTGTCTTGGCTTGTGTCTTTTGATGTACCAAAAGGTGACACCCACATCTTAATAGTGGTATGCATGCCGGTATGTTGGAGGCATGACTCTTGATAGCGTAGACCTATTATTCATAGATATGGAATCCATAGCTCCTCTTTAGGAGTAATGATATCCTCTTATATTCGTTATCCTGTAATTGGAAAACTGGAGCGCTCAACCATTTAGATACATAGGTGTAACCGAATGGTATACTATTATTGGATAGTACGTTTTCTGATGGTGAGATAATGGAACGTAAGATAAAAATAATCGGGAAGGTAAGACGGAACTTGTCCTTAAGCCAATTATGGATTATCATATGGGGGTATGATACACTATGATATGTCATGGAGACTTAGCTATATGAGCTTCGTAATTCTATGTAGTTCGAGAGTGCAGCTCCAAGTTTTTAGTGGAGTAGCGTTGGAGTTGGTAATTATGAAATGTATATATGGGATATTGGGTTTCATAATTATCGGGAGCTTGAACTATATAGGTCCATTTGGTCCCCTTTGCTAGCTCACAACATCCTGTAAGGACATTGCGTGTTTTTCCAATAATTGATGACTTATGTCGGATTTATTAGATTGGTTGAAATTTGGAAGAATCAAATAATTCATGTCTATTTATCGGTTGAATTAATTTTGTGATAAAATTGATTCAAGATAAACTTGTTGAATTATTGGGATCGGATAATTCTTGTCTATTTATCGGTTGATTTAATTTTAGATAACTTAGATCAAGATAAACTTATAGAATTATTGCAAATTGATTTATTTTCTTAGAGATTATCTAGATAAAGTTGTTTTGATCAAATAACTTCTCTATTGGGTTATTTGAATTAAAACTGAGACTTTATCCTATAGAATCTCGGGTGAAAAATAAAAGATTCACGAGATTTTTTATTCAACAGTTTGGCTTGCCGATGGACGTGTTCGGCCTGTCGATAGGGCCTGTTCGGCTTGTCGATCAGTGAAGGATAAGATCACGCATTTCTATGTGGATCTTATGAGATATTGATCCAAATTTGATTCTGATCTGAATTTTAAGACCTAATCTAATGAGGACTGACCCTAAGACCAACCTCTATAAATAGGGAGTGATTCTCACAAGTTACTCAGATAAATTGAGAGATTAAGAGAGATACTCTGCTAGTGACAATCTGAAAACTCCCTAAGAGCTTTTGTTCACAAATCACAAACACTTGCTTTGGGTTCTCTCGATTGGTTGGAAGGAGAGTCATCTAGTGGAAGAGCTATACGTTTGAGCTCACACCCACTCCGGTCGTGGATAGAGAATAACAAAGAAGACTAGTTGGTTGAGGCTCTTCTGGAACGTTACTTCTCTTCACGTTTTGTGAGAGTTCTTCAGCATACAAAGGTTAGTAAGATCTGGTTAATTTATGCATATAGCATGTCAAACTTGTGCTTTGAAAAATACTCTGAAGTAAAATTTTTAAAATTCTGCTGCGTACTATTTTTTCAACGATTGGTATCAGAGCCATGGTTTTTACATAAATTTACAAGTTTGTGATCATGTTATATGCATAAATTTTGTGATCTTAATCTCTCCTATGCTTGAATTTAATTTTATAGAGAGTTGACACTCTAGGTTTCTATATAATTTTATGTTGTCATGGATTATATGGTGAATGTTTATTAATTAATTATGGTTGATTAAATTCTTATTTAATTATTAATTAATTAATTAATTAATACCGGTTATGGTTCCTTAGAGATTAAAATACGTATCTAAGTTTTTTCATGTAATTAGATGGCGGACTATCATTTCCGTCTAAGAATTATTATTTATTTTAAATTTGTAAGAATTTTATAATCAAATGATTATTCAGAGAAGACGGATCTAGAATAATGATGATGGCGCGCAAAGATATTTCCTGAGTCTCTAATTTTATGTTTTTGAATTGTTGAAAATAAAATTGATAAATTGCTTTAAAATTGTATTTTTTGGAACAAAATTTCTGCTTGGTCGGCATGTCGAACATCACAATTCTACAGGCCGATGGTCATAGATCGATAGGCTAGACTTGTGGTTCGACAGGCCGTTAGTGGGGCAGAAATCAAGTGGCTCTGGCGGCAGGCCGAACTTCCAGTTTGGCAGATCGATCTTTCTGATCGATAGGCCGATGGAGCATGACCGACAGGCCGATGACCGAGTGCTGAAAAAATTTCAAAAAAGGTGCAGTTTTTTTGATGCAGTTTTAATTTTATTTTTGGGACAATTCTAAGAAACATTAAATTTGGATATGACCGAAAATAAGAAGTATTCGATTCATACGAGATTGGAGACTTGAAGATGGGTATTACGTAAAGAAGGATACAGCTAGAGGATTCAAGGATGAAGAATCGATAATATGTCTCGACTATTCTCTTGTAATCTTAGTTTTCTATTCTCTAGGGTGGAGCCATAATATTACGGTTATTATTATTATTATTTTGCTTGTAGCTTTGCTTGATTGCTTTGCTTGTCTGCATTATAATATGATTTGCCATGTATATTGATAACATGTCATAAAGAATAGGATGTGCCGCTAATATTAAAATTGTTCATGCATATTCTTAAAATAAAACCTTGATTTCAAAAGATTGAGTGGGAGAAGGCTTTTGAAGAGAGGATCTAAGGCCTCCATCGTTGGTCCATAGGTAGAGCATGGTGGTCCCGACCCCTAGGAAGGGATTTCTATCATATACTAGATTGGATCTTTGAGAGGATAAGGTATTTTAGTATGATTTATGGTTGCACACCCCTAGGTGGTGATTATAAATCATGGATAAAATATTAAAACGATGGTTATACACTCATGTTAATTTTATTATTAACCTCCCCTAGGATCTTTGTTAATAAAATTAATGGCCAAAGAAACGATTATTAATATATGCTGGATCATACGGGTCCTGGATGGCATATATTAATTAGGAGGGGATCCGTGTTCCTGATTGAATTTGGCATGACTCCCCTAGGAGCTTGTTGAATTCTGAGTTGGGAATTATCATTGTAAAGTTGTGATATTTTCAAGGTTTTGACACATAAACACATTTGTATGATTTTTACATGATTGTGTTATCTTACTAAATTATTATAATATGTTTGCTTATGTTTGGTATATGATTCTTTATTGTAGATTAAAAATGTCTAAAAACGTTTTATCATCGATACTTGACAAAAACCTATTAACCGATGAGAACTATAACGATTGGAAATAGAACCTGGATATCGTCCTGTCCTTTGAGAAACTGAAATATGTACTGACAACCCCTTATCCTCTTGAGCCTATGGATGACTTAACTAATGAGCAATTCCAAGCATATGATCGCTGGAAAGACGCTAATGATCAGACCTGCTGCTATGTTATGGCTAGCATGAACAACGTGCTGCAGGCTCAACATTAGGATTATGAGACTACGAAGTAGATCTTGGATAATCTTGAGGACATGTTTGGAGGCCAAGCCATAACAAAACGACAAGGGCGCTTCGAAAACTCTTAAACTGTAGACAGAGGCTAGGGACATCTGTAAAGGAGCACATGATGTTGGTCATGGGTTACCTCGCTGAGGCTCAAACCAATGGAGCCGACATTGATGCTGAAACTTAGATGACTATGGTCTTTGAGACTCTATCTATGAAATTTATTTCGTTTAGAGCTACATTTAATTTAAGCAATAGATGGGATATGACCTTAACAGAACTGATGAAACAGTTATAGGAGTTTGAATTGCTGATCAGGGAGTCTCCTGCAGGTGGTGAGGCCAACATGGTAGCTGCTTCTGGTTCTAATCCTAACTCTGGCAATGGAAAGAAGCAATGGGCCAAAAATAGGAAGTCTTCTATTCCTGCTACCACCAAAAGCAAGAAGAAGAAGAAGAAGAAGCCAAAGAAGCTTAAGTGCTTCTTCTGTGGAAAGGTCAGACATATCAAGAAGCATTGCAAGGACTTCCTTTCCAAAGGAGGTAGGTGTGATCTTCTGTATTTAGAAACTTGTTTAGTTGAGGAATCCAGTGACATTTGGGTCATAGATTCTGGTGCAACTAATCATGTTTGTGTTTCTCTGCAGGGGTTCAAAGAAACGAGAAGTCTGCTACATGAAGACTTCACGCTTCAGATGGGCGATGGATCCTTGGTCTCAATGGAAGCAGTGAGAGACGTCCATCTTTATTTTGCAAGATTGTTTTTATGTTCCTAAATTTAAAAGGAATTTAATTTTGTATCTTGTTTATTTAAAAACTCCTACTTGGTTTCTTTTAATGATAAAGTGGTGATTCGTAAAAACAAATCTTTTATTTATTCTGGATGGATGCAAAATAATCTATATTTTATCAAATCTAAGATAGACTTATTGCTTAATGCTGAGATGAATGATAATAACTCTAAAAGACTTAAAACTTCTCACTCTAATAAGACTTATCTTTAGCATTTACGCCTTGGTCATATTTACCTACATAGGATTCAAAAGTTGGTAAGGGATGGACCTTTAAGTCACTTAAGGGTGGAATCTATACCTCAATGTGAATCTTGTTTGGAGGGTAAAATGACCAAAAGACCATTCAGGTCTAAGGGCAATAGGGCCGAAGGGGTTCTAGAACTTGTGCATAGTGATGTTTGCGGACCGATAAACATCCAGGCACGAGGAGGGTATAAGTACTTCGTCACTTTTATTGACAATTACTCAAGATATGGGTATGTGTACCTGATGCACCACAAAAGCAAAACTTGTGACAAGTTCAGGAAGTTTCGGGCTGAAGTGGAAAAGCAATTGGGTAGACCCATAAAGGCACTTCGATCGGATCGAGGTGGGGAATACCTTTCTAATGAGTTTCTAGAACACTTATTAGAGAATGGGATTTTATCCCATTTGACTGCACCGGGCACTCTGCAGCAGAATGGCGTAACAGAGAGAAGAAATAGGACTTTGTTTGACATGATTAGGTCCATGATGAGTTATTCATCATTGCCTTTATCCTTTTGGGGATATGCACTACAAACTGCATGTTATCTTTTGAACAAAGTGCCTTCAAAATTGATGCCTAAAACTCCTCACGAGTTGTAGACGAGTAGGAAGACATCCTTAAACCATATTCGCATATGGGGATGTCCAGCTCGTCTTGTTTAAGGATCCAAATAAGTTGAAAGCACGTTTGGAAGTTTGCGTGTTTGTAGGATATCCAAAAAAGACTAAAGGGGGATAGTTACAACTAATGTCGTTCAGAAGTCGTTCAGAAGTTTGTGTGTTTGTGTGTTTGTAGAAAATAAAGTCGTGGTTTCAACTAATGCAACTTTCTTTGAGGATAGTTACATGGACGACTTTAAACCTTGAAGCAAAGTGGTGCTTGAGGAGTTAAGGAGTGATCCAATCACTCTAGAGGTTTCGAATGAAACTGTTTTAATCAGTGTAGAAAAAACCAAACAAACCTGAATAACAACCTCAGGGGCTTCGGCGTAGTGGGAGGATCGGGCGTCAACCTAAGAGGTATATGTTCAATGGGGAGGTCTTCTTGGTTGAACTGGATGAACATGACAGGGATCCTTATACTTACATAGAAGCTATGGAGGATGTTGATGGCCATGAACATAGAGATGAAGTCTATAGAGACTAATTAGGTCTGAGAGCTTGCAGATCTTCCCGAAGGGGTAAAACCCATAGGGTGTAAGTGGATCTACAAACCGAGAAGAGGAGTGGATGGAAAGGTCGAAACCTTTAAGGCTAGACTGGCAGCTAAGGGTTATACGCAAAACGAATGAATCGATAATGAGGAAACCTTTTCACCTGTAGCCATGCTTAAGTCCATCCGGATTCTTTTGTCCATAGCTGCCGCTCTCGACTACGAGATTTGGTAGATGGATGTTAAGATAGCTTTTCTAAATGACTATCTTGATGTGTCCATTTATATGGAACAACCAGACGGGTTCAAGGTCACGGGTCAAGAGGGTAAGGTTTGTAAGCTGCTGAAGTCAATTTATTGACTTAAGCAGGCTTCTCGTTCTTAGAACATAAGATTTGATCAGGTGATCAAGACTTATGAGTTCTCACAAAATGTGGATGAACCATGTGTTTATAAATATATTAAGGATGGGAAGGTGGTTTTTCTACTGCTCTATGTAGATGACATTCTACTGATTGGCAATGATGTTGGGGCATTGTCATCAGTCAAATTATGGTTGACCAAGCAGCTTGACATGAAGGACTTAGGAGAGGCTAATTTTGTTCTCAGTATCCAGATCTTTCAGGATAGGAAGAAAAAAATGATAGCTTTGTCCCAGGCCAACTACATAGATAAAATTCTCAGGAGATTTGCAATGCAGGATTCCAAGAAAGGTGGGCGACCATCTAGGTCTGGAATTACCCTTTCTAAGAAAGACTCTCCAAAGTCTTATGAAGAAAGAGAATACAAGAAGAAGGTGCCTTATGCTTCGGCAGTAGGTAGTCTCATGTATGCCATGCTTTACACACGACCAGATATTAGTTATGCGGTCAGGATTGTAAGTCGATTTCAAGCGGATCCAAGACCGAACCATTGGGTTGCGGTAAAGCATATTTTCAAGTACCTGAGAAGGACTCAAGGGTATATGCTTGTATATCGGGTGAGGACCTAACTCCTTTAGGATATACTGACTCGGATTTTCAATCTTGTCTGGATTCTAGGAAATCGACTTCGGGTTTTGTGTTTACTTTGTGCGGCGGTGCCATTAGTTGGAGAAGCGCTAAGTAAGATTGCACTTTGGATTCAACGATAGAGGCCAAGTATGTGGCAGCTAGTGATGCTTCAAAAGAAGTAGTGTGGCTCTGCAAGTTCCTTAGGGATCTTGAGGTAGTTCCTGTTATGGATAAAGCAGTATCATTGTACTGTGATAACAATGCGGCGGTAGCTAATGCTAAGGAACCAAGATTTCACAAGAAGAGTAAGCATATTAATCGAAAGTATCATGTGATAAAGGATTTCGTTAAGGGCGGGCATGTCACGGTGTGCAGGATTACATCGGAGGACAATTTACTTGATCTATTTACGAAGACACTTACTGGTAGATCTTCGAGAGGCATGTGGAAGCTATGGGGATGCGAGATTTGTCATATTTACTCACTTAGTGCAAGTGGAAGATTGTTAGACATGTATGCCCTAAGGAGTAAATATGTAATAAGTTTTTGGAGACATTTTTATCAATAAAGAATTTATTCATTATAAGAAATCTTGTCCTCTTTATGTTTATATTTGTTGAATGTATGTTAAGCAAACAATAGTCTGAGACTGTCGGTCTAAACCTTAAGAATTGGCATATGATGGACGGATTATGTGGAAGACACGATTCTTAAGGTGATGGTCTAAATCATACGATCCATAATCGAAGGAATAAAGTTGGGCGCTTTATTCATGCAAAGATTTTTATGTTGTCTATATCCCTTTTGGGAGATGGTTTGTCTTGACCATCGGAGGTGGACTCTGTGAATAGAAACATTGGCATGTTGTCATAAGTGACGATGTGTTGGATCGGGACATAAAGTGAATTGATTTGGATTAATAATTCTGTCTCGGCAAATCGATTCACTTTAGACAATCATTTGTGTTGTATCTTAATCCTGAGATGAATAGTGGGCCCATTGTCTTGGCTTGTGTCTTTTGATGTACCAAAGGGTGACACCCACATCTTAATAGTGGTATGCATGCCGGTATGTTGGAGGCATGACTCTTGATAGCGTAGACCTGTTATTCATAGATATGGAATCCATAGCTCCTCTTTAGGAGTAATGATATCCTCTTATATGCGTAATCCTATAATTGGAAAACTGGAGCGCTCAATCATTTGATACATAGGTGTAACTGAATGGTATACTGTTATTGGATAGTAAGTTTTCTGATGGTGAGATAATGGAACGTAAGATAAAAATAATCAAGAAGGTAAGATAGAACTTGTCCTTAAGCCGATTATGGATTATCATATGGGGATACGATACACTATGATATGTCATGGAGACTTAGCTATATGAGCTTCGTAATTCTATGTAGTTCGAGAGTGCAGCTCCAAGCTTTTAGTGGGTAGCGTTGGAGTTGATAATTATGAAATGTATATATGGGATATTGGGTTTCATAATTATCAGGAGCTTGAACTATATAGATCCATTTGGTCCCCTTTGCTAGCTCACAACATCCTGTAACGACGCGGCGTGCTTTTCCAATGATTGATGACCTATGTCGGATTTATTAGATTGGTTGAAATTTGGAAGAATCAAATAATTCATGTCCGTTTATCGGTTGAATTAATTTTGTGATAAAATTGATTCAAGATAAACTTGTTGAATTATTGGGATAGGATAATTCTTGTCTGTTTATCGGTTGATTTAATTTTAGATAACTTAGATCAAGATAAACTTGTAGAATTATTGCAAATTGATTTATTTTCTTAGAGATTATCTAGATAAAGTTGTTTGGATCAGATAACTTCTCTATTAGGTTATTTGAATTAAAACTAAGACTTTATCCTATAAAATCTCAGGTGGAAAATAAAAGATTCGCGAGATTTTTAATTCGGTAGTTCAGCCTGCCGATGGACGTGTTCGGCCTACCGATGGGGCCAATTCGGCCTGCCGATCAAGTGGTTCGGCCTGCCGATCAGTGAAGGATAAGATCACGCGTTTCCACGCGGATCTTATCAGATATTGATCCGAATTTGATTCTGATCTAAATTTTGAGACCTAATCTGATGAGGACTGACCCTAGGACCAACCCTATAAATAGGGAGTGATTCTCACAAGTTACTTAGATCAATTAAGAGATTAAGAGAGATACTCTGCTAGTGAGAATCTGAAAACTCCCTGAGAGCTTTTGTTCACAAATCATGAACACTTGCTTTGGGTTCTCTCGGTTGGTTGGAAGGAGAGTTATCTAGTGGAAGAGTTGTACGTGTGAGCCCACACTCACTCCAGTCGTGGATAGAGAATAATAAAGAAGACCAGTTAGTTGAGGCTCTTCTAGAACGTTACTTCTCTTCACGTTTTATGAGAGTTCTTCGGCATACAAAGGTTAGTAAGATCTGGTTAATTTATGCATATAGCATGTCAAACTTGTGCTTTGGAAAATACACTGATGTAAAATTTTTAAAATTTCGCTGTGCACTATTTTTCCAACAAGTACTACATTTAAACTTAAATAAAAAACAACCAAAAAGCAACTAAAAGACTCAAAAACTCACAAAATATTAAGATGAACATATTTGATTTTTACCTGTATAAAATTAGCTTATCAAATACCTCCAAACTTAACATTTGCTTGTCCTTGAGCAAAGCAAAGAACAAAAAGAAACCTGAAGAAAAATCCTAAAAACAAGCAATGGTTCGACTTCACTCACAAAGTATGCCTCAATGATTTCACATAGTTTATAGCTCAAAAAAATTTCTAAACCTTGTAAATGTGTGGAATTTCAATTCAAATTTCAACTTTACCTTACTTAAGACTATTGAAGTGTGTGTGTGAATAGCCATTTAAACTCAATCGCTCGTAACTCAGATCTGTTTATACAAACATGTGAATAAAGATAGATCTTTAGATTAAGAAATTTGTGAACTCTATAGGCATGCTTTTCATATCACTCTTAATGTAGACTAACACCACACCAAGGATCAAATAGAACTTAATTAAGCTTGCAATATGTGGCTTGAGTTAAGGTAGGATATATGAATTATAATATGGCTCAATCACCACAGATTATTTTAAGATCTTCGTAAGGGCACAATTCAACTTTCCAAATAACACCCCAAAATTTTTCTTCAACCCTCTTATGTCATTCACTTTATTTCTTCTTCTTCTTCTTCTTCTTCTTCTTCTTTTCTTTTTCTAAATAGTATAACCCAAAACTTATTTTTAACTTTATGAACCAAGGATATAACACTCTTTTTTTTCTCCCTTTTTCATTTTTTTTCTCTTTTTTTTTGTTTTTTCTCCTTTTTTTTTTTTTGCATAACCCTTTCATAACACCACCCTTCCTTCTTTACTTTAGAATAGCTCAAAATATGTTCAAGAATGATCAACATACTTATAAATGAGGGACACAAAGATGAAAATTACTCAAAGGCTAGGCCAAAAATATGTTCTTTAATGTAGTGTAGTCTAGAAATTCACCTCGAGTGGTAATCAAACAGTTTCTAGAGCTCAATGAGATCATAGACAATTACATAATTCACATAAACTTTCTTCAAGCAAGCAAACAACTAAGTAATCATGGGTAAGTGCTCAAAGTGTTCAAAGAATCATAAGCAAGATAAAACTAACAAAAGAATCAAGCACACACAAAAACAACATTTATCATTTTCCAAGAGCTATATTTAGTTCAATCCATTACTATTATTAACTTTTGATCATAAAACCAAATCATCACTCAAAAACAAAATAAAGAAAACATTTTAAACAAAACTTTTTTTTTTAATTTTTTTATTTTATAAATCCTAAGAAAAACTCATAAAAAAAGGTAAGAAAAAAAAAACTAAACTCCTACCTCCAAACTTAAAATTAACATTGTCGTCAATGTTAAGAAAAAAAAAAATAGTGAGAGTGAAGAGAACTTCCCTGAATTCTGATGGTATAGGGAACATATTTTTTTTCAAACAGTAGCGGCTTCCATTCCGAGTTTGTAAAAAAAAATGTGAGAATTATATATGTCAACCGCCATCTTGCTCAAAGACCTAAACGAGGACCAAAAAGAACTAAAATAACTAAAAAAAAAAACTAAAAAATAAAGTTTAGAAAGCTTGGGTTGCCTTCTAAGAATTGCTTGATTTAAAGTCATCAGCTTGACTATCATAGAAGGGCTCGTCAAAGTGTGGCTTTCGCCTATACGAAGTGTCATATAACATCACATATGGGTCTTTATTGTAGATGCCCTCAAGCTTGACAAGATTTAGAAGTGATTTACATGTTGCACCAACGACACATGGCTTAGAATGATGATGCGATTGGGAGAATAACTCTATTATTGGCTTTTGCTCATTGAGGACATAACATGGTGACAGCTACATTAATGCAAAGCAAGGACCCATTGGTGGTGCTTGTGTTGGTACCACCGATGAGCTCAAATCGATGGTTTTATGTTTTTCTTCATCCTACAATGAATCTTGCGGCTCAGCTTCATGAAGGAATTCCTCAAATAATGAGCCCTCTAGTTGCTCTTTACCCTTCACTTGATTATCCAAAACCATGCTTGTGATTAGATCTTTATAGAACTCAGGACTTTGGATGGACGTCTCGTGACTTAGGTGTAAATCAGTTTCAGTCATACGAGCATCTAAGTGTTGAGCTAAAACAACACCAAAGGCTTTTAAGTTGTCATCCTAACGCTTAATCTTCTTTAGTGACTCAAATTCGTATGAAGCTTTCTCGTAATTTAAAGTACTCTCCCAATCTTGGTTGTTTGAATCATCATCATTAAGCCATACCTTATTGGTCATCATTTGATTGTCACCATAACAATTTAAAAGTTCTACTTCATCCTCTTTGCAGATCTCTCCAATTGTTTGCATAAGATGCTCCATTTGTTCATCAAGAAACTGTCTAAAGTTGGTTTGAACTTGTAAAGTATCAGTCTCCTCCATGAATTGGTTGACAATATTCTCTATTTAAGCTAATACTTCTTCAAGTCTTGATGTCTTCTCTTCTTGATGCCTGAATGGTTGGTTTGTAAAATTAGGATGATAGATGTGTGGAGGGTATTAGTAGCTCCAACCCTACAGTGAAAGATCCATATGTCAGTGGTAGTCAAAATCAACCATATCATTCAACAAAAACATTGCACTCTCATGACTTCTATTGAACAAGTGACCACAAGTTGCTAGAGCTCCATTATCCACCCAACTCCTTGTTTGCTCAGCTAATCCATTATCGAAAAGAAAGGTATGAGACTGATGTGAAAAATTATGATTGGAGTATCATTCAACCATATCACTGAATCTCCCCCAAGTGGAATAAATAGGTTCCTTATTGTAACGCCCAAAACTTAATTAAGTGATATTAGAATGCAAAATGATGGATTAGTGTGCCATAATGAATGTTTTAAACCTAATTTGATCATTTTATAAAATTTCTAAATTAATGTTATTTTTATTATTTTAATGGTTTTTAATTACTCTTAATTATTTTCAATTGTTATTTTGAAATTTTGAAGTAAAACAATTTGTCAAATGACCAACAAGTTCCACTTAGGAAAAACCATGTGCAGGACATGGTTTCTCCTTTCCAGTTTGCTCTCTCGTTCCCTCTATTTATCTATGCCTCCTCTTCTCTTCCCCCCACTCAGCTCTCTCTCTCACTCTCCCTCTCACTCGTCTCTCTCTCATTCTCTCCCTGCTTCTCTTTCTCTCTCATTTCCTCTCAAATTTTTGAATCAAAAATAAGCCTAACCTTCGGTTTTCAATGGATTTGAAGCTGGGGAATGCGTTTAGACGATTACAACTTCGAATCAAAGCTTAAATACGAGGTTTATTTTAAATTTTAAAACTTTTCTAAATTTTTCTAATTTCTTAGCATTTTGAAATTTAAGCTTTTCTAAGTTTAGAAAACCCTTGATCTAAGCTAGAGAAACTTAAAACAATTAGAATATAAGCATTGTTTGAAAAAAAACATATTCGAATTGAGATTTTATATTTTTCTCCATTTTTAGAAAATTTCAAAATCATTGTACAAATCTTGTTTAATTTAGCTCAAAAGTGTTTTATGATGTTTTTCTATCATTTATGATTGTTTTCCATGCCTGAGGACTGAGAAAAATAGGTTCAAATGAGGATTTGGGCTCGGGGAGGCCAAACACCCGTGCTTGGAAAATTCCAGAATTTTCCAGTTCAACAGGCCAAACTTTGTGTTCGGTAGGCCGGATTCATGGGTTCGGTAGGCTGGATTCATACGTTCGGTAGGCCGAACCTGGAAAAGTTCATCTGACTAGATCTGGTCTTCTGGCAAGCTAAACTGCACAGTTTGACCAACCGAACCAGGGTGACTAGCAGGCCGACCGGGCATGTGAAATTTTGTTATTTTTCATCCGTTTTTATTATTTTGAACCCCGATTGAAATTCCAACTTTATAAAATGATTTTATAAATACAAATGGCGTACTAGGACACCATGAAATAGTTTAGCAATGTGGGACATCTTACGCTAGATGCTAATAGACTTAGCTATTATACATCTAAGGTTGTTTGTGGATCTACGAAGCTAACACATAGAGGACCGGAATTACGATAAAGGACATCGGCTCAAGTATTGGGGTATGACTTCTACCCTTTTTCTACGGTAACCTGGTTTTTAAAAGATTTTGGCCTCAAAAGGATTTTATCAAAATGTTTTCAATGAATGATTGAAAGGGAGTTTTCATTGGTTGTTTTCATAAATAGTAGATTGAGGTGATTTTCATAATAAACCCCATAATGAATGTAAATGAAAATATTAGGTAAAAGGAGATTTTTAATAATTATAGAAAATATATAGAAGGGCATGATACCTTATCAGAGATCAGGTCGTGTAGCATGTAACCTTAGGAGCAGGTCCCGAAACCCAGTTGGGCCACTACGGTGGTGTTACATATATAGTTTGCCCAGGAAAGAAAATGATATTCTTTCTAGTCGACCAATAAACGGTTTTGGTAAGACTAATTTTATTGGATTTTATTTATTCATTTTCTCAAGTCTATTTTCTAAATAATTTCTTGAATAATGAGATTTTTCCTTTTAAAATTAAGTGTTTTTAAAAATATAGTCCTATTGAGCCTTTCACTCACATTTTATTTGTTTTAAAATCTTTTCTCCCCTAGGTGGAATATAGCTTAGGATCGGAGAAGAGTCCATTGACCAGACCTACGAGCAATAGAAGAGCCAAGTAGGTTATTTAGTTTATAAATTCAAGGCATATATTACTTCAACTTTCTATAATCATTTTGGACTGTGGCTGTAATTTGATATTGTCAATATTATGTGCATACATAAGATATGGGTCAATGGGACCCAACTCATATTTCTTATACTTTCTTTATTTATTATTTTTGTTATTTTCTTCTTATTGTCTATCTTATTATCCTTATTTATTAAATGATTACAAATATTTGTTTAAAAAGAGCTTTTAATTTATTGCATTTTTGTAATTAAATTAATTTCTTTAACTTGTGTTTAATTAAAATTTTCACTTAATTAACCTAATTAAACCGCATATCACATTCCGTACTACGGGGCGTGATAGAATGGTATTAGAGCTCAAGGTTATGAACCTTAGGAATTATGCACACATATGTATGATAATAAAATACCACTAACAGTCCAAATTTTGTTTTCAAAAGTGAGAGAATGGCACCTAGACATTGTTCGACAGTGGACGCAAAGTTTGGAAATGATGAGGGCATGATGAGGGCCATGTTTGCTGCAGTCCAGTAGATGGCAGCGAGGGCAAGACCGGAGGATTCTAAAGTTAGTTGTCGGCATGCGTATTTTAAGGAGTTTCGACGTGCATCTGTTCCAACCTTCGATGAATATGGGGACCCACAGGTGGCAGAATATTGGCTAGACTCGATTGTGAAACACTTAGGTACTCTTAGTGTGCTAGCTAAGTATCGTGTGGATTTTGCTACATATAAGTTTGAAGGTGGTGCCAATACTTGGTGGAAGCAAGCTAAATGCTTGGAGAACAATGGGAACATTAGTTGGGACAAGTTCGAGGAGCTGTTCTACGATTGACACTTTCTACAAGGATATAAAGACCAGAAGGCGGCTGAATTCTATAGGTTGCAATAGGGTGATATATTAGTCCAAAAGTATGAGACAAGGTTTAACAAGCTAGCCAGGTTTGCTTTATCAGCAGTGGCATTGGAGTGCAAGAAGTGTATTAAGTTTCAAGAAAGGCTTAAAGCCTCTATCCAATGGCAGGTGGTTGCCTTGTGACTCAAGAATTTTGGTGAGCTTATGTCGTCAACAATATATGTGCAAAATGACTATGCGCAATACTGTGAAGATCAAGCGAGGATGTTAGGAGGACCATAAAGGAGTGGCAAGAGGAGCATCAGTAGTCGACCAACTCTAGGAAAGAACAAATAAGGTAGCGCGAATAGTGGTAGCAGCAGCTCATCTAGCAGCGGACGCAACAACCCCTATAGCTTTCACTGCCACTATTGCCAGTAGCCAGGACATATAAAGAGGAATTACTTGATCAAGAGTGCTCGCCTAGGACTTTAGGCCAGAGAAGGAGCCAGTCATCAGCCTCAACCTCAGACACTACCTCCGTCTTAATAGTTCCCTTAGCTCTAGTTCCATTAGTTCTCTCCCTAGCAACTATCATATCTAGCACAAGGACATCAGCCGTAGAACTTCTAGTGCAGTGTCCCTCAGTATTGAGCGTCGAGTACAGCTAGCGTGCAGTCACCTCCATCGCAGCATATCAACCAACTAACTCAGGACCTAGTAATGTTGGTAGAGGAAAAGGAAAAGCTCTAGTGCAGGTTCATACCATGATGACAGGGAGTTCGGATGCTCAAACCAATAATGTAGTTGTCGACGGTATGATCCTAGTTTCTTAATCTTTAGCTCATGTTTTATTCGATACTAGTGCCACTCATTCTCTAATTTCAAGTTCTTTTGTACGTGCCTTGGTATTAGAGATAAAAACGTTTAATGAATCCCTAGTTATAGCTTCACCCTTGGGACGGGTGTGTGTGAATTGTATATGTAAAGCTTATAAAATAAAGATTGGGGATGAGATTTTGAAAAGTGATTTGATTGTAATCCCCATGAGTTCATATGATGTGATCCTAGGGATGCACTAACTATCCAAGTATAATACGATTGTAGATTGTCAACTTAGGAAAGTGACCCTAGTGTCTGATAGAGGGACGATGAACACTTACCAGGGTGGTAGTGATCGACTAATGAGTGAATGACTTGTGAAGACATGTCTTGGAGGGTGAAAGAACCTAGCTTGCTATGCCTTCCTTATGGACCTAGAAGGAGAGCCCAGTGCCTCGAGAAGAAACGCAACAATCCTAGTGGTGGATGAATTTGAAGATGTTTTTCCCGACGAGTTGCCCGGATTACCACCACATCGGGAGATCAAATTTGGTATTGAGTTGCTTCCAAGAACAACACCAATTTCTGTAGCACCTTATCAAATGGCGTCGGCAGAATGAAAAAAATTAAGAAAGCAACTTTAGGAGCTTGCTGATAAGGGATACATCTAGAATAGAACATCACCGTGGGGAGCACCGATTTTATCTGCTAAGAAACATGATGGAACTCTCAGGTTGTGTATAGATTATCAGCAGCTAAATCAGGTCATGGTGAAGAACAAGTATCCTCTGCCTAGGATCGATGAACTGTTTGATCAGTTAGGAGGTTCACGGTATTTCTCAAAGATAGATTTGCGATCGGGATACCATCAACTCAGGATTGAAGAAGAGGACATCCCCAAAACAGCTTTCAGGACTCAGTACGGACACTTTGAGTTTCTGGTGATGCCGTTTGGGTTGACAAACGCTCCAGCAGCTTTCATGGACTTAATGAATAAGATATTCAGGCCTTATCTGGATCAGTTCATGATCGTGTTCATTGATGATATCTTAGTATACTCTAAGACTTGGGAGGAGCATAAGCAGCATCTCAAGATCATGTTCAGACCTTGCGAGACCACCAGTTGTATGCCAAGGAAGAAAAGTGTGAGTTTTGGTTGACAGAAGTTAAGTTTCTAGGTCATGTAATCTCCAAGCATGGTATCTCGGTGGATCCTTCAAAGGTGGAAGCCATAGTAAAATGGGAACGACCAAGAAATGTGGCAAAAATTCATAGTTTCTTGGTACTCGTAGGATACTATAGGAAATTTATGAAGGACTTCTCGAAGATAGCAGCACCGCTGACAAGATTGATTAGGAAGAACATCATATTCGAGTGGGATGAAGAATGTGAGCTTGTTTTTCAAGAATTGAAGAGTCGGTTGACCTCATTCCTAGTATTGATTATCCCCAACAGTGATGAGCTGTATGGGGTACACACAGATGCTTTAGGACGCAAACTTAGGTGCGTGTTGATGCAACATGGACGCGTTTTAGCTATGGATCGAGGCAGCTATGACCTCATGAGCGAAACTACCCTGCTCATGACGTGGAGCTCATGACGGTAATTCACGCGCTAAAAATTTGGAGATGTTATTTGTATGGGACAACATTTCAGGTTTTCTCCGACCACAAGAGTTTGAGGTATTTGTTCACTCAAAGGGATCTAAACTTGAGGCAACGAAGGTGGATGAAATACATGGAGGATTATGATTTTGCGCTCAGTCGGATGTGCTCAGTCGGAAGTCTTCAGGGATTCTTGCTTGTTTGGCTCTCGAGGATTGGAAAAAAGATGCAATAGTGAGCGAGTAGGGGCTACAGTATTATGAAGATTACAATCAAGTTTCAGTGTATCATATGGAGACGACCCCAACTCTTATACAAATAGTGAAACAAAATTAGTGGAGAGACCAGCATCTACGAGGGATCTAGATGCGAATTCAGAATGGAGAGCAATTCAAGGAATAGAGGATACGCGTCGATAAATCGTTGTACTTTAGGGAGCTCCCAACAGTTCCAGCAGTCGTGGAAGTGATGAAGGCCATGATGGATGAAGCCCACAAGTCTTAGTTCGCCATTCATCTGGAAAACCCGAAGATGTATTGTGATCTAAAGAGGCAATATTGATGGAGAGGTATGAAGAAAAATGTCCAAGAATATGTGACCAAGTGTGCTACTTGTCTTCAGGTGAAGGCCGAGCATCAAAAGCCAGCAGGTCAGCTTCAGCCACTTCCTATTCCAGGGTGGAAATGGGAGCATATGATGATGGATTTCCTTACCGGTTTGCCGAGGACGGAGCAAAGGCACAATGTAATTTGGGTCGTGGTCGACAGGTTAATGAAATCGATGCATTTCATCCTGTTCAGGTCAACATGTTCAAGAAAGGTTCTCGAGGAATGGTACCTGTAGAATATAGTAAGATTGCATGGGGTTCCCTTGTCCATCACATATGATAGAAACACCAGGTTCAATTCCAAGTACTGGAGAAGCTTTCAGGAGCCCTTAGGCACGAATTTAAATTTCAACATGGTGTTTCATCCTCAAACCGATGGGCAATCAGAGTGGGTTATTCAGATTCTCGAGGACATGTTGCATTCATGTACGTTAGATTTAGGCGGAAACTGGAAGAAATATTTGCATCTAGCAAAGTTTGCATACAACAACAGCTATCAATCAAGCATTGGCATGGCATCGTTTGAAGCACTGTATGGATGACCGTGTCGATCACCGGTTTGTTGGGCAGAATCAGAAGACAAGATTATTCTTGGGCCAGATGAGATTCACGATAGTAATGAGAAATTCGCCATAATCCGAGATCGATTGAAGGCAACTCAAAGTTGACAGAAGAGTTACACGGATAGAATACATCGACCCTTGGAATTCGAGGTGGGAGATTTTGTTCTCTTGAGGGTATTGCCTCGCAAAGGCATCATGCGATTTGGAGTAAGTGGTAAGCTTGCACAAGGTATGTTGGGCCGTTCGAAATTACTCAGCGTGTCGGTGTGGTTGCTTATCGACTTGATCTTCCTCCTGAACTTTCTCATGTTCACGATGTATTCCATGTGTCGATGCTTCAGAGGTGTCTGCTTGAGAAGAACAAGATAGTTTCATTTCACAATGTGTAGATTCATGAAGACATGACGTATGAGGAAGTACCAATCAGATTATCGATCGGAAAGTGATCAGGTTGCCTCACCATGATATACCGTTAGTAAAGATCGTGTGGCAGCATCATGCAGTTGATGAAGCCACTAGGGAATTAGAATCAAGCATGCGGGAGTTGTATCCGCATTTGTTTTGTTTCTGAACCAATTTGTAAGTTTTGAGGGCTAAATTTCTTTTAGCGGTGGAGAGTTGTAACGTCTCGAAATTAATTAAGTGATATTATAGTGTAAAATGGTAGATTAGTGTGCCATAATGAATGTTTTAAACTTAATTTGATCATTTTATAAAATTTCTAAATTAATGTTACTTTTGATTATTTTAATGGTTTTTAATTACTCTTAATTATTTTCAATTGTTATTTTGAAATTTTAAAATAAAACAATTTGTCAAATGACCAACAAGTCCCACTTAGGAAAAACCATGTGTGGGATATGGTTTCTCTGTTCCAGTTTTCTCTCTCCTTCCCTCTATTTATCTTTCCCTCCTCTTCTTTTCCTCCCACTTAGCTCTCTCTCTCTTACTCTCCCTCTCGCTCGTCTCTCTCTCCTTCTCTCTCTGCTTCTATTTCTCTCACATTTCCTCTTAAATTTTTGAATAAAAAACAAGCCCAAGCTTCAGTTTTTAGTGGATTGGAAGCTTGGGATTGTGTTTAGGTGATTACAACTTTGAATCAAAGCTTAAATCCGAGGTTAGTTTTAAATTTTAAAACTTTTCTAAATTTTTCTAATTTCTTAGCATTTTGAAATTTAAGCTTTCCTAAGTTTAGAAAACCCTTGATCTAAGTTAGAGAAACTTAAAACAATTAGAATATAAGCTTTGTTTGAAGAAAAACGGATTCGAATCAAGATTTTCTATTTTTCTCCATTTTCAAAAGTTTTCAAAATCATTGTGCAAATCTTGTTTAATTTAGCTCAAAAGTGTTTTATGATGTTTTTCTATCATTTATGATTGTTTTCCATGCCTGAGGACTGAGAAAAATAGGTTGAAATGAGGATTTGGGCTCGGGGAGGACAAGAACCAGTGCCTAAAAAATTTTGAAATTTTCCTGTACAGCAGGTCAGATTCATGGGTTCGGTAGGCCGGATTCATACATTCAGCAAGCCGAACCTAGAAAGGTTCCGCCTACCAGACCTAGTCTTCCAGTAGGCCAAACTTCACAGTTCGGCTGGCCAAACTAGGGTGACTAGCAGGCCAACTGGGCGTGGTGAAATTTTGTTATTTTTCATCCGTTTTTGCTGTTTTGAACCCCGATTGAAATTCCAACTTTATAAAATGATTTTATAAATACAAATGGCGCACTAGGACACCATGAAATAGTTTAGCAACGTGGGACATCTTACACTAGATGCTAATAGACTTGGCTATTATACATTTAAGGTTGTTCGTGGATCCGCGGAGCTAACGTATAGCAGACCCGGATTACGATAAGGGACATTGGCATAAGTATTGAGGTAGGACTTCTACCATTTTTCTATGGTAACCTGGTTTTTAAAAGATTTATGCCTCAAAAGGATTTCATCAAAATGTTTTCAATGAATGATTGAAAGGGATTTTCATTGGCTATTTTTATAAACAGTAGATTGAGGTGATTTTCATAATAAACCCCATAATGAATGTAAATGAATATATTTTATAAAAGGAGATTTTTAATAATTATAGAAAATATATAGAACGGCATGTGCCATATCAGAGATCGGGTCGTGTAGCGTGTGACCTTGGGGGTAGGTCCCGAAACTCAACTGGGCCACTACAGTGGTGTCACATATATGGTTTACCCAGGAAAAGAAAATGATATTCTTTCTGGTCAACCAATAAATGGTTTTGGTAAGACTAATTTTATTGGATTTTTTTTTATTCATTTACTCAAGTCTATTTTCTAAATAATTTCTTGAATAATGAGATTTTTCCTTTTAAAATTAAGTGTTTCTAAAAATATAGTCCTATTGAGCCTTTCGTTTACATTTTATTTGTTTTAAAATCTTTTCTCCCCTAGGTGGAATACAGCTTAGGATCGGAGAAGAGTCCGTTGTCCGGACCTACGAGCAATAGAAGAGCCAAGTAGGTTATTTAGTTTATAAATTCAAGGCATGTATTACTTTAACCTTCTCTCTTCATTTTGAATTGTGGTTGTAATTTAATATTGTGATGCTATGTGTGTCCACAAGATATGGGTCAATGGAACCCAACTCGCATTTCTTATACTTTCTTTATTTATTATTTTTGTTATTATCTTCCTATTGTATATCTTATTATCCTTATTTATTAAATGATTACAAATATTTGTTTAAAAAGGGCTTTTAATTTTTCGCATTTTTGTAATTAAATTAATTTCTTTAACTTGTGTTTAATTAAAATTTTTACTTAATTAACCTGATTAAACCGCCATGTCACCTCACGTACTGTGGGGCGTGACACTTATATTGTTAGGCAAAACTTGTAGGGATATGCCGATGAAACATATTGATATACCTCACAAAACAAATGACTCAAAGAAAAAAATTAGAACAAATAAAAATAAAATAAAACAAAGAAAAAATGTTCAAAGTAATCCTAGAGCTAATTGATATCAATGTTAACCAAATTAAACAACAATACTCGACAATGACGCCAAAAACTTATTGCTGAAAATCCACAAATGCACGGAATCATAAACAAGTAATAAAATAGTGAGTATTAAAGTGTCATTCCTACGAGAATTATATTAATCTAGTTAAGTACCGAAATTAGTTAACTCTAATTATTTAAAACAATCGAAACTAAAATAGAAAAAATAATAAAACAAAATACGAGTAATAAATAAATAAATAAAATGAAACAAATAGATAAAAGACTAAGGCATCTAATTTTACTAAAACTAATAAAATTCTATTCATTATTCTTACTAATATCATCTATTGTAATATTTAAATGACGAGTAATCCTAACATATTTAATGCTTTCTTCCAAGTTACACCAAAAAATACCCTAATATATAAACCTACAATATTTCTATGTGAATTTAAATATATTAGAATTTATTAAGATCTACGATGCTTTAAAAATCCACGCAAGTCAGGTTGCTATATTCCTATATCTCATGTAACCTATAATGTCTATCACAAGAAGCTATTCCTATAAATCTCCTTCCGGTCTCATTCTAGGTCTTGATGAGACTTAGAACATGCATTCATTTTTAAGCTAAAATCAATTATTTTGCATTAATAATTCTCCTTAAAATCCTTAATTAGAGAAATTGAGTGTTAAATTGTATTTTAGTGTTTTAATATTGACTTATGTTTAAAATCATGTCTTTACTATGTTTTTATGGTTAATAATAATTTCAATAATTTTTAGAATCATTTTTATATATAAAATATTAGTTTAGTTTGAAATTAATTAATGCCATAAAAATAATGTGTGATACTAGCATGTTTTAAGTTGTAAATATGTTTTATAATATTTTTAGTAATTTCTAAAAATAATTCCAAGTGTTAAAAAATCATATCTATGTCAAACTAAAAGAGGCGGAAATTTTAAAATTTGTACTTATTTTTGTATATTTTAATGTAAAATAAATATTTTTTAAAACTATTATAAATATTATATTTGTAAAATAATTATTTTTTTAATTTCCTATCTCTAGATTTGAACTCTGGTAGAAAAACAGAGAAAACAACACCAAAATGTGTAAAATCAAAAAACAATTGCCTCAAAAACACTTAAAAATTCGAAACCAAAAAAAAAAGAAAGGACACATGGTATGCTCCTGTGTCTTAGATCAACCACCAAAGCATCCTCCACCGTTTGATTTAAGGCCATGTGTCATCTTTTTAACATAGCCACAAAGCAGTACCACTATGAGGGGTCTTACGTGTCAGCAGTCTCACCCAATACGCTGTGGGCTGCTCCACTTGCACACGCCTTCCTAGTCGTGCGATGAATATACCAAACTCCATCCAACGGTCTTTAGGCTGCCATTTACTTTCTTTAGGTTAGACTCCATCTGTGTCATGTTTTTGGTCTTTGGTCAGCGCAATCAATGGTCAACGTTTGTCTATTCATTCCACATGTCACACCAAATCTAGAACCTAATTTGCAATCCGATAAGCATATATAAGTGTGGAGAAATAGAAAAAATAATAAAAATAATACAAATTGCACAATTAGATTTAATTTTATCATTTAAAATAGTAAAAATTATTTTAAAAATAGTAATTTGTATGAATAATGCCCCCTTTTGTAAGTCTATAAATGCCCCTATACTCATTTCTCCACACCAAAAAAAATAAAATAAAAGATTTAATATTTAGTTTTTTTAAAAATTGTTTTTAAGTTTAGTTTTTATGTTCAGTTTTTAGTATAAGGTTTTTATAAAATATTCCTTCGTTTATGCTGCAAAAATTATGCTCAATAATATATTGAGTATTTTTATTTTAAATATGCCTTTTTAATTTCTCTTTTTAGCTAGGAAGAGAAGGAGAAATTCTGACAAAATTATTTTAAATACTTTTAGTTTTTCTTAGTTTTCTAAGTAGTTATAATGCTAAAATATTTTCTAGAAAGGATTTTAGAATTTTCTTAGTTAGAACTCTACCAAAATTTTGGTTTTTGATTTTTCAAGGACATAGACAGGAGCGAATAATGCTTGGGAGGAACTGTAGACAGTGAATGGCTCAGTAAATGCTTAACTTATTATTTTGGTTATTAGTTTAGTTAAGTAACGCTGAAATTTTGCTCCTCGTTTATTAAGTTGAGTTTTTGCTACATTATAAAATAAATACTTGATAATGCCTTATTTATTGTCAACATAGGATGGCATAATATATACTCAAAACAACTAATAAATGATTAGAAAAAGTAAAACAAATTTAAGTTAATTGCTAGAAAGGAATCTTTGAACCTTAGTACTATTATAATTACTGTTTTAATTTGTTGATAATAATTTATTGTCAAAAAATTAAAACAAAATGGAACCTTTTTAATTTGTTGTTGTTAGTGTTGTGATTATTAAAGTTATTATAAATTAATTGCACTTATTGAAATTCTATTTTAATTTAAGCTATATTTCTTATTATTAAAATTCTAAAATAATGAAAATCTAAAAATGGAAAAATGTTGAAAAAATTTGCGTATATTGTGAAGAATTTTGTAAATAATAAATATTAATCCTCATATTTTTTAATTTAAAAAGAAATAAATAGTTAATATAATAAATATAGTAGAACTTAGTAAAATCCTTCAGTGTGGGTTCGACCTCAAATTCATCGAGTTTTATTACTTAGACAACTTTATACTTAGAGTTATATCAGATTGTACTTTTTAAGATTGAACAAGTTTTTGGCATCATTGTCGGGGAATTGAATCATTTTAAGCGTAATATATTTTGTATAATATATTTCCTTTTTCTTTTTTTTTTCTATTTTACTAACTATTTTTCTTTTTTATTTGTATTATGTTAATATTTGTTTTTTTTTGTAGAAATTAAGTACTATTTACGCAGAGAGTTTGCGTGCATTCTAAGTAAGGTAGTATTCACGTCAGTTACTACTCAAAAGTCAATATTCACTATTTACTATTCATAAAAAGTAAAAAATAAAAAATTCTAAAAGATAACAAGTATTTCTTTTTAACTAAATTTCTATTATTTTGTTAGTTTTAAGGTTTAGATTTAGGTTTTTTTTGAAAAGTATACTTTGAGAAAGTTCTATTTAGGGACTAGTACTGGTTCGAAGACCTTTCCCATAACCAGTAACTTTTGAAGATTCTCCCAATACCAGTCATTCTAGGAATTCTATTTTGACTAGGAGGTTAGTTTTTAAGAAGCCTTCGGCCCACCAATCTTTCCTAGGAACATTTTTAAAATCTATAATTCTCAAAATCTACAAAATAAGGTAGATGCTTTTCACTCACTACTTTATTCTCTCTAAATGAAGAAAAGCTTAACATCTCATCTTGAAAATTTTGTAAGTAGTAAATTATATAATTTGTACGCCGGTTTTGTCATGTGTGTCTGAAACTCATAGATGATTAGGAAAAGTTTAGAACTACCTTTAATCTCCGTTGTGTCTTCGCATTCACCTAAACTGGCCAATGATGAAAGTGTTCATAACAAAAACATTGTTAATCAACAAATCATCAATCATATTCGTTCAATGCGAGATTATTTACAGCCATCTCGAGAATCTACTCTATCATGTCTGGTTTCCGCTCAATGCTCATAACTTTAGGTTTAAACCAAGAATGATTAATTTGCTTCCAAATTTTCACGGCCGAGAATCTAAAAATCCTTACTTGCACCTTAGGGAGTTTGAAGATGTTTGTGCTACCTTCATTGACCAAGATGTTTCAAATGAAATTGTTAGGCTTAAGCTTTTCCCTTTTTCCCTAAAAGATAAGGCTAAAACTTGGCTTATTTCGTTAGAACTTAGGCCAACTAGTACATGGCAAGAAATACAAACCCAGTTTTTAAGGAAATTCTTTCCAACTCATGAAACCAATGCTTTGAAGAGACAAATTTAAAATTTTTCCAAAATGAAAAAGAAGTTTATTTTCAATATTAGGAACATTTTAAGGATTAGTTATATTCTTTCCTACATCATGGTTTTAAAAAAAAGTGTTGTATTAGTTTCTTTTACGTAGGTTTAGCTCCTAAAACTCATCAATTCATTAAAACAATGTGTAATGCAGAATTCCTTGATAAAGAACTTCATGAAGCAATAGATTTTCTAAATAACTTAGTTGAAAACTCTCAATACTGGTAACGTATTAATTCTTAAGGCTCAATTAGGTCTAATCTTGCTAATGCTCAAAGAGGTGTTCGTCAACTTGGTCAAGAGAATGATCTAAATGCTAGGATTGCTAGTTTGTTAAGAAAGATTGAAGCACGTAGGAATGTTCAAGAACCTAAGATTGAAACTTTGGGTAGTATTTGCCAAACTCTAGGTAACTCAACTTATGATTGTCTTGTTTTTAAGGAAGAATTCTATAATCAAGCAAATTTCACAAACCAAATGGATCAGATTAGGAAGCATTTTCTTTCTTCACATTTCAACACATATAATCTGCAATAGAGAAACTACCCTAATTTTACTTGGAGGAATGATCAACCACAACAACCACCACCACATCCACCTAAAAATTTTCAAAATCTTCTAGCATTTCTACAATATACTCATAATTCATAATATCCACCGAATTCTCAATTTCAAAAGTCTCCACAAAATTTTCCACCTCTGGAAAGTTTTAATTCACGAGTCAAAACTCTTGAGGATGTTTTGCAAAAATTAATTCAAAAACAAGAAGTCATTTATACTCACAGTTCACAAGACATTTATGAGATTAAAGAATCCATTTTTAAGTTCACTTCGTCATTTACAATTAAAGGAAAGGTAAATTCCCCACTCAACCTGAAGATCATCCTTCTATTAATGAAAATTGCCTCTTCAAGTTCTTCACCATAACAAGATACTATTAATTTTGTTTCAACTCTTCGAAGTGGTAAAACTGTTGATAAATCTGGTAATTGAACTTTAAAAAGTGATGATAAAGTTAGTAGTAATAAGGAAAGTTCTGCGAAAGAGAATGTTGTTTCAAAAAAGAAATTTGTTCCAAAAGTTCCTTTTCTGCAAGCTTTGCTTTCAAAAGAGAAGTTTGATAAACAAAATGCTGAAATTTTTTAACTTTTCATTAGACTTTATTATTTTGGATGCACAACATGTTGCCACTTCAAATTTTTGTCCTATTCATTTTAGATTATCCATTTCTTACAACTTTAAATTCCTTGATTAACTGTAAAAATGGTATCCTAAAATTGTCTTTTGAAATATGACTTTAGAGTTTAATGTTTTCAACATGTTGCTACCTATTTCTAAATAGTGTGGAGTTAACTTTATTGAAGGAAGTACCTTTGCTGGACTCCTAATCATTTGACATGCTTGGTCAATTCTTTGAATTTAATGATCCATCAAAAGTTGAAAATTATTCCATGTTTGCTTTAATTGATGAAACTAATAAAGTTAAGAATTCCATGATAATGAAAAGTGACATTGAAAAACCTATTTTAGGAAGGGAAGATGTTGATGAAAATGAATCTGTTGAAAGTTAAGAGTTTGATCTTACGAAAGAACTTCTTAACCTAGGGTTTTGGGAAGTCTTTTCTCTTTCGAATTCTAGACTCTATAATGTTCCATCAACAGTAATCGATCTTGTTGATTCAGATGATGATAAGAAGGTAGTGAATGATTTTGATAAGAGATATCAAGAAGTATTAGGTGATGATAATTTTTGGGGACTTTTTTCCCCTTAAAAACCAACTTTAAATGATCATTTTATTCCCACTGCTGAATTTATTTATCTAGATTTAGACTCAAAAGAAGAATCTATAAATTTTAAGTAGTATTTTAATTTAATTTTTGTTTTTTGTGTGTTTTGTTTTGTTTTTAATTTTGTGTGTTGCTTTTCCTTAAATTCAGAAAAAGTTTTTGAAAAATTCATTTAAAATGGCTGAGATTATGGAGGATATAATATATTATAGTTAATAAATATTGTGTACTTGCAGTCTCTAAAAACACATTTTAATGAAATGAATAACATTGAATTTTTCTAAATTTTAGAATTTTGTAAAATAAAAAACTAAAAAAATTGAAAAAACATTTAAAAACAAATAAAAATTAAAAAATTAAAAACACAAAAATATTTTAGATTTTTTAAGTTGGTTATGTAATAATGTTTGTTTTTAGTGTTTAATAATGTGTAGTAATCTTTTCGATTACTTAGCCTATTTTTTGTTTAGCCTACCACTGTTTAAAATAGTTTTTCATGTGTTTACATACTTTTCCGCGTGTCTAACTAATAGCTCACCCTTTGTCCACATAATCCATCACTGTGTATCTAGGCTTAGAACTCTTTGTTCTTTCTCTCTCTAATTTTTTTGTCTCTCTAAATTCTCAAATTCTCTCTACCTTCTCTTTAGCATTCCTAGAAATTTTTAAGAAAACTTTCAAAGTTCTTTGATTTGTAAACACTTTTTCTCAAGAAATTTTCAATCTTTTCTCTCTTAATCACACAAAATTGTCTTAATACTCTTAAACATTCTTAAATGAACACAAAGTTTCTAGATCTCTCAAAAATCTCCCAGCCTCTCAATTCACTCTCTAGAATCTCATCTTTGTCCCTCTTTCATCATGGATTCTAAATATGCTCACCTTAAGGAATATTTTCCTTCTCTTTCTTAAAAAGAAGTTAGACAGAAGTATACAACTAGAATTACTCGTCTTTGGGTGCTTTCTTGTTTTAAAGTTCCAACTAATGTAAAAATGTATATATAAGGTCTTATTCAGCCTAGTGATGTAACTAATAAAGTTTTGCCTAAGATGGGTATGAGTTTGTGTGCTAAGAAAAGACAAGCCCGAACTAAAGCATCTATGTGTCCTAAGTGTTCTCATCAAAATTGTGAGCGAAAGTGTAAATCAAAAGGTCTTCTGTCTACGAATAGGGAAGATGAGATTCTTTTCAGTAAGGATGGACTTTTGAAAGAAAATTTAGATGATCTCCATAATTTTCTTTTAGACCATCCTAGCTGGCATATTCAAGGAGTAATTTGTAAACTTTGGCCTCAATTTCATGCCAAAAATAACATTTAGGGAATTTGACATTAAAAGGCGCAACTGTTCTATTTGCAAGGAAGTTAGAAGGGAAACAAACTCTTGATCTGTCTAGTTCGAAGCAAAATTTGTAAAGTTTTCTTAGTTTTGTGTGTGTTTTTATTTTGTTTCTTTTAAAAAAATGTGGAAAATTTATTTGAGTAATAACTTAGTTTTACTAAAAAATCGTTAGAATGGCTGAGTAACGGAATTTCTGGAGACGCATTCTGATTAACATAAGTTTTCAATTTATTCTTGAATAAAATTTCATCAACAAAAAAAGATTTTATTTTTGTGTGATTATTACAGTAATTGTTTAATAATTGTGTTTGTATAGTATATCTTTTTATAATATTACTTTTTTTTTCTTTTATGTTAGAGGCATTACTCTTTGGTAGGTATTTTGTGTGTTGTGTAAATTTTGTCTTGATTTTTAGAATTAGGTCCCATTTTGTCAAAACTTGTACAATAGTCTCTTGTTTGTCAAAAGTTAAATAGTATTTTCAAGTAGAAATTTTCAACGTTCTATAGTTGTGTCGCATCTGTCTACTTGTTCATACCTGTCCTCACACCTATCCTTACCTGTCTTTACCCAAGTTTTGTATCCTTGTCTCTGCTCAAATATGTATAAGACCTCATTTTAATTTTAGGTTTTTATTCAGAGCGGTGTTAAATAGAATCAGTCTAAAAGAAACATAATTTTTTAAATTGTCTTCGTCTTGGAAACTGTTATGGCATCTTCATCTAAGTCATCTCAAAGCTTCACAAACATCTGTGTGTTTTACGGTTCTAGTCCAAGAAAGGGTAGTGAGTACTTAGAAGCTGCATTCCATTTCGGTTATGTCTTGGCTAAGAAAAGGATCAATCTTGTGTATGTAGAGGATAGTCTACATTTAACGAGTACCGTTGTCGCATGAGTTCGTTATGAAGGTATTGGAGCTTTAGGTATTATTCCAGGCGTTTTTGCTCAAGGTCATCTATGTGGTCAAACCATAGGTATTGAAAGAATAATTACACGTATTCCCAAGAGAATAAGAGACATAATTAGCTCCTCTCTTGCTTTTATTGCTTTACCTAGGGATCTAGAAAAGCTAGAAAAACTTTTTATTAAACAAGGTGTCCTAAGGAGTAAATGTTGCAATAAGTTTTTGGAGACATTTTATTAATAAAGAGTTTATTATTATTCATATACCAAATGTTGTTGTCTTTATGTTCATTTCCATTGAATGTATGATAAGCAAATAAAAGTCTGAGACTATTCGTCTAAACCTTTAAGATCGTATATATGATAGACAGATTATATAGAATACATGAATCTTAAAGGTAATGGTCTAAATGATAAGATCGGTAATCGAAGGAATAAAGTTGGATGCTTTATTTATACTAAGATGGACTTATCTTGGTCATCAAAGTGGGACTCTACGAGTAGAAACATTGGTATATTGTTATAGGTGATGATATATTAGATCGGGACAAAAAGTTAAATTAATTTGGTTAATAATTCCATTTGTTTAAATTAATTGACTTTAGGCAATAATATATGTTGTGTCCTAATCCTTAGATGACTAATCGACCCGTATTCTTGACTTATGTCTTTCAATGTACTAAAGGGTGACATCTTGATTTAGTGATGGTACGCATACCGATGCGTTAGAAACATGACTCTTGATTGATATAAACTCGTTATTCATAGTTATGGAGTCCATAGCTCTTTTTGTAGAGTTAATAATGTCCTCTTATATGCATTATCCTATAATTGGAAGACTGGAGCGCTTAACCATTTAGATACATTGGTGTAGTCGAATGACATACTATTTATGAATAGTAAGTATTCTAATAGTGAGATAATAGAACGTAAGATAAAATAATTGGGAAGGTAAAATAGAATTTATTTTTAAGCCGATTATGAATATCCTATGGGGATGTGACATATTATGATATGTTATGGACAATTAGCCTATTAGAGTTTTGTAATTTTATATAGTTCGAGAGTACAGCTCTAAGCTTTTAGTTGAGTAACATTAGAGTTGATAATTATAAAATATTTATCTAGGATATTATATTTATATCCATCGGGTCTCTTTGCTAGCTCATAATAAATCTTGTATCGATACAACATGTTTTCCTATATATTGGCAACTCATGTTAAATTATTAGATTGGTTGAAATTCAATAATAGTAGATTTAATAATTTATGTTAGTTTTTTAGTTGAATTAATTTTTTGAATTAATAGTTTTTTAGTTGAATTAATTTTTTGAATTAATTCAAGATAAACATATTGAATTATTTGGATAATATTTTATTTAATATGAGATTATCTATATATGACTGTTTTAACTAAATAACTTCTCTATTGGATTATTTAAATTAAAACTAAGGCTCTATTTAAGATTCCTATGTGAAAACAAGATATTCTGAGGATTTTAGATTTTTGCATGGTAGGCAGGCCGACGATTAAGTTTGACAAGCTGATGGAGCTAGTTCGACAAGCCAATCTCCCAAATCGGCATGTCGAACATGTGATAATCAGGTTACATGTTTTTGACGCGTTTTTAATAAGAAGTTGATCTAGACTCAAGTTTTAAAGCCTAATTTGATAAGGTTTAACCTTGGTGAGAGAAGCATAGAGTGAGTACTCTTGTGAGAGAAACTTTAAAACTCTCTAAGAGCTATTATTCAACATCAAGAATCTTAACTCTAGGCATTCTCAAATGGTTGGAAGGAGAGTCACCAGAGGAAAAGCTGTACGATGTGGGACTACCCGCACTCTAATTGTGGATAAAGAATAATAAAGAAGACTAGTTAGTTGAGGCTCTTTTGGAATGCTCTTCTCTACATGAATTCTTGATACTTTCAGTATGTAAAAGACATATGTAAGATCTGTCATTAGTTTATATAGTTAGCATGTCAAACTAGCTATTTAGAAAATACTCTGATTTAAAATTTTTAAAATTCTGCTATGTGTTTTTTCCAACACATTTTGCTGTTACTAACTTGAAATTGTTAAGACTTCATTCTGTGAAATATAAATGGTTTCTTTGACAATTTGTTTAGTTTTTTAAATAATATTGTGGATTAAAACTTTCTTGTAGAGTCAGGTAGGAAGATCTTTGTCCCTGCTCTAATTGTGGAGGAATTGCTTGAGATGATACATATTGTCACTCATAACTCAAACACTACAACTTCAAAGCTTGATTTGAAGAGGAAAGATAGCAGAAAATGCTCTCGAGATTTGGATCTTTCTCTTTAAACTTTTTTATCTTTTAGTTTTACCTACAACATATTTATCTTTATGTTAATATTTGTGTCTTGAATAACCATTTTTGTATATATGTTGTTGCCTTGTTTGCTTAATCTGGTTAAAGATTGGGGACAATATTGAATTTAGGTTAAGGTGGAGAGGGTTGCATCAAAATTTTTCAAAAATTGTCAATTTTTCAATTTTATGTCAGTATGGGACTGGTTTTAAAACCAAGCGAAAAAAATAAAAAAAAAATGAACAACTAAAAAATCTAAAAAATTGGTGTGCTATTTGGAAAACTTTAGGATTCATGTTCTCATGAGTCGGGATGGCTGAGTGAAGGATTTGTCTTGAAACTTGTCTCGATGTGGTCCGAAATGTAATCTTGTGTCTATATATTCTCATTTTTGGATTTTGTTTGTTGCATGCATGTTTGAAAGTGGCCGACATAAGGAATACTTAATATTCTTAAAACACATCTTCGTCTTATTAGAAATAGCTGAGTAAAAGAAGTGCTATTTGTGCATGTTTATAAAAACTGTATGTTTGCATTGCATCTGATTATTTTAAAAAAACTAAAAAATTAAAAATTTAAAAAGTATAAAAGTAATAAGAAGAGATTTAAAAAAAGTTGAATGAAAATGGATGATAGTAAATTTCATTTCAAGCTCAGGTTTGTCACTTGGGAATTAGATTGTACTTTAAGGTTTTGAAAATTTTTGAAAGTGTTTTATAAGTGAATTTAGCTTCAAATCCATCCTTTATCTTAGCTTTTACCCTAGCCTTACACCACAAGCTGAATAAAGTCCAAACAATCTTTAATGAAGCGTTATACTACATTAGTGGAGAGAAGAATGAAAAACAAATTTATAAGATTTTATTAAACTAAATTGGTTTATATTAATGTAAATTTATCTAGTTACACTACTATAGACTGGGAATTCCACGACTATTTAATACACTACTTTTCTTTATGACGGTTAAAAAATGTCATGAAAACTTTAGTCGTGGTACAAAATCGAGTTTTCACGACGGTTTTTTTTTCCGTTGTGGAATCTTAGAATAGCAGCAAAAATGGGGGTTTGGGAGCATCTCTTCCACAACAATTTTTTGAGAAAACTGTCATGAAAAAAGAAGTTTCCACGATGGTTTTCGAAAAAATCGTTATGGAAACTTATTATTCCACGACGGTTTTTTACAAAACCCTCGTGGAAGTTGCTCGTTTCACGACGGTTTTCTCAAAAACAGTCGTGAAAAAATGGTCCATGACTGTCCCTTTCACAACGGTTTTTTGCTAAAAGTATCGTGGAAAATTGGTATTACCAAAAAAAAAAGGACAAAATTTGTGATTTTCTATGGGATTGCAAGTCCTGTGTGTTATCTATTACAACAAGGCCTTGATTACATACAAAAATTGATATATATTGAAATTACAAGGTATTTACAAGATCATTTATATTTGAGCTATTTTGAACAATTGTTTATCTACTATCTCATCTATCTAAATTTGGCATACCTCTTTACAAATCATACCCATTCCAATCTAACTTCATTTATACCCATATGTAGATACAAATCTTTTTTTCCTAGGGCTTGTATATCCATACGTAGAATTAAAAAACCACATTCTGCGTTTCCTTGTTATCTTGGACACTTACGTCTAGAATATAGTGTTTCATTTGGTCAGTTTGTGACATCATTTCCCACTTGAAACTTCTAATCATTAAGCACCCAAACAATGTGTCATGATTAAATGAATTAATAGACAATACAATTATGCAAAACTCAAAACAATTAATTTATTAGAGAACATTGATACTTACAATCTCGTGACTGATACGAATCATCACGTGGTGGGTGTCCGAGGGGATCAAACCAATATATTTGATCCTCCCATGGCAAAATAAGTACCAATATCTAATGTTCTCAACATTGTATGGCACAAAGAATAATTTCCCCCTCGGTGCTTGAGCTAATACGTAGAGTAGTAATGTGGCGTGCACTCTGCAATCACTCTGTTGGTCTCTTGCAACACTTGAAACAATCGCCAGAGATATGAAGTCGAAAATTGTGCGCCTTGCATTGAAGTTCACAATATTCTGCCAAAAAACTACAATAAAAAACGATATTGTCAATTATTTGAAAGCACCTTACAACTCTACCTACATTTTAAAATTTATGAATTAAGGATAGAGTTATTACTTGAGGTATACTAGGATACAGTTTGCCCTAATTTGAACAAAGTTGATGAAGTAGTAAACGTCTTCATACCCTATGTAGATAGGCAATTCATTGCCAGTGACATTTACTGGTATCAGGCACTAAATCGTTAACCCATCGTGCATGAAAGAATGTGCGTATAAAGCCAATTGCATAAATTCTGGAAGTACTAAAGTGAAGTTAAATCCAAGCAGTGGCTTATTCGCAATGGGTTGTTTATGTTCTTGTTCTACCTCATGTTGTGATTGTCTTGCTTATGTAGAGCTTTTTTTAAGCGTTTCTTGCCATATAGATCTTGTAGAATGTGGCTAGGTGCTCGACTCGTTTTCATCATTGCGACGACTTCAACTAACCTCTTCAGCCATGCAACGAAGCTTTCAACGGCTTCACCCATAGTTGTTGCTTCAAACATTGGAATAGGTAATTAAACTGCTCTAAATCTGATGGCAGTGATGCTAACGTGCACGTTTTCTTGCCCTAATGGTCTTCCATGGACTGTATCAGTTGGAATTCTCTCTATTTATGCCTTCCCAAGCACAACAAGTGTGCACCCACCATTAATTCTAGCCTTAATAAAGAGTCTACATTCTTGACCTTGTTTGGGCTCTTGACGATGAGGTGACAATTGGACTTCTGGAGCTTGTGGAGCTTCTGCTACATTATCAGGAGGGTTACAACTAGCCTTGAAGCTGTTGCATTGTGATATGCTATCATCCGTCAACCTAGCACATCCTTGCGAAATGAGCTCGATCACAATACCTCACAGTTCTACAATTTCCATCTACATCTTTGACATTAAGGAATTCAATTTCAAACCTAATTGGAGGTCGAAGTATTAAGACTGCTTCACATACTTCGATTGACCGCAAACACGTCTTGAATGCTTCGTTTTCCCCAGTGCCCTCGTCAATATGTCATCATTACCGATAGATTAAAAGCGCTCTTGACTTTGTTGCATTGTATACTCATCCTATAAAATAACAACAAAACCATGTTATTCTTAAGATCCTTCAACATGTATGAAATTACAAAATAATAGTTTATGTTCAATAAGCTTACAATCAAGCTCTCAATTTCTGCTACTCTTGGATTTTTAAACTGTCCATAGGGACCTTATCGTGATTTTACCCACAACTCCTCCCGTCTTGGCAGCACCCCATCTTAGCTAACTGTATTACGCTACGTTAGTAACATATTAATGATAGAATAATTGATATATGTACTAAGAGTAAGATATTAACATACTAATGATTTCTCGAGCTTTCTATATCCGACTCGGCCAACCATAGAGCAGCATTCATTTTCTGCTCTTATTTTTCTTGCGTTTGATGATAGCTGTTGGAACTCAGGGGAATGTTAATACCTCATAAAAGCTTCCCAATCGTCATCATTTATGGAAGGGTAGTAGTGTACTACCGTAGGAGGCCGCTTATAGGCATATAATCGTTGGAAGGATGCTGGTGATCAAGCTTGCTGCTATATCATGGCTTGCATGAATAACATACTACAGGCTCAACGTGAAGATCGTGAAACTGCTTTGTAGATCATAGATAATCTTAGGTCATGTTTCGAGGCCAAGCCTTGACAAAGCGGCAAGGGGCTCTTGAAAGCTTCTCAACTACAAACAAAAACCAAAGACGCCTGTGAAGGAGCATATGATGTTAGACTCTTTCTAAGGAGTTCATCCTGTTTAGAGCTTTGAATAACTTGAGTAACAAATAGGATGTGACTTTGATTGAGTTGATGAGCAGTTGTAGGAATTTGAAAACTTGATCAGGGAAGCTCCGGCTGGTGGTGAGGCAAACTTGGCGGTTGCATCTAGTTCCAACTCCAACTTTGGGAATGGAAAAAAGCAAAAGGCCAAGAATGGGAAGTATTCTATTCCAACAAAAAGCAAGGATAAGAAGAAAATAAGAGCAACTCGAAGAAGCTAAAATGTTTCTTTTGCGAAAAAGTCGAGCATATTGAGAAGAATTGCAATGACTTCCTAGCTAAAGGAGGTAAGTGCAAACTTCTAGTTGTTGAGACTTGTTTAGTTGAAGAATCAAGTGACACTTAGGTCATAGATTCTCAAGCAACTAATCATGTTTATGTTTCTCTATAGCGGTTTAGGGAAATAAGAAGTTTGCTACATGAGCATTCACGTTACAGATGGGCGATGGATCCTTAGTGTTGGCTGAAGCAGTGAAAGACGTCCATCTTTATTTTGATAGTTATAGGCATTTAGATTTGAGATAATGTTTTTATATTCCTAAACTTAAAAGGAATTTATTTTTTGTTGCTTGTTTATTTAAGGATTCTTATTCAATTTTTTGTAATAATAAAGTTGTAATTCATAAAACCAAATATTTAATTTGTAGTGGATGAATACAAAACAACCTATGTTTTATCAGACCTAAGATCGACTCAGTACTGAACACTAACATCAACAGTAACTCTAAAAGGCTTAAAACTTCTCAATCTAATAAAACTTATTTTTGGCATTTGCGATTAGTTCATATTAACCTTAATAGGATTCAAAGATTAGTAAACGATAGACCTTTAAATCATTTAGAGGTGAAATCTATATCACAACATGAGTCTTGTTTGGAGGGCAAAATGGCCAAAAGACCATTTAGGCCTGAGGGCAATCGAGCCAAAGGAAAGTGATGTTTGTGATCCCATGAACATCAAAGTATGAAGAGGATATGAGTACTTTGTCATTTTTATTAATGATTACTTGAGATATGGATATGTCTACCTAATGCATCATAAGATCAAAACTTTTGACAAGACTAAGGAGTTTCAAGCAAAAGCAGAAAAGCAATTAAGTAAACTCGTAAAACAGCTTCGATCCAATTGAAGTGGAGAGTACCTCTCTACGACACTTAGTAGAGAATTAGATTTTATCCCATTTGACTATGTCAGGCACTATGCAACAGAATGGTATTGCTGAGAGAAGGAATATAGCATTGCTGGACATGGTTAATTCCATTATGAGTTATTCGACATTGCCTTTTATCTTTCTAGGGATATGCACTACAAACCGCAAGTTATCTTTTGAACAACGTCTATTCAAAATCCGTTCCAAGACTCCTCATGAATTGAGGATGGGTAGGAAGATATCCTTAAACCATATTTGTCTATAGGGATGTCCTGCTCATGTCCTGGACAAGGAAGCGAATAAGTTGGAAGCACGTTCAGAGGTGTACATGTTTGTAGGATATCCAAAAGGGACAAAAGGTGATTATTTCTATAACCTAAAAAAAAGTCGTGGTTTGTATGAATGTGACTTTCCTTGAAGAAAGTTACATAAACGACTTTAAGCCTCATAGTAGAGTTGTACTCAAGGAGATGACAAGTAATTCGATTGCTCTCGTGGTTCCAGTGGAAACCAATCCAATCAATGTAAAAAAATCAGCAAAACAACAACGTAGGGAGGTTTAGCATAGTAGGAGGATCGGATGTCAACCTAAGAGGTATATGTTTAATGGTGAAGCTTACTTGGCTGAACCGGTTGAATATGATGGGGATCCTTATACTTACAAGGAGGATATAAAAGATGTTGATTTAAAGCTCTAGATAGAAGCTATGAACGTTGAGATGAAGTCTATAGAGATTAATCAAGTCTGGGAACTTGTGGACCTACCTAAGGGGGTAAAACCTATAAGGTGTAAGTGGGTCTATTAGAGAAAGAGATAAGCATATGGGAAAGTTAAAACCTATAAGGCTAAATTGGTAGCAAAAGGATACACGTAAAAGGAAGGAATTAACTATGAAGAAACCTTTTCACCTATAGCCATGCTTAAGTTCATTCTTATTCGCTTGTCCATTGCTACTGCTCTCAGTTATGAGATTTAGCAAACGGATGTCAAGACGGCTTTCTTGAATTTCTATCTTGATGAGACCATATACATGGTATAACTAGACGAGTTCAAAGTTAAGGATCAAGAGAATAGAGTCTGCAAATTGCTAAAGTCTATTTATGGACTTAAGCAAGCTTCCCGTTCTTAGAACACAAGATTTGACCAAGTGGTCAAGATATGAGATCGAATGAAATGTTGATGAACCATATATTTACAAACATATTAAGAATAGGAAAGTGGTTTTTCTACTACTATATGTAGATGATATTATGCTAATTGGCAATGACGTAGGGGCCTTGTCACAGGTCAAAATTTGGCTGACCGAGCATTTTGACATAAAGGACTTAGGTGAGACAAATTATGTTCTGGGAATTCAAATCTTTCGAGATAGAACAACAAACGATAGCCTTATCCTAAGTTTCACACATAGATAAGACTCTTGAGAAGTTTGATGTGGTCCTCAAAATTTTGACATACAAATTTAGCTAATAATAACATGTTTACATTGCATTTATATTTATTACTAAAATGCCTAATTTTTTATTAATTTGATTTTGAGTTGTTTGGTGCAATGTAAAGGCTTAGTTTGCTCAAGAAATGAGCTCGATGTGCTAAAAAAATTGTCAGACTTTTGCTTAACTAGTAAAAAATTGTTAAATAGTTTAATTTATAGTTTTTATTTATTAAAATTATTTCTGAGTTAAAGATTGCCTACCTTTTTACTGTTGTTAAACTAAGTTATCTTTGCTAGTTCATTTTAAAAAAGAGAGAGAAAAGATAAATATTAATTTTTTTAAGTCGGTTGTCATTTGCTTTCCTTATATGAGTGTGTTCCAATTCATTTTACCACCACTTAGCAAGCCTCCTTTGACTAGCTCTTCAAGAACACCTATCTTTCATGCTTAGTTAATCCTAGCTTGCCTCCATGTTAAAATTTCACCAATTTTCATAATCTTTCGTTGACTTTATTTCACAAGCACTAAAGGTGAGACTTGCATATGTATTTTACAGAATTTATTGTTGATTCTGTTATATGTATATGTAATTATATATGTGCTCTCTAGGTATTATATAGTGATTTCTTTTTACTCATACAAGTGTCTTTGTTAATATATACGTTTATATAGACATGTATATGTGAAAAGATATGTTCATAAAATAAAACTTAAACATTTAATGCCTATAACAGTTATTTGAGAACTGATTAGTACTCATGTTTGGTTTCTTGGATATTGATCTCTTTTATATCTTATTTTGTATGCATAATTGATTATGCTTATAATTTGATTATTAAATTGCCATAAAGAGAGCAGTACCTTCTTTACGTAGTTTATGATGTATAGTTTCAAGTGAGTTACTTATACTTTTCATGATTGATAATAGCCTTTCATTGTTTACTAATCATGATGTAAATATGAATATAGGTTTTTGATTATTTTTTAACGTATACAATGAATTAATACACAAGGATTTTAAGATCTTGTTTTCTGAATATATTTATACATATACTTATGTATGAGTATAAGAATTGTAAAAGTTAAAAGTTTATATTCTTTGTATTGATGGCGTTTGTTATAATTTTATATTAGCTTAATTTATTTTCTTATATGCATTCTGTTGCTAAGCTTATATGTGTACGCTTGCATATATTGGTAAATGTTTATGCAAATGAGCATAAAGGATTAAATTAGACTCGCATGTTTTTTACACATAAACATCTATATTGTGTTGCTCCGAATATATATATATATATATATATATATATATATATTCATATTAGTTGTTATTTTTATTAAAATATTTATTCTCTTAAATTCTGGTCTATAAGAGTAAGAATTGAAATTAAAATTTGGTATTGTTCACCTATGCTTGGTGTTATTTTACTATGCTAATGTTGTTTATTTACTTCCATACAAAGAAGTTAGTTTAATTCTTATAACTCTAAATATTGTCCTAATATTTGTAAATATTAATTTTATAGTTGTGATTTGATAATGTCTTACTTACTAACACATCTAGCTCAATGAGGACTTTAATGCCTTCTGCTTATCACCTTTTAACTAGATATGAGGTAAGTAAAAATTCATTTCAACTACATCACAAGATTATTATTGTAATATACATGGTTTTTAGATCATTTGCATTCATAGCATAAGGGCACATGTATAGCTTTCTTAAGAATATCATCGTACTATAAGAAAGAGATTGTTTGTATATGCGTTGTGTAATTTGCTTGTAAATGGCCTTAATTAGCTCCATAGGTGAGATTAGGAATCAAATGCCTTCATGGGATAGATTAGGACCATTTTTGGACCTTCTTGTAGTTCCTAGGATCGGGGGACTGTCGTGTCTCATAGGTTAGATTAAGGCACTATTGCTAGTTCATTAGTATGCATGTATGCTTTATAATAGGCCTGGGTGGACGACTCATGGTGTACATAACTATGCACGCATTAAACATTTTGTGATATGGTAGGCACGATGGAAATGGAGCCCATACATGATGCCACTACATTGAACTACATAGTTTCTACATACTGGGCATTAGCTCATGTTGTTCTTGTGATATAGATGAGAGTACATCTTAGTAGTGTTGATTTGGAGGTCTACTAGGACGCTTTATGTTCTCATGACTCTGTATATATGGACACTGTTGACCTTAAATGGGCTCACTTTTGTTTAGACTTCATCTTTTGGTACTTGTAATTACTATGGAGTAGTTATAAGTATGGTATGGGGCATTTTATTTTGAGATATAAATTATTGTAAATATTTATCGCTAACCCATTGTTTTAGCACAAATACATAGTTGTTTGTAAATTACTAAGTTTTCAAAAAGTTCAAATTTGCCTACTATTTTCTTTAGTAATTACATTAGTTTTAAAAATAATTATAACATCGCATGTCTTAATTATAAATTAGCAATGTGATTAAGTTAGGTGGGCGCTATATTTGAAATGCATAATTTCAAGAAATTTAGGCAACCATCTAGGTCTAGAATCACTCTTTCTAAAAGAGACAGTCCAAAAGCCAATGACGAAAGAGAGTACGTGAAGAAGGTGTCGTATACTTCTGCAGCAGGTAGTCTCATGTATGCTATGCTTTGCATGTTAGAAAAAATAGAACGCAACATAATTTAAAAAAAAATTTATATCAGAGTATTTTTCAAAACACAAGTTTGACATACTATATGCATAAATTAACCAGATCTTACTAACCTTGTAAATGCTGAAAAGCTTTCACAATTAGTGAAGAGAAGTAACGTTCTAGAAGAGCCTTAACCAATTGGTCTTCTTTGCTATTCTATATCCACGATCAGAGTGAGTGTGGGCTCACACGTACAGCTCTTCCACCAGGTAATTCTCCTTCCAACCAATTGAGAGAACCCAAAGCTAGATAAAATATGTGTCTAAAACACATGCTAAAATCAGAATCAGAATCAAAAACAATATCTAATAAAATCTACGTCTAAAACACGTGATAAAAAATCCCACGGTCGGCAGGCCGAACTAACATATCTGCCTACCGAACCTGTCCCATCGGCAAGTCAAAGTTTAAGATTGGCCTGTCGAACTTACAATTTTTTATCCCTACGAATCTTTATCTTCCACCCAAGATTCTTGGGATAGAGCCTTAGTTTTAGTTCAAATAACCCCATAGAGAAGTTATCTAATTGAAATAGTCATATCTAGATAATCTCTAGGAAAATAAATATTCTTGATAATTCAACAAGATTATCTTGAATAAATTCAAAATGAATCCAATTGATAAACAGACATGAATTATTTGATCCCGATAATTTAACAAGTTTATCTTGAATTAATTTTGTCACAAAATTAATTCAACCGATAAACATACATGAATTATCTGATTTTATTAAATTTTAGCTAATCTGGTAAATCTGACATAAGTCACCAATTATTGGCAAAGCAGGCCATGTGGTTATAGGACTTTTGTGAGCTAGCAAAGAGGACCATATGGACCTATACAGTTCAAGCTCTCGATAATTATGAAACCCAATATCCTAGATATACATTTCATAATTATCAACTCCAACGCTACTCCACTAAAAGCTTAGAGCTGCACTCTCAAACTATATAGAATTACAAAGCCCGTATAGCTAAGTCTCCATAATATATCATAATGTATCGTATCCCCATAGGATTATCCATAATCGGCTTAAGGACAAGTTTTGTCGTACCTTTCTGATTATTTTTATCTTACGTTTCATTATCTCACCATCGAAAAACTTACCATTCAAAGACGGTATACCATGCGATTACACTTATGTATCTAAATGGTTAAGTGCTCTAGTTTTTCAATTACAGGATAACGCATAGAAGAGGATATCGCTACTCCTAAAAAGAAGCTATGGATTCCATATCTATCAATAACAGGTCTACGCTATCAAGAGTCATGCCTCCAACGTACCAGCATGCGTGCTACCATTAAAATGTGGGTGTCATCCTTTGGTACATCAAAGGACACAAGTCAAGACAACAGGTGTACTATTCATGTCAGGAGATACAATACAAATGATTGTCTAAAGTGAATCGATTTTCTGAGACAAAATTAGTAATCCAAATCATTTCACTTTATGTCCCGATCCAACACATCGTCACCTATGACAATGTGCCAATGTTTCTATTCATAAAGTCTACCTCCGATGGCCAAGACAAACCATCTCTCAATAAGGATATAAACAACATAACAATCTTTGCACGAATAAAGCATCCAACTTTATTTCCTCCATTGCAGATCTTATGATTTAGACCATCACCTTAAGAATCGTGTTTTTCGCATAATTTGTCCATCATATGCCAAATTGTTAAAGGTTTAGAGCAACAGTCTCAGACTATTGTTTGCTTAACATACATTCAACAGATATGAACATAAAGAGGATAAGATTTGGTATATAAATAATAAATAAATTCTTTATTGATAAAAATATTTTCAAAAACATATTACATTTTTACTCCATAGGGTATACATGTCTAACATTGCATACGACCTGACATATGTCATGTGGTTAGAATAGTGAATCGATTGTAGTTGGATTCAAGACCAAACCATTGGATTATGGTCAAGTATTCTTCAAGTACTTGAGAAGGACTAGAAGTTACATGCTAGTGTATTTTGAAGAGCAATTAACACCTCTTGGATACACTGATTTAGATTTCCAAACTTGTTTGGATACTAGAAGATCGACTTCTGGATCTGTGTTTACTTTAGGTGGAGGCGCCATTGTTTGGAGGAGTGTCAAGCAAGCTTACACTACTAATTCAACAATGAAGGCTGAGTATGTGGCTACTAATGATGCTTTGAAAGAAGCAGTATGGCTCTGTAAGTTCCTTAGGAATCTTGAGATAATTCCTGGTGTGGATAAGCCGATTACACTGTACTATGATAATAAGGTAGCGATAGCTAATACCAAGGAATTAACATACCATAAGATAAGTAAGCATGTAGACCAGAAGTATCATGTGATAAGGAATTTCATTGAGCATAGATATGTTAATATGTACTTGATTGCATCTAAGGATAATATAGCTTATCCTTTCATGAAGATGCTACCTATGAGGACCTTCAACAAGTATGTAGAGCTATGGGGATGCATAACATATCACATTTACTTACTAAAGGCAAGTGAGAGATTGTTAGACTAGGTTCCCTAAGGATTAAATGATGTAATAGTTTTTGGAGACAATTAATTAATAAAGAGTTTATTATTTATTTTCTTATATCAAATGTTGCCCTCTTCATATTCATTCGTGTTGAATGTATGATAAGCAAATAAAAGTCTAAAATTGTCAATTTAAACATTCAAGATCGTGCATATGATGGACAGAATATGCATCTTAAAGTGATTGTCTGAATATAAAAAAATCCACAATTAAGGGAATAAAAGTTAGGTGCTTCATTCATATTAAGATTCTTACGTTATTTTATTGTCTACATCTCTAACAGAAGATGATTTGTCTTGATCATCAGAGTTAGACTTTGCGAGTAAAAACATTGATATATTGTCAATGGTGACTCTATATTGGATCGAGACTAAAGATAAATTCATTTAATTAATAATTTCATTTGTATAAATCAATTTACTTTAGACAATCATATAAGTTACATCTTAATCATGAAATGAATCAATGATTCCGTATTCTTGACTTGTGTCATTTGATGTACCAAAGGGTGACATCCTGAATTATGATGGTATGCATACCGGTACATTAGATATATGACTCTTGATTTACATAGACCCGTTATCTATAAATATGGAATCCATAGCTCTTTTATAAAGCTAATGATATTCTGTTATAGGCATTATTCTACAACTAGAAACTAGAGCGCTTAAACATCTAAATACATATATGTAACCAAATAATACACTATTTATATTAGTTATAAATAGTAAGTATTTTAATGCTAAGATAATGGAATAAAAGATAAATATAATTAGGAAGGTAAAACGAAATTTATCCTTAAACTGATTATGAATATCCTATGGGGATTTTACATATTACGATATATCATAGACGATAAACTTATTAGAGTTTTGTTATTTATATATAGTTCAAGAGTATAGCTCAAAGCTTTTATAGAATAAATTTAGAATTGATAAATATAAAATATACATGTCGAGGATATATTATTTTATAATAATAGGAGGTCGATCTACATATGTTTATCATGTCCCTTTTGATAGCTCATAATATTTCCTGTAACGATATGACATGTTTTCCCTCCATATTGGTAATATATGTTATTTATTACATTAGCTAGAATTCAATTGATTAGATTTAATAATTCATGTTAGCTTAATGGTTGAGTTAATTTTATGAATTAATCTAAAATAAACATATTGAATTATTTTAAATAAATTTTATTTCTAAGGGATTATTTGTATATGACTGTTTTAATCAGATAACTTCTCTGTTAGGTTATTTGAATTAAAACTGAGGCTCTATGAAGAATACAAGGTCAAATAAGATAGGATTTATCCAATTGGTTCAAATCGGGTGAATCAGAGAACTCTAAGAAGCTGAAAAATGCGTCTGCTAGGTCAGCCTTAACCATGTGGTCGACGGCCATAGATAAAGTGTAGTCGACTATACCTGCTATTTCAACATATGCGTTTTCACTTTGGGATTTGACTCTAACTCGAATTTTGAGGCCATGTTTGATAATGACTAGCCCTAATCCAACCACTACATAAAAAAAAAATATCTATTGCTTCTTAGATCACTTAAGAGATTTAGAGACAGCATTTTGCTAGGCAGACTCTAAAACTCCGTAAAGCTATTGTTCAATATCATAAACCTTAGCTCTTGGTTTTCTTAAGTGGTTAGAAGAAGAGGTTACCTAAGAAAAGACTGAACGACGTGCGATCACTTGTACTTCGATTGTGGAAAGAGAATAACAAGGAAGTTTAGTTAATTGAGGCTCTTTCGGTATATGTCTTTTGTAGCAATTCTTATGGTTTTCTAGTATACTAAGAGGTATGAAAGATCTTTTATTAATTTATATACATAACATATCTAACTTGTTTTTAGAAAAACGTTTTAACTAAAAATTTTTAAAATCAATTGTGTTCTCACTTTCCAACATCTCTATATTCTACTTGCTATACTTTTGGAAAAAGCACAAAAATTTCCCTTAAAATAAACACATTTTCATGTCTTACCTCTTAATATTAAGGCTCCATTTGGTAGAAAGAATAGAAAGTAGGAAGTAGAGAGAGTTAGAGGAATGAGGAATATGAAGAACGTAAAGGACTATGGTAATCCTTTATATTTTTTGTTAGAGGGAGTTGAAAGGATGGATAATAGTTGTGTATCAAATTTAATGTATTGTACATTGATCTATTTGTTAATGATTTTTTAGGATAAAAAAGTTTTTTAATTTAAAATTAAGTTGATTGGTTGGAAATTCTACTAATGGAATGATCAAATTCGGTGGGCCTAAGTGTAGATCTCACCCCTCCATCTCTCCCTTCCTTCCTCTTCCCCCTCCAACCAAACAAAAGGTTAGCTTTCTCCCTCCACCTCTCTCCTCTCACCCTTCTCCAGCCATCCAAATCTCCCTTTAACCAAACCTACATGAGTGTTTCAATATTGCACCTTTTTAATGGGTTGGTCAGGAGTCACAATATATGTAATACATAAATTCTACTGCCAATAAAACAGATAATCTACTAGATGTTGGTGTCGAATCAAGTAGTTTGTTTGTTGTTTTACTTTCAGCAAAATTACCAACCATCTCCAATCACCAGCATCGATTACTAGAGATGGATATGATAGATATAGGTGCATAATCTACTAGATAACTTTTTTAATTTTCAATAATAATTATCAATAGTCTTTGCTCGGTGGCTCAAGCCTCTAAAGTAGATACTGATAAATGCAGGTGCAAATTCTAGTAGAGTATTTTTTTTCTATTTTCAAGTTAACATTTATTAATTGTCTCTATTCGCCGACATAGACAGCTGAAGTGGAATCTACCAAATACCAAAAAGGAATCTAGTAGATTATTTTATTGTTTATTTTCAACAAAAGAAATTACAAGCCATCTCCGATAACTGATGTAGTTTGTTAGACCAGTTGATAGTTTATAAATTTACAAATGGAAATCTACTAGATGACCAGAATTTGGTAGATTATTTTTCTTTTATTTTCAACAAAAAAATTACTAATAGACTAACAGCCTTTGATCACCGATGCTGGCCACTAGAGTTGAATGTGGAATCTAGTAGATTATTTTATTATTTATTTTTAACAAAAAAAAGTTACCAACCATCTGTGACTGCCAACGTAGACCACCAAACAGTTTGACAATCTATCAAATTACAACTAGTAATTTGCTAGATACCTTGAGAGGAATCTAGAAAAAATAAAAGACAAAAGTCAACAAAAGGTCTAAATTTCTAGGTTTAAAAGGTCAAGCCTAAAAGCTACAAAATAAAAATTATTAAAAAAACTAAAGAGATCGTTCAAGACAAATAGTATTGTTAAATCTTATGGTCGATTATTTAACAAGCAGTCGAGCATTTAAATATAGTATCATAAAGTTTTCAGTCATTAAGCCTAAATTCGCATAAAAACCCTTAAGTTCTCTGCAAACACAAAGATAAGTCCTTTAACCTAGTTCATGTTTTATTTTTAACTATTTTAATATACATAAAACTGTTATTCTCAATCAAACATGTGAGAAAATTTTAGAAGCCAAAGAAAAGTACAAGACTTAAGGTTTGCAAAAATATCAAAATAGAAGTAAAAAAATTTGAAGATATCCATGAACGCGCTTCTAAAATGGCACACTTTCGATTTCAACAACCAAGGAAACTTGTTTACTCCCAATAAAACTCAAATAAATCAAAGACAAAGTGGGAAGGAAAGTTAGCATAGTTTCCATAAGAAAATCAAAGTGCCAAATGGTGGAAATATTTTTACCCATTTATATAGACAATTTTAGGCCTAAATCTCTTTTCTTGGATAAAGAAACCATAAATCTAAAGGTGGAGACCAAAGATTGCCATCCAACAATTGAGATTTTCTGTAGGAAAAAAATTTAATCTGATGGTCTGAATTGAAATTGCAAAAGTTAGAACAGTGGTTGACGTATTAACATAACAATTTACTCAAGTGAAGTGATTGTTACACACTATGAAGGGTCAAAACCCTAGATCGCCATCATTATACGACATGCAAACTCTTCATCTCTAAAGTAATCACTCTAGAGATAGCCTCAATGACTATTTTGACTAAAAATGGGAGACCTAATTATTAGTTTGACTCTATATAGCTAAAAGTATCTCAAAGAGCTACTTTAGGCTAGGGGCAACTGCTGCATAGGCCTCAACGACCCAATATACGTGGCCTACAAGCCAATCTAGGCCCAACTTAGGCACATGGGCTAGACAATAGAAGCATACGTGGAGATAAAGGCAAGTTATTTTTAAATAAAGAAAGTTAACTCTTTACCTCATTTCAAGGATCATAATTAAGAAGAATTTAGGTAACCATCCATGTTTAAATAGAATAAAGGATTATTCTCTAATTTTAGTTTATTTATCTTTAAAAGGCTATAAACAGGGATTTAACCCTTAACAAATGCCAAAGTCTCCATCATGAGCATTGACATCTATATTTCTTCCCCATATAGTGAAATTCATTGATCCTCATAATGGATGTATCTCAATTCTGAGGGCAAACCATTCTTAATCTTTTGTGTTTTATTTACTTTTCTACATTTATTTTCCTTAATTACGCAAGACAGAACATCATGGTGAGATTAATTTCCCTTAGAGTTTTGTTGGTGAATTTTCACCATCTATAGAGATCAACAATGCACGTAGAAGGAGGAGATCAATGTCAGCCTTGAGTTGATGAAGGAGATCGACATCGTTATGTAGAGAAAAAAATCAACAATAATAGCATGTAGTGAAGAGATGACAACATTATCTAATGAAAACAAGAATATTGAAGAAGAGAAAATAAAAAAGCGATAAACCTTAATAGATATTTGGTTTGATTTTACTTTTGGCCCATGAGGAATAGCAGGTGCCTCATCTTGGCCCTTAAACTCTCAACTAGCACAATAATGGTCCTTGAGCCTTCCAAATGTTACATTAATGGTACCTCTATAAGAGGAACGTTAAAAATTTGATGGAGTTTATCATTAAGGCACATGTGATTTGTTAGTGAGGTTTAATCCAGTTAAATCACTTTTGGGTAACCTAGATTGATGTTTATGTTATCCCAAGAATAACTACCTAAGAGGTGGGCGAATTGGGTTTTTACAAAATTTTCTACCTTTTACAATTATTAACAAGTTAGCACAAAATTTAAAATCTTAAGAAGCCTTAACAACTAAGTCACAAGCAATAATCAAACCAAAATATGCAAATGGAATATAATCTATACCAATCATCATGAAAAATATGGTGATATATGACAAACCACAAAAAGGCACAACTAAACACAAAATAGCTAATAAACAATAAAAGCATAAGAGAGATATAAACATTATTTATAGTGGTTTGGCAATATGCCTATATTTACTGTCGTTGAGATAGACACAACTTGGCCTACTCTACTATCTCAATCGACTTTCGGTACAATCACACCATGTACAAATGGTGACTTCCTCTATCCGAGGCTCATAAAACCTCTACAACTACCAATTTTATGTTGAGATTAGCTAAGTTATCAACCCAAAAACCAGAAGGCTTAGAAACCTATCACTCTTTTTTTAGTAAGGATTTGAAACATTCATTCATCAACACCTCCTACAATAAGATTGAATGCAATTTAAGATTTTTAGGAAGATTTAGAAGCACATAATGAGAATTTTAGGCAAGATTGACTCAAGAGATGATTTTTTTGCTCAAGGATGATCAAAAGTTATTTTAGAGATAAGATCACAGAATATGATTCAAGCTAGATTCAATGTACTAAAAAGTGTCTACAAGGTCAAAAATAAGGTTTTTATATCAAAACCCTTGTTTACTAGCCGTTAGTATAATGGCTTGCCTTTTCAGGTTGTCACTTAACTTGCTTAAACATCATTTCTTTAATTTCATCTAACTTTCTAGTAAGAAAAATATCGAGTAATTTTTTTTTAATAACATATTTTAAAACGCATTTGAAACTGTTGCAACTTTTGTTGCAACAAAAATTAGAACATGAGTTTTAAACATAACTTTGCGGTCATTTAAAATCTTTGATAAGATAAATCTTTGAAAATGTTTTAAATATAACATTTCAAACTCGTTTTCTTATAAGACATTTCTTAAACATATAATTTCTTGACACTCTTAAAATAATTTTTTAAATAGCAAAAACTTTTTCTTAATACAGTGAAAGACTTTCTATAGTGGTATCTATACCCAACCTTTGCCTCTGTCACCGCAACACCGAGCTTATTAACCAGTTATATTAGTCTCCCCTTTGAAGGAACTCATAATGAGTTTTTGCTCAGTAACTTCAAACATAATCTTACAAAATATTAAAAACATTAATCGTAATATATTGCTTTTAAACTTTTCTCATAAAACTCTATTCGTTAACATTTTCTTGTAAACAATTTTCATAAAATGTTTTTCATAAATATTCCTCATAAACATTTCTCAAAGTGTTTTTCATAAACATACCTCATAAATATATCATGAAAAGGAATGCAAGCAAGGTCATTATACATGATTCCATTTATGCTCATTTATGAACATCCAATGATGAACTTCTTATTATCATTCTTAACTTACTTAAACTTTTTATCATCATTCTTATCTTACTTTAACATGTGAGCTTAAATGTTCGTAACAACATTATCAATTATGAGATCATGACTTTAATCTAACATAATGCTTCCTTTATAGCAGACTTAAGATCGTTGAACAACAAGAGCGTAACTTTAACATAACTTGTATACCTCATATCTAGAAGGGTGGTACGGCACTTTAATTGTCATCATTGATTTCCCTTCTTATAAACTTTAGTGAGCATATACAATTATAAACATATCTCAACCTATAACTTAGCGTTGAAACATTAAACATAGCAAATGTCGGAAAAATAGTATGCAGCAGAAATTTTAAAAATTTTAATTGGAGCATTTTCCAAAACATAAGTTTGATACGCTATATGCATAAATTAACCAAATCTTACTAACCTTTTAATGCTGAAGGGCTCATTGTAATCTGTGAAGAGAAAGGCGTTCCAGAAGAGCCTCAATCAACTGGTCTTCTTTGCCATTCTTTATCCACGATCTGAGTGAGTGTAGGCGTACAACATACAGCTATTCCCCAGTGACTATCATTCCAACCAATTGAGAAATACCCAAAACTACCGTTCGTGATTTGTGAACAAGAGTTCTTCTAGGGAGTTACAGAGACTCACGGACAAAGTACTCACTCTTGATTTCTCAACTAATCTAAATAACTTATGAGTCTCACTCCCTATTTATAGAATTTGTCACATAGTTGGTCCTTATCATATAAGGCCTCAAAAATTTAAACTTGGTTAATATCTAATAAAAATGTGTAAAAATGTGTGATCAGATTATTGTTCGGTCGGCAGGCCAAACTCGCAGATTGGCATGTCGAACTTACTCCATCGGCAAGCCAAACCTGAAGATCAGCCTGCCAAACTTACGATAAATGATCCCTGTGAATCTTTATTTCCCACCCAAGATTCTTAGGATAGAGCCTCGGTTTTAATTTAAATAACCCAATAGAGAAGTTATCTTATTAAAACAATCATATTTAGATAATCTCTTGAAAAATAAAGATTCCCAATAATTCAACAAGTTTATCTTGAATTAATTTACATAAAATTAATTCAAATGTTAAACAGTCATGAATTATCTAATCCTATCAAATTTCAGCCAATCTGATAATTTGACATAAGTCATCAATTTATTGAAAAAGCACGCCGTATCGTTACATGATTTACTATGAGCTAGCAAAGGGGACCTGATGGACCTATATAGTTCAAGCTCCTGATAATTATGAAACCCAATATCCCAGATATATATTTTATAATTATCAACTCTAACGCTACTCCACTAAAAGCTTAGAGCTGCACTATCAAACTATATAGAATTACGAAGCTCGAATAGCTAAGTCTCCATGATATATTATAATGTATTGTACCCCCATAGGATTATCAATAATCAGCTTAAGGATAAAGTCTGTCTTACTTTCTAGATTATTTTTCTCTTATGCTCTATTATCACACCATCAAAAAACTTACTATCCAAAGATAGTATACCATTTAGTTACACCTATGTATCTAAATAGTTGAGCGCTTTAGTTTTTCAATTACAGGATAACGCATATAAGAGGATATCAACGACTTCTAAAGAGGAGTCATGGATTCTATATCTATGAATAACAAGTCTGTGCTATCAAGAGTTATGCCTCCAACGTACTGGCATGCATACCAACATAAAATGTGAATGTCACCCTTTGGTACATGAAAAGACATAAGTCAAGATAACATGCCCATTATTCATCTCAGGATTAAGATACAACACATATGATTGTCTAAAGTGAATTGATTTGCAGAGACAAATTATTAATCTAAATCAATTACACTTTATGTCCTGATCTAATACATTGTCACCTATGACAATGCACCAATATTTCTATTCACGGAGTCCACCTCCAAGATAAACCATCTCCCGTTAGGGATATAGAAAACACAAAAATCTTTGCATGAATAAAGCACCCAACTTTATTCCCTCGATTGCAGATCTTATAATTTAGACTGTCACCTTTAGATCATGTCTTCCACATAATCTGTCCATCATATGCCTGACTCTTAAAGGTTTAGATCGATAGTCTCAAGCTTTTGTTTGCTTATTATACATTCAACAAATATGGATGTAAATAGAACAACAATTTGATATATGAATAATAAATAAATCCTTTATTGATAAAAATGACTCTAAAAACATATTATATTTTACTCCTTAGGGCATACATGTCTAATAGCAAATGCAAATATAACGCTATCCATAACTTAAACTTTTAAAACTTTATGCACATCTTAGCATAACAACTTAAAACATTATGCATAATAATTGCAATACATTTCAACCATTCATAAAGCATCTGAAATTGACTTTCTTCACGCTATAGGTGAGGTTTAAAACTTATCTGGATAACGCTTTAGCATTCCCATTCTAATTCTTTTTCCTTTACTAGTTGGCTTATGTGCTCTATTTCAAATGACAACTGACTATTAGCTAACCTATCTCATTATTGGCTTATTCGATCGATAATGAAACTTAAACATTAACCGTTCATTCCTTACACTTAAATTCATTTCTTAAAGGTTCATTTCTCCATTACTTAACTTTAATATTCCTTGATCAAATTCCACATCTTACTAGATGGTTTCGTTACTTAATGCGATATGATAACATTTTTCGTCTGAGGCGTCTCGTGAATTTGAAGTGTTTAGGTCCATTTTAGCGGTTTTCTTAAAAAATGACTATTTCATCCTTAATGGGCTTTTCGTAAGCTAGTTACCTTTATTAAACTTCTCATTTTACTTCACCTTTTTGTAACTTACAAGGTAGGAAAAAAATTCCTACTTAGGGGTATATTCTTAGTTCAATCGTTTCGGGGTCTATTTTGGCCTTTTATGAAAAATGACTATTTTGTCCTTGACTGGTCTTAGAAAACTTTTGGAACCTGTTTCACCAAAACATATGTTTCTTTGCTTTTTGTAACATTACGAAATACCAAATATCTAATTCCTTTTTATGAAATTATCGAGACTCATGGTTTTGACCCATAATACGAAAATCTTAACAACTACACCTTAACATTTTTTTCTTTCTTTTCTTGACAAAAACTTTAAATTCTTTCAAACTTAGAATCGGTGGTTACTCACTACCTATAGCAGTGTAGAAAACCAACATTTAACAATGAAAATTCCCATTTTACTCAGTTTTACAGTTTTGACCCGAAACATAATCTTCACATTGTTAACCTTGGGACCAAAAATAACTATTTTATACCAAAAGTCTAGTATTTAACAAGGACTAAAACTTACAAAAGCTTCTTGGTTAAACTCAAAAAAATTCCAAAACATTTTTTCCATATTACCATTTTGAAATTTTGTGATTAAATCTCGTAAAATTCATAACTCACAAAATGTGTGGAATTTTCATGAATTGTCTGCTCTAGCTCATAGTTTCGATGAGTTCTACAACTTTTATGTTTTAACTTTTTTGAGATTTAGCCTGCACGATGGGGTTCCAGTCGTTTTTCTAAAATGTCCTACAATCATAAACTTTTCAACTTTACCCCAATGGTATTTCACAATAATGTTTCAATAACACTTTTACCCTCACTATTTTGGGCAGAATTGGCATTTTTTCATAAATTAAATTACCCAAAAATCTCATAAAACAACAACTTTAATAAAAACCTCAAAACTCTTTTATTTGAGTAAAGTTTTTCAAACTTGAATCTAAACATAAAAAATCTAGTTCCTAGCCTTCAAGTATCATAATCATACCACATAAACATGCTACAAAGTCCTTTAAACATGCCATAGTCTATATTAAGCAATTACAAGCCAAACTTCCATGAAAAAAATGACAAACTTTAAAGTAGAAGGGTTTAAGCTTTTACCCACAATTTTGCAAGCTTGGTGATTTTCCAAAAAAAGGTATGCGTTTGGCCACCTTCCTTGATATGATTCATGGAACAAAAAAACCCCCATTAAAGCATCAAAAAGTCAAGAAAAAACACAAAATCCCATAAGGAAAAACTAGAGATTTTTACCTCAAAAGTGCTTGCTCTTGAACTAGTACTCTTGAATCTTGAGTTTAAGCTTGCTTTGAGGTTAAAACTTGAAAAAATATTCGAAGAACTTACAGGTTAGTAGCCAGTTGTCTTGGAGGAGAAAAAATAACATGTTTTGATTCTAACTTTTCAAATGGACACCTAAGTTTTATGATGACTTCCTAGGTCTAAAATGAAAAATATCTTTGCCCAAAAATTGAGACCCAAAACCGGATCATCATAAGGAGAGGATGTGGCTTTTTTCCACCTTAAAGATGGCACCTAGGCGGGTCCCCCATTAACTTTTTTAAAACTCCAAATTTACATTGAAAATATTTTTCTACACTGCTGGTATATTTCTCATACTGTCCATATTCTTTTCTATGCTGTTTTTCATGGTCCACATCACCCACATAGTATGATTCTTACACTGCTTAAATTTACACAGTCTAATTTATATATTGCATTACTTTATGTAGTATAATTCACACACTGCTTAACTTTATCTATAAAACTTTTACACTGCATAACTTTATCAATATAATCCTTATAATGCATTATTCTCATACTTAATTTTTATACTGTATAATTTTTCATATTTTTATATAGTTTTTTTCTTAAAATGTACTTCTGCTTCTAAATTTGTTGCAACACATTTTATAACCATAAAGCTTTCTAGCTTATTTTTCCTTGCTTAACACCCAATACTTATCTTTGGTTCATTCTTTCTTTATTTAAGACTATGGCATAATTTATATCCTTAAAAATCCTATTTTTCATTTTATAGAATTTGTCATAAAAATCAGAATACTAATATCGCTCCTTAATTATTGCATATATAATGCACTAAAATTCTCAAATGCCATAGTTGGTGTAATGGCCAAGGGAAATGCATTAATAAAATCTAATATTTAATTAGGTTTAATTAATGAATTTACCCATAAAAATTGTAATTTTTGAAAAAATGGTGATAATGTATAAATAAGCAGTACTAATTGAAAATTACACTGCGAAGTAATGTAATGTTGGATATTGATAATACAGATTTTATGAGTTTAAATACTCAAGAATTTTTAAATAATATCCATAAAATGAATTTTATGTCATAATTAATTGTAAAATTGTGATATAAACGAATGGGTAAGGAGAGTATAAATAAGACATAGAGTCCATCAAAACCCTAACTCAATGTGGAAAGGGAGGCCGAAGTAGTATAGGAATACTGCTAAGTGAAAACGCAGATATGGAAAAGGTTATGTTTGGCCTCCAAAAATACACAAAAGGCAAGTAAAATATTTTATACAGTCTAAAGATATGTCTTGCACTAATTTTACCATAACAATATAAGAAAAATATTGTTTGGTAAAAAATTACATAGTGTAAAATTTTTGAGGCCCACCTAGTGGACACCCATTAGAATTTCATTGGGCCACATGTCTTGAAAGGTGGCCCAATCAAATTGAGACACTTAGTAACCCAATAGATTACCTTGTGAGTCACTTAAAGGGATAAGCATGCAATTAATGTTGAACTTAGCCAAAAAAAATTTCTGCTCTTCCTCCCAACCCCACGGCCACCATAGAAGTTTTCTTCCAAAAATTTTCTCAAACCCAAACCTTTGCAAATTATCCCCAAACAAGATCTAAGAAGAAAAGCTTAAAGGGTTTTTATCAATTTTGAGGTAAGAAATAGAAACTTTTCTTGGATTTTCTTAAGGTTTTCATGGTTTTAGAAGGGGATTTTGATAGGCATGTCTCTTGTGTAAATCATGCTTAGGAACCTCAAGGAAGCTCTTGAAAAATTTGAGTTCACAAATCTTTCTTTGGTAAGTTCCATTTGTTTTTCAAATTTAAAACTTATTTGCTTTAATGTTTAAGTGGTTGTTTCAAGAGGCATCTAATTCTTTTTATGTAAGTTATGATTTAATTTTCTTAATCTCATGGTTATGTGGAAGTTGTAGTTGAAATTGGGTTTTAAAAAAAAAACATTTAGTGAAAAAGTGGTAGTTTTGTGAACTTTAAGGTAGTTTTGCAAAACATGTGACTTGGGCATGAAAATGGTTTGGGTAAAGGTTGAACCTGCTTATATAGTGGCTGAGGGGTAGTTTTGAAATGGATTTTTATAAAAATAACCCAGGGACCAAATTGTAAGAAAAAATTTCTTCTCGACAGATTTGAAAAATGCCCTAAAAACCCCTGTGCAGTTAGAATTTTGAAAAAGTTAAAACTTGAAAGTTGTAGATCTCGATGAAACTCTTAGGCATCACAGACAGTTTCTCAACCGTTTGTGAGATTTTAATTTTTCAAGAATTTGTTAAAATTGAAAAAAAAAAAATTAAGGGTAAAAATGTCATTTTTCCAAGGGATTTTGGATATGATACTTTGTGCAAAAATAATCCTTGTGACAAATGGTAAATTATGGTTTAAAAAGATTAATTTTAGTCCCAGGGTAAAATTGTCAAAATTTTCAGGTCAGGGACTAAACTGTAAAGTTTTATTAAAATGGGTCATAAAAGTGAAATTAGGAATCCGACCCATTAGGGTATTGTTTTTTAAATCAATGCGTAGCTATTTTAGTTAGAATAGCGAAATTGAGTTCGGGAAGCTAGTAGGCCCGCTAGGGGCAAAATCATCATTTTTTTCGAGTACATCGAATCGCTCTAAAACGTCACTAGATGGGAAAAAAGAGAATGATTAGACAGACTTCCTCTCTTTGTTAGAGACGATAGGGTAAGGTTGGATTGAAATAAGAAAACCGGGAGTTAGTAGAGTTGTCTATAATTATGCAACTTAATTTATTAATTTACGATCGTTTCATATTGAGACCTAGAGGAAATAGTGAACTTTGGTTAATAGCTTTGTAATTGGCCAACAAAAACCTAGGAGTCTAGGAGAATGGAATCCAAAGTTGTTTTGCATAGTACGTGAATCAAGTAAGTTCCCATCCCAACTACAGTATAAAATTGTAGGTATAGAATGTAAAATATATATATGTATACCTGTGTGTATATCAAGGTGTGTACCTATGTGTATGCTATAACACGAATACCTACAAGTACATTAGTGTATACTTGTGAGTATACAGAATAAATACCTGTGTGTATATTATGATATGTACCTGTGTATATATTATGTTAAGTACCTTTGTGTACATTATACCATGTACCTGTGTATATTAATGTATACCTCTATGTATATAAAGTATGTACCTATATGTACTATGCCGTACAAAAGCATTTATGTTTATGTATAACATGTGATTATCACTTCATGCATGGTATGATAACTATAATATGTGGACTGGTAAATATATCACCAAAAGTTTAGAAAAGTGTCATACCGACTCTTAACTTAAGAGAAGTTTAAGGATATAGTATGGTCTCGGTGTTATGCAGACCTATGTGCGCAATGGTACGAACACTTGGGTCTTAGTAAGAGATAAGATATAAACAGGATAAGGGATGTTCATAAGTAAGCATAATTGGGTCATGCATTTTATTGATTGTGCATGTGGGCTATATTGGGACTTATTGGGCATAAGCTCATTAAGTGTTTTATGCTGCAGGTATTCTGACAAGAAGGTCAGAATAATTTCATAGATGAGCTAGCAGAGGGATGAGTAATGTGCAGAATGGGTATGGATTCCGCTGCAGTATGTTTCCGCTGTAGTATATTTTAAGTTATTTTGAAATGTAATGTTTAGTAAACAATATTGTAAAAGAAAGGTTGCTGATGTAAATATATGTATATGTTTATATTTCGAAAGTTGTTAAAACCAGTATATGTGAAATATTTATTTAAAAAAAAATTCTAAATTCTTGGCTAAAAGTAAGTAAGTAAAAGATTTATCACAGTCCAAAAAAGGCGGGTTGTGGCAATTGGTATCTGAGCGAAAATCCTGCCACCCTACTGCACATTGTCATTAGCTCCACCACCATAGCTCAAGTAATAAAGCTGGCACAACAAGTGCTTCCTTTGTGGGAAAGAAGGGCACTATGCTAGAAACTATTTTTCCAATCCTCAAAATCAGAATGCTCAAAAAGGCCTCAAGGAACCCAACTTCATGTAGTCCAAGCACAGATTGAAGGCCCTAGTATCAGTCAGGGATGCTTGGAAGCTTCATAACCCAATGGATAAATATATGCCTACACAAAGAAAGAAGATGATGCAAGAACTTCATCAATAGTGTCAGGTCAGTTTTCTGTTGCCAATACTGATGCCTATGTTTTATTTGATTTTGGAGCAACGCATTCATTTGCATCGCTTAAGTTTGCCAAACAGATAGAAAATGAAGGGGATAAGATAGAACAGACTTTTAGAACTGTGTTTCCCTCTGGGGAGGTATTAAATTCTGATTTTTGGTTACGTCATGTACCCATCATCATTTGTGGAAGAGAGCTGTATATCGATTTAATAATAATTGATGTACAAGATTATGACATTATCTTGGGAATGAATTTCCTAGGAAAATATATGGCCAAGATCAATTGCCGACAACGCAAGGTGTTATGTTTCGTCCATCCAGAAGTGAGAAGTTTGTGTATTCGGGGAAGATTCCCAAGGCTCCAAAGGCGTTAATTTCGGCGTTGAAAGCAAAAAGAATGTTGGAAAGTGGATGCATCGGTTATCTGGTGAATTTAGTAAATAAGGAGCAAGAGGCTCAGTTAAGACCAAAGAATGTCCCTGTAGTGAAAGAATTCACTGACGTGTTTTCGAACGAGTTAACGAGCTTACCACCAGAGTAGGAGATTTCATTTGAAATTAAATTGATGCCAGGTACAGCCTCGATCTCGAAGGCACCATATCGTATGGCTCCAAGAGAACTCAAAGAGCTACAAGTGCAATTACGAGAATTGCTAGATAAAGGATTTATTCGGCCAAGTCATTCCCCATGGGGAGCACCTGTATTATTTGTCAAGAAGAAAGATGAAACATTATAAATGTGCATCGATTACAGGGAATTGAACAAAGTCACGATTAACAATAAGTATCCACTTCGAGAATTGATGATCTATTTGATCAATTGAAGGGAGCAGCAGTATTTTCAAAGATTGATTTACGTTCTAGGTATCATCAACTTCGGGTTAAAGAGGAGGACATGCCAAAGACGGCATTTCAAATGTGGTATGGGCATTATAAGTTTTGTGTCATGCCATTTGGACTGACTAATGCCCTGGCAGCATTTATGGACTTTATGAACCAGATTTTCAAGGACTACCTCGACAAGTTCGTCATTGTTTTCATCAACAATATCTTGATTTACTAGAGAACATCACAAGAGCATGAGGAACATTTGAAGCTTGCATTGCAGTTGCTGAGGAAGCATCAATTGTATGCCAAGTTCTCAAAATGTGAATTTTGGCTGGAAAAGGTTCATTTCTTAGGACATGTGGTCTCACGAGATGGAGTCTCTGTTGACCCTCCAAAGGTAGAAGTAGTAAATAAGTGGCCTACGCCGAAAAGTGTTACCGAGATCAGGAGTTTCCTCGGTTTAGCAGGATATTATCGACGTTTTGTAGAAGGATTCTCCAGACTTGCAACACCACTCATGGCCCTTACATGGAAAGCAGCTAAATATGAATGGACCAAGAAGTGCGAAGAGAGTTTTTAGGAACTAAAAAGATGACTCACGAGTGCCCCAGTACTCACCATACCAGATCTAAATCTTAGAAACTACATGATTTACAATGATGAGTCAAAGACAGGCTTAGGAGCTGTACTTATACAAAATGGAAAGGTAATTGTGTACGCATCCCAACAACTGAAGAAGAATGAAAGGAACTATCCAACGCATGACTTAAAGTTAGCAGCGGTCGTATTTACATTGAAGATTTGGCGTCACTATCTGTATGGAGCTAAATGTGAGATTTATACAGACCACGAGAGTCTGAAATATATCTTCACATAGAAGGAGCTTAACATGAGACAACGAAGATGGCTTGAGCTAGTTAAAGACTATGACTGTGAAATTTTATATCACCCTAGAAAGGCTAACCGAATAGCTGATGCACTTAGTCATAGAATGACGTCTTCGCTTGCAATGGTACAACTAATGCCAAGACCTCTTCAGAAAGACTTGGTAGAAGCAGGAATAGAGATAATTACTAGAGAATTAGCCAATCTATCCTTCTGACCAACTATATGGGAAAATTTAAAGGAGCGACAAGAAGCAGATCCATTGCTGCTCAGATATAGGAATGAGGTCCTTGAGAGCAAAGAAATAGAGTTCAACACCTTGGAAGATGGCATTCTCCATTATAAACGTAGATTATGCATTCCCAACGATGAAGAGTTAAAGAGGTAGATCTTAAAAGAAGCTTATGAGGCACCATATGTTGCTCATCCAGGAGCTACAAAAATGTACCAAGATTTGAAAGAGCACTACTAGTGGCGTGGAATGAAGAATGGCGTTGCGAGATTCGTCAACAACTGTCTCATATGTCAAAAAGTGAAGACTGAACACCAGTGACCGACAGGTGAGGTGCAAAAGATAGATATTCCAGAGTGAAAATGGGACCAAATAACTATAGATCTAGTGACCGGACTACCCAGAACTACAGGAGGACATGATACTATATGGGTAACTGTAGATAGATTGACCAAATCTACACACTTTTTACCCATTAAACTTAGCAGTTCTGTTGAACGACTAGCTGAATTATATGTCACACAAATAGTTAGATACTATGGAGTCCTGAAATCCATCATCTCTGATCGTGATAGCCGATTCACTTCCAAATTCTGGAGGAGCGTTTATCAAGCAATGGGAACAAAGATGACGTTCAGCACAACCTTCCACCCTCAAACGGATGGTTAGTCGGAAAGGACCATCTAGAGTTTGGAGGATATGTAAAGAGCATGTGTGCTAGATTTCAAAGGAGGATAGGATAAAAAGCTTCCTCTAATTGAATTTGCGTACAACAACAATCATCAAACCTCCATAGATATGGCTCCATATGAAGCTCTATATGGAAGAAGATGTAGATCACCTTTACATTGGTACGAAACCCGAGAAAAGGCATTGTCAACCATAGATTTTTGTTCAAAGAACAATGGAAGATGTAAAGTTAATCCGTCAACAGATGGAAACGGCTTTCAGTCGACAAAAGAATTATGCTGACCAACGACGAAGGCCTTTAGAGTTTCAAGTGGGGGGACTTAGTCTTTTTGAAGATAACACTAACGAAAGGAGTAGTAAGATTCGAGAAGAAAGGAAAACTCAGTCCAAGGTACATTGGACCATATGAAATCTTGGAAAAAGTAGGTAACGTAGCTTACAAGTTAGCCCTACCCCCTGAAATGGCATCGGTACATAATGTATTTTATGTATCCATGCTAACAAAATATGTACCTGATCCCTCGCATATACTTCAGCATAAGCCTATTGAAGTGCAAGAAAACCTGTCTTATGAAGAGAAACCAGTTCAAATCTTGGCTCGAGAAGAGGAGTTACGAAATTAATTGTAAAATTGTGATATAAACGAATGGGTAATTGAGTATAAATAAGACATAGAGTCCATCAAAACCCTAAGCCAGTGTGGAAAGGGGGGCTAAGCAGTACAGGAATACTGTTAAGTGAAAATGTAGATATAGGAAAGGTTATGTTTGGCCTCCAAAAATACACCAAAGGCAAGTAAAATATTTTATACAGTCTAAGAATATGTCTTGCACTGATTTTACTACAACAGTATAAGAAAAATACTGTTTGGTAAAAAATTACATAGTGTAAAATTTTTTGGGCCCACCTAGTGGACACCCATTAGAATTTCATTGGGCCACATGTCTTGAAAGGTGGCCCAATCAAATTGAGACACTTAGTAACCCAATAGATTACCTTGTGAGTCACTTAAAGGGATAAGCATGCAATTAATGTTGAACTTAGCCAAAAAAAAAATTGTTCTCTTCTTCCCAACCCCACGGCCACCATAGAAGTTTTCTTCCAAAAATTTTCTCAAACCCAAACCTTTGCAAATTAGCCCCAAACAAGATCCACGAAGAAAAGCTTAAATGGTTTTATCAATTTTGAGGTAAGAAATCCAAACTTTTCTTGGATTTTATTAAGGTTTTCATGGTTTTAGAAGGGGATTTTGATAAGCATGTCTCTTGTGTAAATCATGCTTAGGAACCTCAAGGAAGCTCTTGAAAAATTTGAGTTCATAAATCTTTCTTTGGTAAGTTCAATTTGTTTTTCAAATTTAAAGTTTATTTGCTTTAATGTTTAAGTGGTTGTTTCAAGAGGCATCTAATTCTTTTTATGTAAGTTATGATTTAATTTTCTTAATCTCATGGTTATGTGGAAGTTGTAGTTGAAATTGGGTTTGAAAAAAAAATGGCATTTAGTGGAAAAGTGATAGTTTTGTGAACTTTAAGGTAGTTTTGCAAAAAAATGTGACTTGGGCATGAAAATGGTTTGGGTAAAGGTTGAACCTACTTATACAGTGGCTGGGAGGCAGTTTTGAAATGGATTTTTACAAAAATAACCCAAGGACCAAATTGTAAGAAAAAATTTCTTCTCGGAAGATTTGAAAAATGCCCAAAAATAACCCTGTGTAGTTAGAATTTTGAAAAAGTTAAAACACAAAAGTTGTAGATCTCGACGAAACTACTAAGCAACACGGACAGTTCGTCGAAAATCTCAACCGTTTGTGAGATTTTAATTTTTCAAGAATTTGTTAAAATTGGAAAAAAATTTTAAAGGGCAAAAATGTCATTTTTCCAAGGGACTTTGATTATGGTACTTTGAGCAAAAATAACCCTTGTGAAAAATGGCAAATTATGGTTTAAAAAGATTAATTTTAGTCCTAGGGGTAAAATTGTCAAAATTTACAATTTAGGGACTAAACTGTAAAGTTTTACTAAAATGGATCATAGAAGTGAAATTAGGAATCCAACCCATTAGGGTATTGTTTTTTGAATCAGTGCGTAGCTATTTTAGTTAGAATAGCGAAATTGAGCTCGGGAAGCTAGTAGGCCCGCTAAGGGCAAAATTGTCATTTTTTTCAAGTAGACCGAATCACTCTAAAACATCCCTAGATGGGAAAAAAGGGAATGATTAGACAAACTTCCACTCTTTGTTAGAGACGATAAGGTAAGGTTGGATTGAAATAAGAAAACCGAGATTTAGTGGAGTTGTATATAATTATGCAACTCAATTTTTTAATTTAAAATCATTTCGTTTTGAGACCTAGAGGAAATAGTAAACTTTGGCTAATAGCATTGTAATTGGCCAATAGGAACCTAGGAGTCTAGGAGAGAGGAAACCGTAGTTGTTTTGTGCAGTACACGAATCAAGTTCCCATCCCACGTACAATATGAAATTATAGGTTTATAATGTGAAATATATATATATATATGTATACCTGTGTGTATATCAAAGTGTGTACCTGTATGTATGCTATAATATGAATACCTATAAGTACATTAGTGTATACCTGTGAGTATACAGAATAAACACCTGTGTGTATATTATGATATGTACCTGCGTTTATATTATGTTAAGTACATGTGTGTATATTATGCCATGTACCTGTGTGTATATTAATATGTACTTGTATGTATATAAAGTATGTACCTGTATGTACTATACCGTACAAGACCATTTATGTTTGTGTATAACATGTGATTATCACTTCATGCATGGTATGATAACCATAATAAGTGGACTGTAAATATATCACCAAAAGTTCTAAAAAGTGTCGTACCGACTCCTGACTCAAGAGGAGTTTAAGGATATAGTATGGTCTCGGTGTTACGCAGACCTATGTGCACAATGGTACGAACACTTGGGCCCTAGTAAGAGATAAAATATAAAAGAGATAAGGGATGTTCATAAGTAAGCATAATTGGGCCATGCATTTTATTGATTGTGCCTGTAGGCTATATTGGGACTTACTAGGCGTAAGCTCGTTAAGTGTTTTATGTTGTAGATATTCTGACAAGAAGGTCAGAATAATTTCATAGATGAGCTGACGAAGGGATGAGTAATGTGCAGAATGGGTATAGATTCCGCCGCAGTATGTTTCCGCTATAGTATATTTTAAGTTATTTTGAAATGTAATGTTTAGTAAACAGTATTGTAAAAGAAAGGTTACTGTTATAAATATATGCATATGTTTGTATTCTGAAAGTTGTTAAAACCAGTAAATGTGAAATATTTATTAAAAAAAATTTCTTAATTTTTGTCTATAAGTAAGTAAACAAAAGGTTTATCACAGCCCGAAAAAGGCGGGTTGTGATAGTTGGAGATTTCTTTCTAACAAATAATTTTAAAGCCATTGAAGGGGTAATGGATCAACATATACATAGTCTAGTTGACCTAGATACAATGTCCAAAATCCAATTTTTATGAAAATAAGGAAAAAAAATCAAACAAATTTATTTTATTTGCCAAAAATAGGATTTTAAGTTTTAAAAACATTAAAATAGTATTTTAGAATATATCAAAAACATCCTAAAAATATTTTTCAATTTTTACACCAATAGGGGCGGCCCGTGTAAGTAGAGGCCTTAGGCAAGTTTTTTGAAGGGTGCCTACCATATGTTGAAATGAAATAATAAAAAAAAAAACTAATTTGAAAATAACAAAACAATCTACTACATCTAATATAAAAAAAATAATTATCAAAATAAAATTAAATAAAGTCAAAACAATAGTATTACTGTAAAAATTTAAAAAAAAAAGAGTTCACTCTATCTCTTTCCTTACTTGTGAGATTTTTTCCCTCTAAAACACGTTTTTGAAAGTGAATTAAACTTTCTATTTTTATTTTTTTTTGGAGTTTGTTATGTCTCGATACGTGCTTTCTATAGACTTATTTATTCATAACATTTAACTTATATATGTATGAAAACCAAATCAACTCAATACACAACAATAACCCAAAGTTAAGACGAGAAAAGCACTACATTCTTGAACAAAAAAAAAAAAAAGATTTTAGGGAGCATGCGCTTTTGATTTCAGAAAAAAGAAGAGATATTGTATAAATAGAAGAAGATGAAGAAGAAGAAGAAGAAGAAGAAGAAGGCAAAACAATTTTTGAATATAATAGAGATAATCACTTTTTTTCTTTTTCTTTTTCTTAAGAAAATAAAAGTTATTGGGTTTTTATTATAGGTTTAATAATTATTATTTTGACTCTTTATTTTTATTTAATTATGCTATGACAAATATCGTTTTGGGTATTACAACTTTGATGAGATTTGGGGGATGTTTGCTATCCTATATTTAAGAAATGATTGAGTCATGGGTAGCCAAAACATCCTGACCTTCTGTTTCTATATATAAAAAAAATCTAATTAATACATAGAATATAGCTATAATATTGTCTCGACCCGGATTATCAGATTGTAACAAAGCATTCCTTTACTCATTAAAGGTTTTGCCTTAAGCATGAAAAATACGCACTTGTTTGAATTATAATCACACTTTAAGATTATAGTAGTACAATCCATTAAACCGTAGTCATTACAAAAAAGTTCATTTCATTTACTTTAATATTACATTTTTAGAGATACCAAAAATATATATGTATAGCGGAAGCTCTATTGCAGCAGCATCCATACCCTAACTATACACTCGTTCATCCACCATTGCCAACTCCAAAATGGTACCATTCCAGCCTCTTGAATGGATTCTTTACAGTATGAAATAACTAAGTAAGCTATTGCTTAGTAAGTCTACACGTAGCCTACAAAAATGATTATTCTACTAACATGCATGCTTCGGTTATTCTTATTTATGAACTTCTTTTTATGACATATACTTAACTTAATAGGGGTCTAAGTGTTTGTACAAAATGCATATAATGGTCATCATAACACTAAGACTGTATCATCACTTAGAACTTCCCTTGTGTTAAGAGGTTGGTACAACATTTCCTTATGCTCTTTGATGTATCGTTTACCCATTCTTTGGATTCTGGTATCATACCATGCATTATGCTCAACTAACTTAAATTGAGTGTATCATCAAATGTTTAATTTTTCAGCACAATATACTTTTCTATTAAATGAAAATGGTTGTTATCCATACTATAGGTGGGATTTGGTACTTACCTGTTAATTACATCATGCTTAATTAATTTTTTTCTCATCCCCATCAGTAATCTCCTATGTGCCCTATTCAAACAATTTTCTGTCATTAGCGATCTTACTTAATATCGACCCTCATGTCACTAGCTAAACATAAACACTAATTACTAACTTTCGTTATTAGTTGTTTTTTAGAAGCTTAGGCAGAATGGAAGTTATTTGCTCATCTACCAATGCTCTTTCGTCACCATCGGAGCTAGGGTCAAATTCTCACTAAGGGCCTTGCTCCAATTGGAACGTTTTGAGATCCATTTGTCCTTTTTGTGAAAAATGACATTTTTGCAACCTTAAAACGTTTTGATCCTACTCATGTCATGTGAAACTTATGTTTTGTTGTTTTTCAAATAATGATAATGAAAATGAGGTGCCAATCCTCGTATTGTGGTAAAAACTTGCTCTGACCAAACTTTGTGATTTTAACCCGGTTTGTGAAAATTTTAGCGATTTCATCCCATTTTCAAAATCAACCATGTTACATCATTGAGTTTGAACATTTTTTCCCAATAAAGTATAAACTTTCCAAATTTTCTAAATCCAATTCCTTTAATTAAAAACTTTCTTCTTTTTTTCTTTTTTTTTTAAATTAAAAATTTTATAGTTTAAACTTCTAAAATTCATAACTCATGAACTGAGCAGAATTTTAGCAAACCATTCATGTATATTGACTATTTTGATGAGTTCTACAACTTTCATGTTTTAACTTTCTTGAAATTAGGATTGTTCAGTAGGCCATTTTTTAAATCTGTCCCTAAAATAAAAACTTTACAATTTTGCCGTCAAAAAATTTTACAAACTTTTGTTCATTAAAATTGTTACTTCTATTGTGTTGGGTAGAACTAACATTTTTCCAAAAAATTCAATTACCTTAAAACTCATCAAAACCATTAATTTCATTGAAATACCCAAAAATTGTTTTTTTTTTTTGGCTAAATTTTTCAAACTTAGGATTTTTAAGCTTAAAAACCCTAATTCCACACAACTCATAACACCACAAGGCACAAAAACAAGTAACTTCAACATGTTGTAGTGTCTTTTAAGCATGCCATAACCCTTATTAAGTTTTTACATAACAAATTAGTGATAGAAAACATAATTTCTAATGCTTAGTTTAGGGTTTACCTAAAATTTTCCTTGGTGACTTTCTGGTCCTCCGCTAAAGGTTCATCTTAACAATATCCCTTGACATGAACCATAGAAAATTTCTCATCAAAACCCCTTCCAAAACCAAAAAAGAAAAGCTCTAAAAAGAAACAAAGAAAAGCTAAGGTTTCACCTTGGATTAAAACTTGTTCAACTTGATGTTGATCTTGCACTTTCTTAGAAGTTGTTTCTTTGATAAAATTTGAAAGAAAATTTTAGGAAATGGGTTTAGGGCCTTTGGGTTTGTTGGGAGAAGAAATGAAGATTTTTTTTTTTTCAAATTTTTGCAACTTTTTTTCAAAGTTATCTTTATGGGCCATTTTTGCAATGTCTCAAATTTTGGGGAAAAATTAAATTAAAATTTCTTGTCTTCCCCACTAAGTGCTGCCATGTGTCTCCATGGGGTGGGTGACAAAATTTCATTCTCTTATGTTAAAGTAAGTGGGTCCCTCAACCTTTTTACGCAGTGCAAATTTGCACTACACTGTATTTTTCTATACTATCAATATAGAATTTGTAAAGATATTATCTTTAACAGTCTAAAATTACACTGACTTACTTTTTTCTATACTAACTATTCCCTATCATAGTATTTCTTATATTTGCACTTATACTTTGTCAGTACTATTTTACTGTACTGTATACTCTTACCAAAGTGTGACTTTTTACACTTTATTCATCAACTGATGAACTACCAACACAGAGATCTTTCTACTAGTTTTCTGACCGGCAATAAACCATTTTTATACTGCTTGGACTATGGCACGATTATTTACTTTGAATAATATTTCTCTCTCTTTACTAGTTCATACCACATAATTTATATTATTGTGATACAAACTCCATCTTGAGAGTATTTTGCAGATTTTTTCCAAACAATTATATTCACAAAATTTGCATATTAGAATACTCCCAATTGCATAGAGCTTTTTTATAGACATAATTCACATCAATATTATCTGTAAAAATTTTATTTTATCGTAATTTTACAAAATATGATTTATTAAAGAAAATTCATTATTTAAATTCAAGTGAATTCTAGATTTAAGTGAATGAATTTTCTTGGACATTACAAATGTAGCCTAAAAACAAGGAAAATTAAGGCCTCCTAAAATTGGGGACCTTAAGTACCGGCTTAACCTACTTATTAAGCTGAACTGTGCACTAATAATGTTAACAATTTTTTATTTAGAATGGATTTTTGACATTGCAGTTGTAATTAAAACTTAAGCCAAAAATCTTGAGAAAAATTCTATATATACTCTAACATCATACAAAGTTAAAAATAATTTTAATTTATTTTCCCAATGCTTGTTGATATTTTTCTTCTAGCTCCACATACTCGGTTTTAAGAATTCATCTTTATGATATAAGCTTCAAAAATGTTCTTGATATCCAATAAAAAAAATCTTGAGTTTTTAGAATTCTTTAAATGCTCATACTCAAGATAAAATAATTAGCAAGGCAAATAATTATTTTTTATTATAAAAACCTAATAATTATATTAATGAAACTTGGGGCCAACAGTTTAAACCATATTACGTGTGCGTTACCTGAAAAAATCCGTCAGTTTCAGATCCTTTGTCAAAAATGCCTATCTATTTCACTACGCCGCTGCTAACTAATTGGCACATGATCACATTTACTCAAAATCACTAACAGAGGAAACAGAGCTCCTCGGTTGTAATTTTTGCATATGAAATTCTCTCCTTTATACTTTTCTCTCTCTTCTTTTCCTCACTTATGTTTTCTCTATTTCTTTCCCTCTCTTCTTCACCAGTTTTGCTGCTCTCTCTCCACCTTTCTTTCAACACTCAAATTTATGCTATTGTCTTCTTTGTCGATGTTCTTTGGTTTCCTCTTTTTATGGATAGAACTTCTATGGAAACAAAGCACCAGTTTTAAAGGCTAAAGACCCAGTAATAATAATAATAAAATAAGCACTAATTTCCATGTCAATGATTTTTCTAAAAAAGTAATTTGTGCTTAAAAATTATGTATCATAGCTGATAAAAAAAAAAAAAAAAAGGTAAAGACTGTGGAAACTCCTCCAATTTGCAGTAGATCTGAGGAAGAAAGGTTGTGGATTTATGGGATTTATCGAAAGAAAGTTCTTTTTCTTATAAATATTGTGAACGATCTTGTTAAATAGAAAAAAAAAAAAAAAAAAAGATGTGACAGAATCTAAATCTTTTTATCCAAGTTTTGGTCATAATACGAGGGAGTTTTTTTTGTTTTTTAATTTGGTGTTTTCAAAGTCCGCTTTTGTAATTTTCAATGAGTGATTCAAAGGTCAAACGAGATGTGGGGTTTTTCACTAAGAAAAATGTAAAAGTCTATGGTGAAAAGAAGAGAGATAAATATTGGAGAGAGAATTTAATTTTAATGCAAACAATGGATCTCTAAACGGAGAAATAGATAGGCATGATGTATCAATTACTTGGTACTTGGGAACAGAAATAGATAGGCATTCTAAACGAAGGGTCTGGGTTCTTGACATTTATATTTCAAAGATACCATTAGAATAACGTTTAGAACACTAAAGGATCAATAATGTGTTAGTTGAAAGTTTAAGGGTCAAAATGAGCAACTGATATTTTTTGAGTGTCAAAAGTAAAATTAACCTTAAATGTTTTTATCTTTTTGTTATTTTAAAATAATATTTCACAAACTTTCCTACAAAGTGACTTCGAATCACCCAATTGTGTTCTTGATAAGAGGAGCATGGATCCCAATCCAAAACATCTTTTTTTTTTTAAGAGAATCCAAAACATCCATATGTGTGTTGGGGAATAAGAACAGATTTTGCGGTCATCCCTTTGCATTAATGGCTTCGCCATTGTTGTATGTAGATGAATTGCCCGTTTGTTTGTTGCGGACATCGTTCATGTAACCTTTTTCCCCAAAATGAGGCCCACTCCCAACGTGGTGAGATTCTCATGGGCCCTACTGGCCTTTATATGGTCGACATTTCGCTTTTGCTGACATGTGGCTAATTTTTTGGCTGGCCTTTGGCGACTCCGACGACCGACTGCTTTTTAGGCAGGAGACGGAATTTGTTGTGACCGCTACGGTCATCTAGCAGGGTAAGAAGAAGTTTGTGAAGTGAGCTCGAAAGAATAATTTGGGTTGAAAACACTAATTGGAACTAAATTTTTATAGGTGAAAGCATAACAAACTTAATTCGGACTAAAATTCTCAAACAGACTCTAATGAGGTGTTTGAAATGGTGGTAGTAATCGTTAGTTGGAACAACTTTTACTGTAGTATATAAAAACTTTACATTGTAGCAATTTTTTATTGTTACCGTAGACTGAGTTTGTGGTGGGAACGGTTCCTACCACTCAACCAACTAGCCGGTAAATTAGTGCTTTCAACAAACTAATGCCTTGCTGTCAAAATATATATATATATATATTGAGATTTTATTATGTCAGTATTTTATATTTTCAGAAAACATCGCATTCTCACCATATTATTTAGAAAGTATCACAATAGTAATAAGTAATTTTCAAAAATTCTAGAATGCTTAGCAAAATAAGTTAAAATTATAGTTAAAATTAATTTTAGTTAAAAATACTATAACATATAAAAGTTTTATATGATAACAATTTTTTTACTTTTTACTACAGCATATTTAAGCTTTTCACTAATTTAAGTTAAAATTCATAAATTTTAACTTACTTTCTTAGACACCTTATTTATTTCAATACCCATAAATCTTATGGGTGAAATTTTTCACTTATCATTTTATTAATGGGCTCAAATTAATTTCTTAAAGAAATAATAGAAAATAAAAATTAAAGATTTAACAAAACTCATATAAAAAATCATGCATATGGATTTTTCTCGTATTGTTTGAACCTATTTTCTTTATTGTTTTAATAATATATATGAAGTTCACTTAATAGAGTATTTATAAAGTAAATTAAAATTAAGAATTTAAACTAAAAAAATTTTATGTTATAATATATTTTTTTATACTCGTATAAAAATAATATACTATTTAAGTTAAAATAGGGGGTCAAAACTGATCCTATCACACAACCTTTCACAAAAAATTTAAAATAAACAGGTGTGTGGCCTGTTATACTTATGAACAGGTGTGTGGCTGGAGAAGTGGGTGTACTTACATCCCTACTCGCGCACGTGGTATAGAGATTCTTCCGAAGGAGACGTCTTGTGTGACGTGGCTAACTTCTTCCCGAAGGACGTATAGACGTCACGACGAAAGGGTCATGTCTGTTGGCGTGAATCATACTAAAATTTGTGAAAAATACTTTTATGAATTACCGGAATCATCCCTTTCTTTTTTTCAATTACCAAAATCGTCCTTAGAGTTAGGTGATTGTCCTTTTATACCCTTCTTTCAATTTAAGGTAGGCCTTTTCGGTGGCCCCTACCTCTTGGTCAAATCAAACACGTATTCTAATTCTTTTTGAATTATGGAATTAAAATTTTTTATCAAATTGTTTCACTTCTAATTGATATTTCTTCAAAAAAAAAAACAAATAGAAGTCAAAGTTTGGGCTGAAATTGAATGCGATTTCTTGGAAAAATATGGAAGGGAAGTTAGGAATTCAAGTACATATTCACGTTTTTAATGAGAAAAAAAAAAGTACAGATTCACGTCTGCGTCATCTTTGATAGAGCTGGAATTAAAAATAATAATTAAAAAAAAGAAAACAATTGTTTCTTTTTTATTTTCTTTATGAGACACGTAAACATGTCAAAAAAAAAGAGGACAATCTTGCAGGAAATGTTTTCAATGTCAACACACAGGAACATGGTTGGAATCACAATCCAACACATTTTGTAGATGTAACTATTTTCTGATTTAAATGTTGTTAGAAAAATACCATAATAAAATCTGGTTTGAATGAATTTTATAAAAAAAAAGAGAAAAAAAAAAGATTTTGAGATGGAACCAAAACTATATACAACATAGAGTGCTCGACCTTTTCTAAGGAGGAATTTTATGTTTACTTTAAACGAAATAAATACGGTGCTTTATCTTAAAAATGATCAAATTCCTTCTTGATAAGAGAATGTGAAGGTTTTGTAACGGCTACTTCTATCTTCAAAATTTGTGCTTGCACTGTTGGAGCTTTTTAGGGTGTTTGGAAGAGTATTTAATTTGAACTATGAATAGTATAAAACTCTCATATGTTATAGTAAAAAACTACAATATAAATTTTACATATATTGGAGTTCCCAAACTCAAACTAGCAGTTTAGACTGCTCTCCCAAATACCCTATTAACTCTTCGTAAGGTTCTTAGTTGCTACAAAAGTTGGTCTTCCAACTCATTGCATTAATGTTGATGCATTAGAAATTGTTCTGGCTATCTCTTTTAGTTCTTCATTCCATTTAGAATTTAGGACTTCAATTTGTCATTTAAAATATCTTCTTAGTCCCTTGAAAATATATCTTCTTAGCAAATTTTCTAATTTCTCCGGTTAAAATTGTTGAAAAAATAGTACGCAATGGAAATTAAAATTTTTTTATACTAGAGTATTTTTCAAAACACAAGTTTGACACGCTATATACGTAAATTAACCAGATCTTACTAACCTTATAATGCTGAAGAGCTCCTCGCAATCTGTGAAGAGAAAGGCGTTCTAGAAGAGCCTCAACCAATTGGTATTCTTTGTTATTCTCTATCCATGATCAGAGTATGTGTGGGCACACCTCGTATAGCCTTTCCTCGGTGACTCTCTTGCCAACCAATCAAGAGATACCCAGAACTAAGGTTCATGATTTGTGAACAATAGCTCTTTAGGGGAGTTACAAAGACTCACAGTATAGAGTACTCACTCTTGATCTCTCAACTGATCTAAATAACTTATGAGTCTCACTCCTTATTTATAAAGGTTGAGCCCAGGGGTAAGTCCTTATCAAATAAGGCCTTAAAAATTTGAATATGGATCAATATCTGATAAAAATCGCGTAAAAACGCGTGATCAGATTATCGTTCAGTCGGTAGGCCAAACTGACAGATCGGTCTGCCGAACTTACTCCATTGGCAAGCCGAACCTGAAGATCGGCCTGTCGAACTTACGATAAATGATTCTTGCAAATCTTTTCTTTCCCGCCCAAGATTCTTTGGATAAAGCCTTAGTTTTAATTCAAATCATCCAATAGAGAAATTATCTGATTAAAACAACAATATCTAGATAATCTCTAGGAAAATAAACATTTTCGATAATTCAACAAGTTTATCTTGAACTAATTTTTCACAAAATTAATTCAACCAATAAATAGATATGAATTATCTGATCCTATAAAATTTCAACCAATCTAATAATTTAATATAAGTCACCAATTTATTGAAAACACACGTTGTATCGTTACAAGATTTATTATGAGTTAGCAAAGAGGACATGATAGACCTATATAATTCAAGCTCCTAATAATTATGAAACCTAATATCCTATATATATATATATATCATAATTATCAACTCTAATGCTACTCCACTAAAAGCTTAGAGCTGCACTCTCGAACTATATGGAATTATGAAGCCCGAATAGCTAAGTCTCTATGACATATCATAATGTGTCGTATCCCCATAGGATTATCCATAATTGGCTTAAGGATAAATTCTATCTTAACTTTTTGATTATTTTTCTCTTACATTCCATTATTTCACCATCGAAAAACAAACCATCCAAAGACAGTATACCATTTAGTTACACCTATGTATCCAAATGGTTGAGCACTTCAGCTTTTCAATTGCAGGATAACGCGTATAAGAGGATACCATCGACTCCTAAAGAGGAGCTATGGATTCCGTATCTATAAATAACAAGTCTACGCTATCAAGAGTCATGTTTTCAACGTACCGGTATGCGTACCATCATAAAACATTGATGTCACACTTTAGTACATCAAAAGATATAAGTCAAGACAATGGGCCCACTATTCATCTTAAGATTAAGATGTAACACATATGATTGTCTACAGTGAATTGATTTGCTGAAACAGAATTATTAATCTAAATTAATTACACTTTATGTCCTGATATAATACATTGTCACCTATGACAATGTACTAATGTTTTTATTCGCAAAGTCCACCTCCGATGGCCAAGACAAACCATCTCCTGTTAGGGATATAGACAACATAACAATCTTTGCATGAATAAAACGCCCAACTTTATTCCCTCGATTGCGGATCTTATAATTTAGACCATCATCTATAGAATCATGTCTTACACATAATTTGTCCATCATATGCTTGATTCTAAAGGCTTAGACAGACAGTCTCAGACTTTTGTTTGCTTATTATACATTCAATCAATATGAACATAAAAAGAACAACACTTTGGTATATGAATAATAAATGAACTCTTTATTGATAAAAATGTCTCCAAAATCATATTATATTTTTACTTCTTAGGGCATACATGTCTAACAAAACATATGTTGAGATAAGCTTATAAGATGGCACATGATCTTGCACAATATGCTTTTCAATTAGAAGAAAATATCATATGGTTAGAAGATATCCCACTACTAATTGTATCTGTTATTATTGATGATTCAATTGAGGTGATGCTTATTGAAAAAATAATTCAACAATTTAATGATATTTATCTCCATTTTCTATAGTTACAATTAGCATACATTGTGAATTGCATTAAATCACATGTTCGCAAAGCCAGTTCAAACTTATTAGTTTCAACTCAAACAATATAAACTTATTAGTTTTCCTCTTTCCCAGGTTCCATGCTGGCTACTTCATGTAATGGTTTTATCATTCATCTTGGTGTATTTATTTTTAGGGAAATGCTACAGTTTTTGACCATAAGATTTCTATTCATTGATTTAAATTAGACAAGCTCATCAATAGTAAAATGAGCCCATCCATACCACAAGATAAAATAATAGAAAAAAAAAACTCAAAGCTGAAAATTCTTAAAAAAAAAAAACAAGGGGAAGATCTGTCCCTTTCTTTTCTAGTGATGGATGGTGTCAACGGTGACCAAGTTTCAGGCGAGTGGGTTGGGACGATCCACTACTCCTTCATAGTCTCTCTATTGTAATTTTATCCTCTGTCGATGGGTCGCGAATCCGACACCAACGTTGTAGAGGTCACGTCCATGATTGGGGAATTGTCATGGAACCACCATGAGGTGAGAATGTCCGTTGTCACAATCTAGGCTTACCCTGGATCGAGCTCGCGAGATAGGCTAGAGATTCCACAGGTCACAACCCCATCGCATCCCACAGTCATTGTCGGCTCGTCATACGAAGTGCATGGAGAAGCCCGTTGCATTGGAGTTGCGATTATCATGGCGAGGCGAAGCCCAAAGAGGATGTTGGCGAGGCTGAGGGTGGTGACGGCTTGGTTGCTCCTCCTCTTCTCCTCCATGAACTTTTTTTTTGTTTTTTGATTCTATTTTTTATTTTAATTTAACTTTATTTTTGATATAGCTGAGTTTCTTAAGAATAAGAAGGAATTCGTATTTCCCTTGACTTTTGATGTCGGGTTTCCTCTAACTTCTATTCTTTGGAAGCTAAGGGTCCAAAAAGATTATTCTTAATTCTTTCTTAATTTTATCATCACTCATGGGATTCAAGCATGGCACATGTGTGTCATAATTCTGTTAGGTTGTAAAAGCAATGGCATGTGTTCCACCTACATCAAACACCCTGACACCGCAATATACATCTTATTTTAAGAGGTCATCCTGATTCCCTAACATGTGTCATCTACAAGTGGTCACTATGACATCAAGATGCATATCATTCTAGAACAAGTTGCCCTAACACTCAGTATATCGAACTCGACATGCCTTTTAAAAGTTACTCAGCACATTAGACTTCTCTAGTGGCCCTAGTTGCTAGGTTGCAGTCCCTTAACCTCGATCTCAATCACAAATGTTGTCAAGACACATGGCACGATCTTAATAACTTTGTGGAAAATTCTCCAACAATGTCCAAATGATAAAGGACTTGAAAAACAAAAGGAGTTTTTATGGGGCACAAAGTGTGCTTTTTAGGCTTCTCCAACATATGTAACTTTTGGTTAAGGTCTATTCTTATAAAATTCATAGAAAATGGAATACTTGATATTAAAATTGAGCACATGATAGCTCCTAGAAATCTTCGGAAGTCTATCTTTCAAAGTATATAACTCATTTACATTAAACCCCAACATTAATATATATAAAAGAAGAAACTACTCAAAAGAGAAAAGAACACTAATTTTAGAATCCTAACGAACTTCGGTAATGCCTAATTTGAAAAATGCTCCTTGTTTACTTAATACGTACACTATTGAGAATTAATCTTGTTTTGTTGCCCAATCTGCAAAGCCCATTTCAAGCCCAATAACTTGCTTCGAGCTTCTTACTCAAAGGCCCAACATCTAGTATGTTTTAAGCTTGTAGCATCTTAATATGAAGTACATTGTGCTATGTGTGTGATAAAAATCAAAGAGTGTTATGTGGATGTTAGGTTGGCTCGCTTTAATTATGTGGTCTTAAATTTAAGTGAGTTATTTATTTGTGTGGTGTATGTTAATCTAAAAGTAGTGTAAATAGCCCCTCCCTTTAGTTGTGAGCATCAGACAAAGAAAGAAAAAACAAAGAGAGTGAAGAAGAAGCAAGAACTTTTGAGAACGAGGAAGATAAGAACCAAATGTTCATAAATGAGTTCTTTGAGTGTGTGAGAAGTTATAATTGTAAGAATATTTAATCTTGTAAAAAGATTTGGAGTCTTTATCCAACTGCTTAAAAAGAAGGGTCATATCTCTTATAATAAGACCTTTTTTAGAAGATATTACCATAGCATTCTTCTTATTTTTATGAATTCTTTTTTCCTACATTCAATGTGATAAGTCTTTTTGTATCATCCTACAATACAAGATTTATTTTAATATACTTTTGAAATAGAAAAAAACATGCGTGGTTGAATTTTTTCTTCAATAAATACTGAAAGCGTCCTTTTTTTTTCTATTTGTTTCTTTATTTTGCTTTTCTATTTATTTACAATTTTTTTTGTCTCTTTCTTCAAATACACATCCTGAAGTAATATAAAACTTTAAATTAGGAGGACTAATATCAGAAAAAATAAAGGTCAAAATTGTAAATTACAAAAACATTGTGTAGAGCCAGTTGGTCTCGGGGCGTAAGTCTATTTATGGAACTTTTCTCAAAAAAAAAAAAAGAAAAGAAAAAAAACCCTGCTTATGCAATTATTCAAGGAAAAAAAAAACTACTTATAGAACTTTTTCTAAAGATTTCTCATACTGAAAAAGTAATTCTATTCTAAATTTCAGTCATAATTTGCTTTGAAATTTTGTCTTTTGCTGTAAAAAAAAAAAGGCTTTTACGCGTAAGGGAACGAATGAGAGGGAGCATTTGCAAAAGAGAAAGTTATTCTCGTAACAAAAAATAGAAAGATAAATTCTACCAAAAAAGGAAAACAATAAAATTTGTTAATAAAAAAGGAGAAAGCTACATGAAATGCCCTCCAAATCATACGACCTATTAAATTTGTTCTTCTCTTTTGAACTTTTCAAAACTGACATTTTTAGGATTATTTTCCTTTTAATTAGATTTATAATTTGATCCTTTTACCCTTACTTATTTAAACAAACCCTAACACATTTTTTTCTCCCCTCTCTCACTTAGATCTCTCTCTTTTCTATCTCTTTATCTTTGCCCCTCTCTCTCTCCCGTTTCTCCCATTTGCCTCCTCTCTCTCTTTTCTTTCCTTATCTTTGCCTCTCTCTCCCATTTCTCCCATTTGCTTCCTTTCTCTCCTTTCTTTCCCTTCGCCCTACTCTCCTTTCTTTCTCTTCGCCCTTCTCTCTCTCCTTTCTTTCCCTTCGCCCTTCTCTCTCTCATCCTTAACTTTCCTTGAATTCAACCTCAAATTCAATCTTTTCACAAAATAAAAAATGCCATTATCAGAGTTCTTGCTTAAATTCTCTTTTTTCCTTCAACGTATCAAACTTATCATGATCACCAATCAAGTACCTAGGTTCAATTTTGCTTGGATTCTCCCTCAAAACCGTAGCCAGAAAATCTTCATCATCACTCGGTTTGCTAGCCTTACCAACCTACAACATTGGCACGAGACGATTGGTGACCAACGACGAAGAAGAAATGGCAACGGAGGTGGTTGATCAATTTGAGCAAAATTGAAGCCCTTGAGTGAAGTCTAGGTATAGAGTGAAATCCATAGCGATGAGTCAGATTTTCAGAAGCTAAATCCTTAGGGATAAGCGAATATCAATGGTGGTCATCATTGAAGGGAAAAAAGAGAGAAAATTTTATAGAATTTTAGGGTTGTTCAACTTGAGTTTTTCTTGGGGATTAAATTGCTATAGTTTTGGTTTATTTTATATTATTTTATTTTATTTTATTTGCAGGGATAGAATAGAATTTGGTTTTAAGTAGATTATGGTTTTTGGTTTTTTGGTCATCAACATATGTTGAACATAGATTTTGGCTTTTCTTTGGTTGATTTTTATATTGAAAATCACTGTGTTAATTTGACAAAGAATGGTTATTGGCTTCAATTTTTTTTAAATTTGTTGGTGGTGGTGTTGTTGTTGTCTGATCTAGTGGTTTGATTTCAGTTTTTTCTCCAATAATCTTTTTTAAGGCATTTTTTGATACTGTAGATTATAATATAATGGAACCTAGCAAGTTCTGTGATGGAATCTAGCAGGTTCTAGTGAGATTTGGGACAAAATTTAGGTAGTTTTGGCTTTTTTTTGGATGGAATCTAGTGGGTTCCTTGTTGGAACCCATGTTGGAAAAATAATACGCAGTGGAATTTTAAAAATTTTATATCAGAGTATTTTCTAAAACACAAGTTTGACATGCAATATGCATAAATTAACCAGATCTTACTAACCTTTGAATGCCGAAGAACTCCCATAATCCGTGAAGAGAAGTAACGTTCTAGAAGAGCCTCAACCAACTGGTCTTCTTTGCTATTCTTTATCCACGATCGAAGTGAGTGTGGGCTCACACGTATAGCTCTTCGTTCAGGTGACTCTCTTTCTAATTAATTGAGAGAACCTAAAGCAAGTGTTCATGATTTGTGAACAAGAGCTCTTAGGGAATTTTAGATTCTCACCAGCAGAGTATCACTCTTAATCTCTCAATTGATCTAAATAACTCTTAAGAATTACTCCATATTTATAGAGGTTGGGTATGGGGTCAGTCCTTATCAGATTACGTCTCAAAATTCAAATCAGAATCAAATTCAGATTAATATATGATAAAATTTGTGTAAAACGCGTGATCGTATCCTTCCCACATCGGCAGGCCAAACATGTTCCATCAGCAGGCTAAACTTCAGGATCGGCATGTCGAACTGTCGAAAAAATCTCAGCGAATCTTTTATTTTTCACCCAAGATTCTATAGGATAAAGTCTCAGTTTTACTTCAAATAACCCAATAGATAAGTTATCTAATTAAAACAACTTTATCTAGATAATCTCTAGGAAAATAAATGAATTCCTAATAATTCTACAAGTTTATCTTGATCTAATTTATTCAAAAATTAAATCAACCGATAAACAGACAAGAATTATCCGATCCTAATAATTCAACAAGTTTATCTTGAATCAATTTTATCACAAAATTAATTCAACCGATAAACAGACATGAATTATCTAATTCTTCCAAATTTTAACCAATATGATAAATCTAACATCACCAATTATTGAAAAAGCATGCCGTATCGTTACAGGATGTTGTGAGCTAGCAAAGGGGACCAAATGGACCTATATAGTTCAAGCTCCCGATAATTATGAAACCCAATATCCCAGATATACATTTCATAATTATCAACTCCAACGCTACTCCACTAAAAGCTTGGAGCTGCACTCTCGAACTACATAGAATTACGAAGCCCGTATAGCTAAGTCTCCATGACATATCATAATGTATCATATCCCCATAGGATTATCCATAACCGGCTTAAGGACAAGTTCGTCTTACCTTCCTGATCATTTTTATCTTACATTCTATTATCTCACCATCGAAAAACTTACCATCCAAAGACGGTATACCATTCGGTTACACATATATATCCAAATGGCTGAGCGTTCTAGTTTTTCAATTACATGACAACACATATAAGAGGATATCACTACTCCTAAAAAGGAGCTATGGATTCCATATCGATGAATAACAGGTCTACGTTATCAAGAAGCTTGCCTACAACGTACCAACATGCATGCCACTATTAAGATGTGGGTGCCACCCATTGGTACATCAAAAGACATAAGTCAAGACAACGAGCCCATCATTCATCTCAGAATTAAGATACAATACAAAAGATTGTCTAAAGTGAATTAATTTGCTGAGAAAGAATTATTAATCCAAATCAATTCACTTTGTCCCGATCCAACACATCATCACCTATGACAATGTGCTAATGCTTCTATTCACGAAGTCCACCTCCGATGGTCAAGACAAACCATCTCCCGATAGAGATATAGACAACATAACAATCTTTACAAGAATAAAGCGCCCAACTTTATTCCCTCGATTGTGGATCTTATGATTTAGACTGTCATCTTAAGAATCATGTCTGCCGCATAATCTGTCCATCATATGTCTAATTCTTAAAGGTTTAGACCGACGGTCTCAGACTGTTGTTTGCTTAACATATATTCAATAAATATGAACGTAAATAGGATAAGATTTGGTGTATTAATAATGAATAAATTCTTTATTTCTAAAAATGTCTCCAAAAATATATTATATTTTTACTCCTTAGGGCATACATGTCTAAGAATCTCCCACTTGCACTAAATGAGTAAATATGACAAATCTTGCATCCCCATGGCTTCTACATGCCTCTCAAAGACTCTTCCAGTAAGTGTCTTCGTGAATGGATCAGCTAAATTGTCCTCTGACGTGATTTTGCACACAGTGACATGCCCACCTTCAACGAAGTCCTTTATCACATGATACTTCCGATCACTATGCTTACTCTTCTTGTGAAATATTGGTTCCTTAGCATTAGCTACCACCGCACTGTTATCATAGTATAGTGATACCATATTTTCCATACCAGGAACTACCTCAAGATCCCCAAAGAACTTGCGGAGCCACACTGCTTCTTTCGAAGCATCACTAGTTTCCACAAACTTGGCATCCATCGTTGAATCTAAAGTGCAATCTTGCTTCACACATCTCCAACTGATGGCACCGCCGCCCAAAGTAAACACAAAACCCAAAGTCGATTTCCTAGAATCCAGGCAGGATTGAAAATCTGAGTCAGTATATCGTAAAGGAGTCAAGTCCTCACCCGAATACATAAGCATATACCCTCAAGTTCTTCTCAGGTACTTGAAAATATGCTTAACTGCAACCTAGTGGTTTGGTCCTGGATCCGCTTGAAATCGACTTACAATCCCGACCGCATAACTAATATCCAGTCGTGTGCAAAGCATGACATACATGAGACCACCCACTGCCGAAGCATAAGGCACCTTCTTCATGTATTCTCTTCCTTTATCAGACTTTGGAGAGTCTTTCTTAGACAAAGTAATTCCAGACCTAGATGGTTGCCTACCTTTCTTGGAATCCTACATTGCAAACCTCTCGAGAATTTTATCTATATAGCCGGTCTGGGATAAAGCTATCATTTTGTTATTCCTATCCCAAAAGATCTGGATACCGAGAACAAAATTAGCATCTCCCAATTCCTTCATATCAAACTGCTTGGTCAACCATAATTTGATCGATGACAATGCCCCAATGTCATTGCCAATCAACCAAATGTCATATACATAGAGTAGTAGAAAAACCACATTCCCATCCTTAATGTGTTTGTAAACACATGGCTTATTCACATATTGTGAGAACCCATAAGTCTTGATCACCTGGTCAAATCTTATGTTCTAAGAACGGTAAGCCTACTTGAGTCCATAAATTGACTTTAGCAGCTTACAAACCTTACCCTCTTGACCCTTGACCTTTAACTCGTTTGGTTGTTCTATATAAATGGACTCATCAAGATAGCCATTTAGAACATCCATCTGTCAAATCTCGTAGTCGAGAGCGGCAGCTATGGACAAGAGAATTTGGATGGACTTAAGCATGGCTACAGGCGAAAAGGTTTCCTCATAATCGATTCCTTCCTTTTGCGTATAACCCTTAGCTACCAGTCTACAATTTAAGTTTTTGACCTTTCCATCTACTCCTTTTTTCCTCTTGTAGATCTACTTACACCTTATGGAAACCTTTGGGACGATCCACAAGCTCCCATACCTAATTAGTCTCTATAGACTTCATCTCTGTGTTCATGGCCTCTGTCTAGAGTTTTCAATCAACATTCTCCATAGCCTCTGCGTAAGTATAAGGATCCCTATCATGTTCATCTGGTTCAGCCAAGAAGACCTCCCCATTGAACATATACCTCTCAGGTTGACGCCCAATCCTCCCACTACGCTGAAGCCCCTTAGGTTGTTATTCAGATTCGTTTGGTTTTTCTACATTGATCGAAATGGTTTCATTCAGAACCTCCGGGGTGATTGGATCACTCCTTAACTCTTTAAGCACCACTTTGCTTCGAGGTTTAAAGTCATCCATGTAACTTTCCTCAAGGAAAGTTGCATTTGTTGAAACCATGACTTTATTTTCCTTTGGGTTATAGAAATAACCACCTTTAGTCCCTTTTGGATATCCTATAAACACGCAAACTTTCAAACGTGCTTCCAACTTATTCGCATCCTTAAACAGGACATGAGCCAAACATCCCCATATGTGAATATGGTTTAAGGATGTCTTCTTGCCCGTCCACAACTCATGAAGAGTTTTAGGGACCGATTTTGAAGGCACATTGTTAAAAAGATAACACACGGTTTGTAGTGCATATCCCCAAAAGGATAAAGGCAATGATGAACAACTCATCATGGACCTTACCGTGTCCAATAAAGTCCTATTTCTTCTCTCCGCTATGCCATTTTGCTATGGAGTGCCCGGCGTAGTCAAATGGGATAAAATCTCATTTTCTAATAAGTGTCCCAAGAACTCATCAGAAAGGTATTCTTCACCTCGATCAGATCGAAGTGCCTTTATGGGTCTACCCAATTGCTTTTCCACTTCAACCTGAAACTTCCTGAACTTGTCAAAAGTTTCGCTTTTGTGGTGCATCAGGTACACATACCCATATCTTGAGTAATCGTCAATAAAAGTGACGAAGTACTCATACCCTCCTTGTGCCTGGATGTTCATTGGTTCGCAAACATCACTGTGCACAAGTTCTAAAACCCCTTCAGCCCTATTGCCTTTAGACCCATATGGTCTTTTGGCCATTTTACCCTCCAAACAAGATTCATATTGAGGTATAGATTTCACCTTTAAGTGACTTAAAAGTCCATCCCTTACCAACCTTTGAATCCTATTCAGGTTAATATGACTAAGGCGTAAATACCAAAGATAAGTCTTATTAGAGTGAGAAGTTTTAAGTCTTTTAGATTTATTATCATTTATCTTAACATTAAGCAGTAAGTCCATCTTAGGTTTGATAAAATATAGATTATTTTGCATCCATCCTGAACAGATAAAAGATTTATTTTTACGAATCACCACTTTATTATTAAAAGAAACAAAATAGGAGTCTTTAAATAAACAAGCTACAGAAATTAAATTCCTTTTAAATTTAGGAACATAAAAACAATCTCACAAAATTAAAATCCTATAATTATTAAAATATAGATGGACGTCTCCCACTGCTTCAGCTAAGACCAAGGATCCATCATCCATCCAAAGCATGAATTCTTCATGAAGCAGACTTCTCATTTCTTTGAACCCCTACAAAGAAACATAAACATGATTAGTTGTACCAGAATCTATGACCTAAATGTCACTAGATTCCTCAACCAAACAAGTTTCTAAATACGAAAGATCACACCTACCTCCTTTGGAGAGGAAGTCCTTGTAATGCTTCTTTATGTGCCCGACCTTCCTATAGAAGAAGCACTTAAGCTTTTTTGGGTTCTTCTTTTTCTTTTTCTTGCTCTTGTTGTTAGCAGGAATAGAAGACTTCCCATTCTTGGCCCGTTGCTTCTTTCCATTCCTAGAGTTGGGATTGGAACCAAAAGCAGCTACCAAGTTGGCCTCTCCACCTACAGGAGACTCCCTGATCAATAGTTCGAACTCCTATAACTGTTTCATCAATTCTATTAAGGTCATATCCCGCCTATTGCTCAAATTAAAAGTAGCTCTAAACGGAATAAATTCCTTTGATAGAGTCTCAAAGACCATAGTCATCTGAGTTTCAGCATCGATGTCGGCTCTATTGGTTTGAGCCTCAGCGAGGTAACCCATGACCAACATCATGTGCTCCTTTACAGATGTCCCCGGTCTCTGCTTACAATTCAAGAGTTTCTAAAGCACCCCTTGCCGCTTTGTTAAGGCCTAGCCTCCAAACATGTCTTCTAGATTATCCAAGATCTGCTTAGCAGTCTCATAATCCTCATGTTGAGCCTACAGCACATTATTCATGCTAGCCATAACATAGTAGCAGGCCTGATCATTTGCATCTTTTAGCAATCGCATGCTTGGAATTGCTCATTAGTGGAGTCTCCCGTAGGCTCAGGAGGACAAGGGGTTGTTAGCATAAATTTCAGTTTCTCAAAGGAGAGGACGATATCTAGGTTTCGTTTCCAATCATTATAATTCTCTCTAGTTAATAGGTTTTTGTCAAGTATCGAAGATAAAGCGCTTTTAGACTTGTTAATCTACAATAAAGAATCATATACGAAACATAAGCAAACATATCATAATAATTTAGTAAGATAACACAATCATGTAAAAAAATACAAATGTGTTTATGTGTCAAAACCTTGAAAATATCACAACCTTACAACGATAATTCCTAACTCAGAATTCAACAAGCTCCTAGGGGAGTCATGCCAAATTCAATCAGGAACACAGATCCCCTCCTGATTAATATATGCCATCCAAGACCCGTATGATCTAGCATATATTAATAATCATTTCTTTGGCCATTAATTTTATTAACAGAGCTCCTAGGGGAGGTTAATAATAAAATTAACATGAGTGTATAACCATCGTTTCAATATTTTATCTATGATTTACAATCACCACCTAGGGGTGTGCAACCATAAATCATGCTAAAATACCTTATCTTCTCAGAGATCCAATCTGGTACATGATAGAAATCCCTTCTTAGGGGTTGGGACCACCATGTTCTTCCTATGGACCAACGATGGAGGCCTTAGGTCATCTCTTTGAAAACCTTCTCCCACTCAATCTTTTGAAATCAAGGTTTTATTTTAAGAACATGCATGAACAATTTTAATATGAATGGCACTCCCTATTCTATATGACATTTTATCAATATACATGGCAAATCATATTATAATGTAGACAAGCAAAGCTATAAGCAAAATAATAAATAACTGTAATACTATGGTTCCACCCTAGAGAATAGAAAACAAAGATTATAAGAGAATAATCGAAACATATTATCGATTCTTCATCCTTGAATCCTTAAGTCGTATCCTTCTTTATGTAATGCCCATATTCAAGTTTTCAATCCCATATGAATCGAATACCTCATATTTCCGGTCATATCCAAATTTAATGTTTCTTAGAATTGTCCCAAAAATAAAATTAAAAATGCACTGAAAATTGCACCTTTTTTGAAAAAAATTTCAACTCTCTACCAGCAAGCCAATCTAGGTGATCGGCTTGCCGGTCATGACCCATCTGCCAACCGATCTTCATAGATTGGCCTGCCGATTCGTGATAGTTCAGCCTACCAAACTAGAAGTTCGGCCTGCTGCTAGGGCCACCTAATTTTTGCCCTGCTGTCGGCCTACTGAACCTCACGTCAGGCTTGCCAATCTGCGACCATCGGCCTGCCGAATTAGAGGGTTTGGCATGCCGACCAAGCAAAAATCACCATTCCATAAAATATAATTTTTAATGCAATTCATCAATTTTATTTTCAACAATTCAAAAACATAAAATTAGAGACTCAAGAAATACCTAGGAGTGCCATCATCATTCTTCTAGATTCGTCTTCTCCCAATGATTATTTAATTAAAAAATTCTTACAAATTTATAAATAAATAATAATTCCTAGACAGAGATAATAGTCCATCATCTAATTACATAAAAACCTAGATACACATTCTAACCTCTAAGGAACCATAATCGGCATAAATTAATTAATTAATAAATAATTAAATAACAATTTAATCAGCCGTAATTAATTAATAGACATTCACCATATAATCCATAACAATATATAAAATATATAGAAACCTAAAGTGCCAACTTTCTATAAAATTAAATTCAAACATAGGATCAAATTCGAATTAGATTAGGTTTCAAAAATTCAAATCAGAATCAAATTCGGATCAATATCCGATAAAATCCGCGTAAAATGCATGATCTTATCCTTCGCACATCAGCAGGCCGATCTGCCTAATCGGTAGGCCGAACATGTTCCATCAGCAAGCCAAACTTTAGGATCGGCATGCCAAACTGTTGAAAAAATCTCAACGAATTTTTTATTTTTCACCCGAGATTCTATAGGATAAAGTCTCAATTTTAACTCAAATAACCCAATAGAGAAGTTATCTAATTAAAACAACTTTATCTAGATAATCTCTAGAAAAATAAATGAAATCCTAATAATTCTACAAGTTTATCTTGATCTAATTTATTCAAAAATTAAATCAACCGATAAACAGACAAGAATTATCCGATCCCAATAATTCAACAAGTTTATCTTGAGTCAATTTTATCACAAAATTAATTCAACCGATAAACAAACTTGAATTATCTAATTCTTTAAATTTTAACCAATATGATAAATCTAACATAAGTCACCAATTATTGAAAAAGCACGCCGCATCATTACAGGATGTTGTGAGCTAGCAAAGGGGACCAAATGGACCTATATAGTTTAAGCTTCTGATAATTATGAAACCCAATATCCCAGATATACATTTCATAATTATCAACTCCAATGCTACTTCACTAAAAGGTTAGAGTTGCACCCTCAAACTACATAGAATTACGAAGCCCGCATAGCTAAGTCTCCATGACATATCATAATGTATCATATCCCCATAAGATTATCCATAACCAGCTTAAGGACAAGTTCTATCTTACTTTTCTGATTATTTTTATCTTATGTTCCATTATCTCATCATCGAAAAACTTATCATCCAAAGACGGTATACCATTTGGTTACACCTATGTATCCAAATGGTTGAGTGCTTCAGTTTTTCAATTACAGGATAACGTATATAAGAGGATATCACTACTCCTAAAGAGGAGCTATGGATTCCATATCTGCGAATAACAGGTCTACACTATTAAGAGTCCTGCCTCTAACGTACCGGCATACATACCACTATTAAGATGTAGGTGTCACCCTTTGGTACATCAAAAGACATAAGTCAAGACAATAGGCCCATCATTTATCTCAGGATTAAGATACAATACAAATGATTGTCTAAAGTGAATCGATTTGCCGAGACAGAATTATTAATCTAAATCAATTCACTTTATGTCCTGATCCAACACATTGTCACCTATGACAATATGCCAATGTTTCTATTCACGGAGTCCACCTTCGATGGTCAAAAGAAACCATCTCCCAATAAGGATATAAACAACATAACAATCTTTACATGAATAAAGGACCCAACTTTATTCCCTCAATTGCGGATCTTATGATTTAGACTATCACCTTAAGAATCGTGTCTTCCATATAATCTGTCCATCATATGCTCAATTCTTAAAGGTTTAGACCGACAGTCTCAGACTATTGTTTGCTTAACATACATTCAACAAATATGAACGTAAAGAGGACAAGATTTGGTATATTAATAATGAATAAATTCTTTATTGATAAAAATGTCTCCAAAAACATATTACATTTTTACTCCTTTGGGCATACATGTCTAACAACCTAGTGAACTCTAGGATAGATCCCGACAGGCTTTGGCTAGTTCGGAGGTTCCGTCGGATTCTGAGATGGAATATGTTAGGTTCAAAAAAATGTTAGAATATGATAGGTTCCAAGATGGGACCTGGCAGGTTACAATCTAGCATCCCGCTTTGGCAACTGAAGACATGTTCTAATGGGTTGTATGACGGAACCTGGTAAGTTACGAGACATAACATGGCGGGTTCCATGATGGAACCTGTTTGGTTTCAATAGGTACAGGGACAGATCCTAGCAGGTTCCATTGTTGAAGGAAGGGTAAATTGGAATTTAACAAATCTTTTTTTAAAGGGGTAGTTTTGGAAAAAGCCTTTTAAGAGGGCAATCTTAAAAGGTGCTCCTTTAGAGGGGCATTCTTGTAAGTTGCTCATAAAAAAAAAGAGAATGTAAGTCTTTGGATGCAAATGTTTTATTTTAAACACCGAAGACAATTTGGGAAAATTTGATGCAAAATCCAGTGTTGGTATTTTCCTTAGTTATTCTTCTACTAGCAAAGGTTATAGAGTATTTAACAAAAGAACTCTAGTTGTTGAAGAATCTACGCATGTTGTTGTTGAGGGTAAGCTCGGCGCCACCACTGAGGACGCCAACTTTGGTGGTCAACACTCGAGCTCGGCAGACATCAGGAAGCCCGCTGTTCGACCCGACGCTTAATACGTCTTCCCGAGGTGCCTTTCATTCATCCAAGGGCGCGTCCCAAGAAGACTGCCACCACAGGGTGTACGGTAGCTCGGGTCGGACCATGTTACTCATAAAGATACGTCACTACTCGTCCTTGTAGGCCAACACCAGGCAAATGTGTTGCCGTCTGATAGAGTCTAATCCATTGGGTGATGGACGCGACACTTGTCACCTACTGCCTAACACACCTTGATGTGACACTCAGGTGATGGGCAAAACCCGTCCTAAACCTGATCCAAGTGGTGGCCTATAAATAGGATGCATTTATGACGTTTTAGAGAGAGAGACTTCTTCACACCTAACTAGCTGCCGAGCTCTGCCGAGCAATACCTACCTTAAACATCGGAGAGCCCTTGTCTATTGACTAACCCCACTATTCTCTGAACCATCCCTCTCACAGGTACATACTCCCGGTCAGGGGCAAGCCTAAGAAGAGGTCAGAACGTGCACAGTCGCACATGGGTGTTGATTCGACACCGGACAACGGTAAGCATCAACATTTTGGCGCTAGAAGGAGGGCCAACCGTGCCCCAACTTTAGTTACTTTACCTCAGACTCCCGAGATAACGACACGAGGTAACGCAAGAGACGATACTGCTCGACAGGAGGGGTCGGGCGATGCAAGACATAGGCAACCGGCTACAGGTCGGCCTAGGGGCCGTCCTTGGACCGTGAGATCTTGGTCCGGGGGGCAAGGAAGCATGGCGAGGGCCGAGCCGATAGAGGCCCGAGCCGCTCAAGATCTGATCCGAGAGCTTACAGACGCAGTCCGGATCCTAACTCAACAGCTCGCGCAGCAGGCTCAACAACAAGCCGCACCAGCTCTACCTCCCCCGGCCCAGGAAGACCAGGCTGGAGGTCGGGTCGAGCAAAGTGTAGCAAACCCACAGCAAAGTCAATCCGAGCCGTCTACGGGATCCACTAGGGGAATCCAAGTGGACAATCGACAAGTTCAAGAACACCGTGTGGGACGCCAAGCGGCTCGTGCCCCTTCACCACAAGGTTCTCGAGCCTCGGTATTTGACCGGCTCGGGTCTCAAGAAATTAACAAAAATCATCAGGCCAGGGCTGGAGGTCGTGCGGTGGGTGGAGTACCCTATCGGGTTGAACTGCCCGAAGACACCAACAGCCGTTAGTTCCGGGCACTGCAGCGACAGATTGATGAGATCCGGAATTGTAGATTCGGTCTAGATGAAATCAGAGCTCAGGATCCGCCTTTACCGGATCACATAATGCGGGCGCCTATGCCGCCAAAATTTAAAGTCCCGTAGATCAAGCCTTACGATGGGGCCACTAACGCTGATGAGCACGCCGAACTCTTTCAGGGACACATGCTACTACAGAACGCCAGCGACGCCGCGATGTGCAAAACTTTCTCACTCACTCTTACAGGCCCTGCCCGATAGTGGTTCCGACGGCTCGAACCTAGGTCAATTCCTTCTTTTCAGCATCCGATGCCTTCTCCTCCGCATTCTCTACAACCAGGACGCGGAGGAAAGAAATAACTTGCCTGTATGCCGTTAAGCAGGGAGACGGCAGCGTCAGGGATTACATTAATCAGTTTACCTGGGTAGCTCTCGAGATCAAGCACGTCGAAGACGAGACCCTCAAACACATTTTTGTAGGGGGCCTCCGAGACGAGAAGCTAACATGGTCCTTGGCCTTCGAGCAGCCAAGCACGTTTTCACAAATGCTTGGGTATGCCCAGAGACACGTGGACGTTGCCGAATACACGAAGAGCCACCAGGAAGAGGCTGGCCCGAGCGGAACAAAAAAGGATAAGAAGCAGAAAAAGGCGCTGGAACAGGGTAGTGCCGAGCATGCAAAGAAACAGAAGAAAGAGAAAGCCGATAAGCCAAAGGGGCCAACCAGTAAGTTTCAAAACTACACGCCCTTGGTGGCAACTATCGATGAGGTGCTCGCCCAAGTTGGCGACAAGAATTTGTTAACACCATTGCCTAAGCTCCGAGGCAGCAGGGTGAAGCGCAACCAGTCGAAGTTTTGCGAATTTCACAAGGACGTGGGGCATACTACTTGGGAATGCATCCAGCTGAAGGACCAGATAGAAAGGTTGGTCCGAGAAGGTCTGTTACAGGAATTCATGGAACGGGTTATAACCCCGAGGGCCACCTCTGGAAGGAACGACTCGTCAGGCTGAGACATTCAAAGCCGACCCACGACCGATAATGGGAACGCCCCGGAACCCCCGAACATCGTACACACGATATTCGGCGGGCCTGTCACCGGGGACACGTCGAGTGGGCGGCGATCCTACGTCAGATAAGCTCGGCGGGTCGAACGGGGTGAGTTCATAAATGTGTCCGAGCACATCAACAAGATATGCCGCCAACAAGACACCCCGATCACTTTCACTGAAGAGGAAGCAGACCGATTGATGCATCCTCATAACGATGCCTTGGTTTGCGAACTACTTATCGCCAACAATGTTGTACGGTGTGTCTTAGTTGACAACGGTAGTTTGACAGACATCCTCTTTAAGCAGGCATTCGACAAGTTGAAGATAAGCAATGCGCCTTTAATCCCGGTTCGGACTCCACTCTTCGGCTTCATAGGTGAATGTGTCCGGGCAACCGAGAAGGTCAGTCTCCAGGTAACTTTTGGAGAAGGAGCTGCCAGGGTCACTCGGGTAGTCGACTTTTTAGTCGTCGACAAACCCTCCCGGTACAACATCATCATCGGCCGGCCGACGCTAAACGGATTAAAGGCCGTGGTTTCGACATATCACTTGGCGATGAAGTTCCCGACCGACGATGGCGTTGGAGTGATCCGCTCATCCCAAACGGACTCCCGGGCTTGCTATGCAAATGCTGTCCGGGCAGCCTTAGCTCAGCAACATGGAATCCTGGCCATTTATTCGGTCGATGAGATCGATCTCCCAATTGATCTAACGCCAAAGATGCTAGCGGACCTGGATCCCAGGTTGCCCAATGAAGAGGTAAGGGGTACCCTGGTCGAAGACTTAGTACCGTTCTCCTTGGACCCTGAAAGGCCTGAACGCACAGTCTAACTCAGATCACAGTTACGACCTAAGATCCGGGCTGACCTAGAATCCCTTCTTTCTGAATACCGAGACGTTTTTGCATGGTCCCATGAGGACATGCCCGGCAAAGATCCAAGCATCATCAGCCATCGGCTCAACGTCCAACCTGGCCACAAGCCAGTGATACAAAAATGACGGGCCTTTAATCTAGAGAGATATGCTGCGATCAATGATGAAGTCCAGAAACTCCTGAAGGCTGGGTTTATTAGAGAAGTCAAATACCCAGAATTGTTAGCAAACGTCGTCCTCGTCAAAAAGGCAAACGGCAAGTGGCAGGTCTGCATTGACTATACCGATCTTAACAAGACCTGCCCGAAAGACTGCTTCCTACTTCCTTGGATAGACCAGCTCGTCGATGCCACAGCCGGCCACGAGCTACTGAGCTTCATGGACGCATATTCTGGATATAATCAAATAAGGATGGCCGAGGAAGATCAGGTTAAAACCTCGTTTGTTACTGACCAGGGCTTGTACTGTTACGTTGTAATGCCGTTTGGTCTTAAGAATGCCGGGGCTACTTATCAACGCCTTGTTAACAAAATGTTCGCTCGACTGATTGGGAAAACTATGGAGGTCTACGTGGATGACATGTTGGTAAAATCTGTCCAAGCGAAGGACCACATGGCCGACCTCCGAGCTAGCTTCGACATTCTCCACGAATATAGGATGAAACTCAACCCGACAAAATGCGCTTTCGGCGTCGGCTCAGGCAAATTCCTTGGATTTTTGGTTAACCGACGAGGAATCGAGGTCAACCCGGCAAAGGCCCAAGCAATTATCGACATGCATTCTCCTCGGACAGTGAAAGACGTGCAAAGGCTTACTGGCATGGTGGCCGCCTTGTCAAGGTTTGTCTCCCGGGCTACCGACAAGTGTCACCCTTTTTTCAAGGCACTTAAGGGGAGGTTTGAGTGGAGCAGGGAGTGTGAGGAAGCTTTCCAAGACTTAAAAACTTACCTAGCTACACCCCCGCTCCTGTCCAAACCTTCGCCCGGTGAGGTTTTAACCGCCTATTTAGCCATCTCGGAGAAGGCTGTCAGCTCGGTATTAGTCTGAGACGAAAACGGGATCCAGAGACCAGTTTACTATACCAGCCACGTGTTCCAGGGTGCCGAGGAGCGGTACCCTCTGTTGGAGAAGCTGGCCTTAGCCTTAATAACATCGGTTAGGAAGTTGCGGCCGTATTACCAAGGCCATACCATCAAGGTCCCGACCAAGTTCCCTCTCCGGCAAGTTTTACAGAGTCTAAAAATATCAGGCCGAATGGCCAAGTGGTCGATTGAGCTGGGCCAATATGATGTACATTTTGCACCGAGAACGACGATAAAAGCTCAAGTCCTAGCGGATTTCATTGCTGAATTTACCGAGGCCGGAAAAGTGGCTCCTTTAATTGAGAAATCACCCGTTGAGAAGCCGGATATAGCTAGCTGCAGTGAACAAGGCCTTTCCCCGGAGCCAAACTGGAAATTACACGTCGACGGCTCTACCTGCGTCGACGGATCAGGGGCTGGCTTGATTCTAACGAGCCCTGATGGGTATAAGGTCATTTATGCCCTTCGTTTCGACTTCAAGACCTCTAACAACGAGGCGGAGTATGAAGCTTTGCGAGCCGAACTACGAATTGCCCGAGATCTTAGAGTCGATCACCTGACCATCTATAGTGACTCGATGCTAGTGGTGCAGCAAGTCACTGGAGGATTTCAGGCCCGGGCAGAATCAATGGCGGCATATTTAAAGGAAGCGAAACAGTTGCTTGGACAATTTAAGTCCTATACTTTTAAGCAAATCCCCCGATCTGAGAACGCGGAAGCCGACGTCCTTGCCCGACTAGCCTCTGGGATGGGTGGAATAGACTCGATGTCCGTCCCCATCGAAAGACTCTCTGGACCAAGTATTAATAAGGAGGTCATGAGCCTGGCTGCGGAGCCGACATGTACATGGATGGACCCGATCATCCGATACCTGACCATAGCCGAATTACCCGACGACCGTGAAGAAGCACGTCGGGTACGTAACAGCTCGGCCCGGTATTCGATGATTGGGGCCAAGTTGTACCGACGAGGCTACACGACGCCATGCCTAAGATGTTTAGACCCCAAGGAGGCCGAATATCTAATGAAGGAGATCCATGAAGGCCTATGTGGCAATCATTCCGGTGGACGCTCCTTGGCTCAGAAATGCCTCCGGCATGGCCCACCATGCAACAAGACTGCGGGAGCTTTGTACGGAGATGCCTCAAATGCCAGTAATTTGCTAGGGTGCTAGGTTCACATGCCGAGCCTCTCAATCCGGTAACTTCGGCATGGCCATTTGCAAAGTGGGCCATCAACTTGATCGGACCTCTCCCGCCGGCCCGCTCGCAATTCAGATACTGTATCGTCGCCATAGACTATCTGACGAAGTGGATCGAAGTTGAGCCTTGCACCAACATGACCGAAGCCAAGTGCACCAACTTTGTATGGAAAAATATCGTTTGCCGGTTCGGAATCCCACACACTATTGTGACTGACAATGCCAAACAGTTTGACTCCTCGGGTCTACGTCATCTGTGCGAGAAGCTCGGCATTAAGAAAGTTTTCTCCTCCCCGAGCTATCCGCAGAGTAACGGCCAGGTTGAAGCTGTGAACAAGACAATCAATAATAACCTGAAGAAGAAACTCGAGGGGCTTAAGGGTGCCTGGATTGACGAACTACCCCAAGTGCTCTGGGCATACCGAACGACTACATGAGCTGTGACTAGCAAAACACCGTTCTCCCTGGTTTACAGGGCAGAGGCCGTCATTCCGGCCGAGGTAGGATTACCGAGCTTAAGGGTTGAGCAATACGAAGAAGCTCTGAACACGAAGCTCATGATGACCGAGCTCGACCTACTTGAAGAAAAAAGGAACCGAGCATCAATTCGTAATGCAGCTCGGAACCAGGTGGTAGCTCGGTATTACAACAAAAGGGTTCAGCCGAGAAGCTTTAAAGTTGGTGACTTAGTGATGAAGAAGGTCACGGTTCAACAACCCGGTCTCGGGTCCTTTGGTCCGAAATGGGAAGGTCTGTTTAGAGTCGAAGGTATCGTACGGCCAGGCACTTACAGGTTGACCGATACGGAGGGGAATCAGCTCGGGCATCCATGGAATGCCGAGCTCTTAAAAAGATTCTATTCTTAAAGATCAGAGCCAGACTTTTTTTTTTTTTGATCTCTGGCCACAATTCTTTTGTAACTGGGCCTGCTGAGCAGGGCTAGAAAAATCCATGTAAATATTACATTAATGGAACACAACTTCCCTAATCTCATTCCAAAACGCCACAACTCCAGCTCGGAGGATTAGACATCAACTCCCACTAAGGGAGAGTCATCCTTCTCTATACTGAGCTGGGGGGCTGGTCGGTTTACCGATCCTAGGTCTGCCGCCGTACAGACGACCCGGTAAGTTGCTCGACACAATACATGTCCGACGACTCCCACACTTGCAAAGTTTCTTTAAAACTTAAACAAGTCTAAGGGGGGCAACAGGGTAAGGGTAGCTATACGCCGTCTATATTCTGCCCGACCGAGATCAGAAACCTAAACTTGCTTGGATAACTGAGCAGATAAGGATAACTACTCGGAGTGACCGAGAACAGAAGTACTTGGATTGACCAAGACTAACCTAAACCTGCTTGGAGTAATCAACCAAGCAGAGAAGGATAACTACTCGGATTAACTGAGAACAGAGGTGTCATTTACCTCTGCTCGGACAACTCGACAACAGAGGTACCAAACTTTCGCGCTCGGATAAACTGAGCGGACGAGGCAGAAGTCGACCACACTTGCTGTCGAGATAGCTGGTTCCCATCCCCAAGAAGTGCCTAACTTTGAAAATTACGTGGGATGTAAAAAAAAAAACAACAACAACAGAACTACACGTAAGAAAAGTGGACGCAAAACGGGAAAAGATAAAATGTTCTCTATTTATCTAGGAGGTACAAGGAAACCGGGCACCTCCCGAGCTCGAATACAAAAGAAGAAAGGGAGCTCAGTCGGCCTGGGTCTAGTCCCCGGCCATGTCCTCATCCTGGCCTCCCTCAGTGACCTGCTCATCCCCATCGTCATCACCATCCACAATGACAACTTCCTCCTCAACATCCCACTGTTGTTCGGCATCATCTTGGTCCGGCTCGACGATGACCGACCAGTCGAATCCAGCCGCCTCAGGATGCTTTTCTATCAGATGATCGCGGAGGTCAGTCATGCCGTCGTAGTAGAGATCGGCATACTCCGAGGATATCTTAAACTCCTCGACTGCACTGGCTAAGCGGTCGGGAAGCCCGGTCATAAATTGTTGGTGCTCGGCTTGCAGGGTTGCCAGTTGCCCCTCAAGCCGTGCAGCTTTATCTTCTAGCCGAGCGGCTTGATCCTCCGCTTCCTTGAGCAGCCTCGACATGTCCTCGGCCTCAGACTTTGCCTTCCGAGCTTCCTCCTGAGATCGTGTGAGAGACTCCTTGGCTTGATCTAGCTCAATGTTCTTCTCATTGAGCTTCTTGTCGGAGTCTAACTTCTTTAGGAGGGTCTTTTTGTGCATCTCTTTCTCCTTATGAATCTCCTTCATCCCCATAGAGTGCACCATATGCACAATGGCGCTCGACTGCAAAAAATACGAGGAGTCAGTCCTCGGCAATATGTTACAAGGAGAACCATTGACTAGCTCGGATACTTATAGAGGCAGTGGCTTGGAGGGCCATGTTGCATAAATTCTAGAAGTCCTCACCCCAGATGTTCATGAAGAAGTCATCTTGGGGAACCGTGTCTCCGAGGCGCTTAAGAACCGTACCACCGTAGTCCGGGCGCCTTATCTGCAGGTCCTCGACAGAAGCTCTGGCGGCCTCGTCTACTAAATCGACCTCTGGTGAGACCCTGGTCGGCTGTGGCAGATGCGGTGGAACTTGGACTTATGAGGAGGTCTGCCCGGTGCAGGTTGGGTGCTCGGGCATCGGCGTCGTTAGCCTTGCCCTTGCCCTTCCTGAGACTTGCCATCTGGGCACGCCTGTCAGCACGGGAGGTCGGTGCCGTCATTTCTGCACAAAGAAAATCAAAGTCAAGAGAAGGTCGGAATAAAAAAGGGGTGACTGTAAATAAGGTCTCAGGCTGACCTCCGATCCGGAGTTGGCGAGATGGATATAGAAGCCTAATCACATCCCTGAGGTCCTCGTCGGCTATGGGTGGCCCCGCATCGAAGGAGCCACTTGACGAGTCCTCGAAATCGGACGTGGAAGGCTCCCTCGTCGGCCACCCGGATCGGGAAGTGCTTGGCCCTGGAACGTCCGCGGCACTCGGACGAGCAACTGTAACCTGCCCGGCACCCCGGGCAGGACGGACAGTTCGGGGAAGGCTGCTGAATTCCCCAAACCAGCTGTAACTGGATAAAGTATCCTTCCTAAGCAGGAAGGACTGTTGTCTAGACGACTCTGGCTTCTCGAACAGCTCGTCCACGGCCTTTATAATACGGCTCGGAGCCCAAGGACGCTTGGTCCAAACGTGCCCCTGCTCAAATGACCTTGGCACTTGCTCATCCTCGGGGACGGCTTCACCGGCTCGAGCCAAAAAGTTCCCCCCGGCGTAGAACCACTCGTACTTCCATAGCTTGTCCGAGTCGGGGTTGCCCAGGATAAAGTCCTTTCTGAAGCCGGTGAAGTAGTACCAGCCGGACTGTCGAGGAAGCTTCTTCATCTTGAATACTTGCTTGAAGGCCTCCAGCGGCATCTCAGTACTCCGGTGGTACTTCCACAAAATATACATCCCGATCAGCTATCTATAGCTGTTTGGGTTTAATTGTGCCGGGCACACATTAAAGTCGTTGAGTGTCCGGCGGAGAAAACGGTGCAGTGGTAGACGCAGCCCAGCCTTGAAGAACTCGGCGTAAAGCATAATAAATCCCTCTGGTGCGTCTAAAGGTGAGTCTCCCTCACCGAAAACGACGAGAATCACATCGACCGGAATGCCATACTCGGTGCGTAGGGTCTCTAACCGTGACTCTGTGATGGCGCTTGTATAACCCGCCGCCGAGGTTTGCCCAGGACGGCTTATCCGATATGCCATAACACCCCGCACGCGGGTAGCCTGGACCTCCTGCTCCATCTCCGGCTGCTCTGCCCCTGTCTCCTCGGCTGCATGCTCCTCATCGGAGACATCAACCGTAATCACCCCCGCGACTTGGACGGGGGCCCTGGCACTTCGACCAAAGGTGCTCGGAGCATCCTCGTGGGCCTGAAACTCGGTCCTCTCCCTTGGAAAAACTCAGAAAGAGCCCGTTGTCACCGCCCCTACATAAGGGTCTTGTTCCCTGGATGGCCTCATAAGCTTATGCCCACCTAGCATATTTAAAAACTCCTGCTCGGGCACGGTCTGGGAATCGACCCTTAGGATCTGCTCCAGTCGACCGGCCCCGTCCCATCTTGGGGACGCCACCTCGGCGTCAGATTGGGTCGAAGAAGAGCTACTGCTCTCCTCGCTACTTTCTGACCATGAAACCTCTACGTTCTGAGTCGGACAGATCGCTCATTTTCACTCAAGAAATTACCTGCTCGGGTTCTTGGTAGCTCGGGTGATGCAATCCTCGGCTAAACTACTTGAGCTCGGTAGCTAAAATTTTTCGGTCAAAAGATTTTTGAAAATGAAGTGCAAATTACGAAGGGGAGAGGCCCCATTTATAGCCATTTTACGCGGGAAACTCGAGTGCGAAAACCCAGGGCACGCAATTAATACGCCTGACAAGCGCACAGACGGTCGTGATGCGACACGTGTCCCCCGTCTAATCCGCGCGTCTTTTCACCTCAGTCCGCTTTCAAATGTCGTTTGGTCTTCCTCCTTTGAGCCGACCTCACTCACTCGGCATAGTCCACCAGGTCGAACACCGACCAGGTGAACTGGGGGGCTAATGTTGAGGGTAAGCTCGGCGTCACTACCGAGGATGCCAACTTTGGTGGTCGGCACTCGAGCTCGGCAGACATCAGGGAGCCCGCTGTCTGACCCGACGCTTAATACGTCTTCCCGAGGTGCCTTTCATTCATCCAAGGGCGCGTCCCAAGAAGACTGCCACCACAGGGTGTACGGTAGCTCGGGTCGGACCATCTTACTCATAAAGATACGTCACTACTCGTCCTTGTAGGCCAACACCAGGCAAATGTGTGGCCGTCCGATAGAGTCCAATCCATTGGGTGATGGACGCGACACTTGTCACCTACTGCCTGACACACCTTGATGTGACACTCGGGTGATGGGCAAAACCCGTCCTAAACCCGATCCAAGTGGTGGCCTATAAATAGGATGCATTTATGACGTTTTAGAGAGAGAGACTTCTTCACACCTAACTAGCTGCCGAGCTCTGCCGAGCAATACCTACCTTGGGCATCGGAGAGCCCTTGTCTATTGACTAACCCCACTATTCTCCGAACCATCCCTCTCACAGGTACATACTCCCGGTCAGGGGCAAGCCTAAGAAGAGGTCAGAACATGCACAGTCGCACGTGGGTGTTGATTCAACGCCGGACAACGGTAAGCATCAATAGTTGTATTTGATGAAACCAACATTTCTATTGAGAAAGTGGAAGATGATGATAATTTAGGTTTGGAACATCAAATGAAGAACCTAGATATCAACAAAAAAGTAAAAGAGATCCAAGAACATCCAAATTCTCCTTAAAAGACCTTCTCTCAATTAATACAACCATCACAACAAAATCAACATCACATGGAACATTCAAAAGATAAGTCCACTTCACAGCCTTTGCCAAAAGATTAGAGGTACTATCCCTATCACCCTAAAACTGATATTGTCACTCATGATAGTCCAACTCATAGGGTGAAAACTAGATCATTATTTAAAAACATTGTGACAATTTAGCTTTTCTTTCTTAAATTGAACCAAAATGTTTTAAAGATGCCGTAAATGATGAAATTTGGATTTTAGCAATGAAAGAAGAGCTAAATCAATTTGAAAGAAATGATGTTTGGTAACTTGTTCCTAGGCCTACTTCTCAATCTGTAATTGGTGCTAAATAGGTGTTTAGAAATAAAAAAAAATTTAGCAATGTATAATTATACAAAACAAGGTTAGATTATTGGCCCAAGGTTTCAATCAAGAAGAAGGTATCAATTATGAAGAATCCTTTATACCGGTTACTGGTCTAGAATCCATTAGAATGTTACTTGCTTTTGCTTGCCACAAAAGGTTCACCCGTTATCAAATGGATGTCAAAAACACATTCTTAAATGGATACATTTTAGAAGAAGTTTATGTTGAACAACCACACTGTTTTTAAGATCATAAGTATCCAAATTATGTTTTCAAATTGAAAAAGGCCTTATACAGTTTAAAACAAGCTCCTAGAGCTTGATATGATAGATTAAGTAATTTTTGGATTGAAAATGGATTTTTAATGGGAAAAAGCGGATACTACTCTTTTTGTAGAACCAAAGGGTGATGATTTAATAATTGTTAAAATTTATATTTGTGATATCATTTTTAGGGCTACTAATTTTTCTTTATGTGAAGAGTTTTCTAAGTGTATGCATAATAGTAAATTTGAAATGAGCATGATAGGAGAATTTAATTTCTTCCTTGGATTGCAAATCAAACAAACAAAAAATGGCATCTTCATTAATCAAGCAAAGTATGTAAGGGACTTCCTCAAAAGATTTGACATGGAAAGTCTAAAACCAATGCCAACTCCTGTAAGCTTATCAATCAAGTTGGAAAATAATGAAAATGGTAAGACAGTAGACATTATAAAATATCAAGGTATGTTTAGTTCCTTACTTTATTTGACCACTAGTAGACCGGATACAATGTTTAGTGTTGGTCTTTGTGCACATTTTCAAGCAAGCCTAAAGAATCACATCTTAGTATAGTTAAGCGTAATTTTAGATATCTAAGTAGAACTAAGAACTTAGGATTGTAGTATCCCAAAGGTACACATATAGACTTATTGAGTTATTCTAATGCCGATTAAGCCAATTACACAATTGAGAATAATAGCATAAGTGGAACATAACATTTCCTAGGTTTTGCACTAGTCTCTTAGTTTAGTAAGAAACAAAATTCGGTTGCTCTATAAACCGTAGAAGCCAAATACATTTTGGTGGTTAGTTGTTGTGCACAAATCCTTTGGATGAAATAAACACTTATGGACCTAGGATTGCTTTATGAGTATGTCCCAATAATGTGTGATAACACTAGTGCTATCCAAGTATCTGGTTTTGTATTCATGCACTAAGCACATAGAAATTGAACACTATTTTTTACATGATAATGTTCATAAGGGTGACATTACAGTTGAATTCATTAGCACTAACGAACAACTTGCAGATATTTTCGCTAAGCCTCTTGCACTAGATCGATTTTTATGTCT